>VWPU01005871.1:0-481595 GCA_013398955.1 Callaeas wilsoni
CCTGTCCAAACCGAGACACAATTTAAATCTACAGTGACAAGTTCTAAAAGTGTAACTTTATACTCAACTTTGGAGCCAGCCCCTTAGGAAGAGCAGATCTTAAAATTCTGGAAGTGCCTCAAAGCCTTTGACTTCTGTGAAAAACTTTAATCTATGAAAATCATACTATAGGTCTTTCTTCCTTAAAATGTACTTTGATCTAACCTTTTAATTTGGTATTCCTTGTAGTTATAATAGCTTCATGCATGATGTATACCATTTTCTTGTCTTTTTTCCTTTGTTTTCCTTCATGCTCTTTTTCTGTGAATCCTCATTCTGTCACCAACTAAAACATAGTTCAGTTATGGTATTGAGTAAAGGATGCTAGAAACCGCCACATTACAGTCTACTAATGTTCACATCCCTCTTTAATTTTCTTGCTGTAACATCAAATTTAACAGCAAGAAGCCCCAATATCTGTGTTGAGTATGTTACTTATCTTTTGCTGAATGAAAGAATACATAATAAGGAAAATGGCTATTATCTCAATAAGTGAAAATTTTCTTATACCAAGGCCAATGTTAAACAATATATGATCTATCGTACAATTTTTTTTCCACCACAGACTGTAATGCTTCCATTTCTGTAAGAGAGAAGGAAGTCAAATAAATAAAAGCTTTTTCAGTCATGCAAACAAAAACAAAGACAACTTCTTTTAATAACACTGATTCCATCTAGTTTTTTGGGGTTTTTTTGAGAGAAGAATCTTCACTGGCTTATTGTTAACTTCTGATCCCAGAAGAAAAAACTTCATCTTATTTCTTTACTTAATCCATGGCAATTGAATTTCGGATAAGGAGACTATCTCCTCATGACCCATATTTAGTTAGGATAAATCTGTTTTATAAAGAATATGCAAGAAATCTTATTACGGTTCTTGGATTACGATCTGTTGCAGTGCCTTTTCATTCTCAAACTGGAAAAAAAGTTTTCACTTCCTATTCTAATCATATGTAAATAATTTGTTTGATTTATTCCCCATTTCTGAGTACATTTGTTCATGAAGGTTTAACACATTGTCTGTGTTATTCACCACAAAGCATTTACTTTCCCTCTGTTTAATCAAAAGTTGGAGGGTCCTAGGGTACCTGCTATTTATGTTGCTTTTTTCATCTCATTAACTTCCTTTTCTAATTTACACTTGTACTCAAGATATACTTTTTGTATTGCCACTGCAGCTAAGCAAATTATTCTACCCCTCATGACTGCTTTGGCAGCTTCCCACAAAACACCCAGGCTAGTTTCTTGGTTTTTATTGATATTAATTTATTCTGAAATAGTCTTCATCTGTTGCACAAATGCTGCAGCTTTAATTAGAGAGTTGTTAAATCTCCATACTTCAGATCTCCTATAATTCAATGTACCATCCAGAGACATAGACACCAGAAAATTATCAGGCAAAGCTGGATTTGAAATACCAGATGGTTACACATTACAGTGTATCCTCATAAATAAATAAGAAGAATCCCAGTTCAAATGTAGTTGTACTAAGGTATAAAATGTAGGCGATGGCCTGTTTCAGTGTTGCTGTTGGCATGAATCAATGAGGACTAAATCTCTGTGATATCCTTTGTTCACTTCACTTTTAAATTGTTATTTTGCTAACAAAGGTCAAGCCTCACATCCCTTTGTCAAAATAAAGAATAATTAAAATCTTCATCTATTACAGCCTCTGGGAACTTCTGCCATTAGTTAAGAAAGGATCAAGAAATAAACTGTAAATTTCAACTGTAGGGAACAAACAGGTTTGCAAGTATAACAGGGCTACAGATCCAAGTGTAACGGGGATTAGCTTTGATAATCCTTTGCAATATTAGCTTTTTTAATAATAAGCCCTTTGACCAAAAGAAAAACAGATTCTTCACCCCAATACTATTGTTTAAATCTTAAATGGTATTAAAAGTAATGGACCTTTTTTATTGTGGCTGATTTGATGGAAACAAGCAAGGTGACAATCAAATATAAGGGCAATGACCACACAGGTAAACTTTGTCATCAAAAACCTCAGACAGTTTTTCTGTTGAATTTGTTTTACTATGCATTATACTTTTTATTCTTAATTTACAATTTCTCCACTGTAGCATACTATGCAATCTTAATACAGGTTCAAAGTGTGAACTAAAAAACCCCTAGATCACATCATCATATCTATTATAAAAATTATAAATAAATAAAATATTGAAAGACAAAGTAAAATTAAGATATTTTGGAAGTGTTCTGAGGCTAATGTTAAACAGAGGAGAGGTACTAAAGGGTAGGAAATAATTGCAAGAAATAAATTTTTACTTCAAAAATTATTTTTAGTATGTAAATCTTATAGTATTGAAAGAATAATTAGAATGCTACTTCAGAACAAGGATAATTAGAGAAATACACTTTAAACATCAATAATGATAAATAAAAATATCTTTATAAACTACTGAATAATCATGTCACATGTTTTTTTTTTTCCAAACATACTTTATAATTAAGCATATGCTATCTTTTTTAAAAAACCTTGAGGCTTTAATGTAATTTCTTCATCACTTCAGTTGAGGAAAATCTCTCTGATTTTTTAATTCACAAGGCTGTTTAGAACAGTGCATCCCTGAGGTGTAGCAAAATACAGTGTGAGCAAATAGACTGCGAACAGATCAGTGTGAACAGAACACCATAACATTGCAGTGGAGAACTGTTATTTACTGGCCTACAAGAGTAAAGCCTGAACTTCGAGTTTTCGTGAGTTTAGTTTCAGAAATGTAGGTCTTCTGTATACAGTTGGCAGTATTTCAAAATTGCTATGGTAATCCTCTCCCCTAGTTTTGTTTTCCTAAAAGTTTCTCATCTAGCCTAAATTGTCAGTCTAGATGCTTCTAATGCTAATAGAGGGAAAAATTGTACCTTCAGAAGATAATTCATGCTGTACTCCGATAGGAGACAGGGCTCCTGCATGTGGCTCTCTCTTCTGATCTATTAGCTTTATGTTGAGTAGTGTGTAAGAAATTCAGACCGAAATTCAGCTGTTTGTTCAGTTACCTAAGATCATTCAAGATACTACATGATATTCAGTACACCATCAGGGAGCTGGGACAGAATACCCTTGTAAGACACCAAGGCCTCCAAAGATATCACAAATGGCACCAGGCCCCCGTGCGAAAGCAGTTCAGTAGTATTCTTGGATGTTAATTTAGACAGGATGTCTAATGCTTTGGATGGTTTAAATTGCATGCAATGAAGTCCACCCAAGAAAAAAACAAATAGGTTATATGCATTAAAGAAAATGTAGACTGTAAACTAAGTTAATTTGAATTTGAACAAAGTCAATTTTCATATCTGTTTTCACAATGATCTTCTGTTTTTTCAGTCCCCAGAACTTCAGGACCTGAACTTGCCATCCATCATGTAGAGGTGCATGACATCTGTTGTGCATAACTGTGACCTAGTCTATAAGTGGGTATTTGTGTTCTTAAATGTCTTTGTGAGTTGTGTGCTAAATGCTCAAAACAGCAGTTTTAGTTACTTCTCACATTCACCACCTTTTTTCCATATAAATATGATGCTACAACTACCAAACCTATCACTATGGAGTCTAACTTTTAAGATATAATTTGTCCTGGGTATTCTTTTGCATAGACATGCTCTGGTTCTTAATCTATCAGTTTGATAACTATTCATTCCCTCTTACTTTATTAGTATTTCCAGTTTCACAACTCCAGGAGTGAAGGGTGACCTTAATCTAAAAAAGTTTATTTCTTGAGAAGCTTTTCGTACTCTGGGGTGTACTCTTTTGAAAGGGAGTGAACCACTGACCAGAGAAGGCAAGATTAAATTAGTGCATATCCTCAGGGCAAAACTCCTGTTCTCAGCACTTGCCTGAAGCCAACACAGTTCTTCTGTTTTACTTGGTGGTGCAAACTAACCCAGTTTCCATCCTCATGTATCTAAATAGCGTCTAGGCAAAGGCACTTCTCCAAACTTAGCGTTTAAAATTTTGGCTAATATACATGAGTCTACCACTATGTGACTAGAATGATTTTGGCTTGAATGTAACATAATTAGTTGATATTAACAGACATTGACAATGTTACCTTGTATGTTTTAACAGTAATCTACTAGTAATTATTTACTTATACTCATATACCTGAAAATAGAATACTGTGAAATGTGATTTTACTATGAAGTCTGGTTTGTTTCTTCAAAAGAAATTCCAGTGTCACAAGATATTTTGGAGCATTTTCTTCTGTATCTAAAGGGGAAAAAGTGGAAATAGTTATAAACTACCTAAAGGTTTAGGGATTTTTTCCAAGTCTGTTAAGTCAACTACTACCTTTCCACTTTCATATTACCTTTCATTCAAAGCTAGTTATTCAGGATATCTACATGTATTTGAAAACACCTCAGTGAACATACAAGATAGTGAAAAACATTTAGAACACCAGCTGACGGTCAAGTAGAATACCTTAAATCGTCTAAGACAAGCATGGTACATAAAAGGGAATAAATAGAGCTTGATGAAGTAAATGGATTCTAGGAAGCTGTTCAGCACAAAACTCAGGTGTCTCGTACCAAGGACAGGTGAGTAGCTCTCTTAGACTACATAACCTGTGTTGACTCAACTGCACTAGAAACTTAAGACACCTGAACAGAATCTGTAAGTAAAATAGGCATCTGCACTTTAAAATCTTCGTTTAGATGTCAGCAATCTTGAGTTAAATGCCATCTTTCCTGTCTGAACAGGAAAGATCTTAGGAGATAATGTCAGAAGTTCCTCCACAGAAAGATTTCATTTCTGATATTCTCTGTTATGTGAGCCTGATGAGGGAACCAAGTAACACTAAATTTAAGAAATCAAATATTAAAATATTCAGATTTTTGCTCACTCACTGAAAATCCATTGTTCCCTAGTATTAAAAAAACTAAATAGTGTTGTCTGTAGATGAAATTTCAAGGACTTCTCACGTTTTAATTTTTTTTCATGCTATGAAATAGAAGGAAAATGCAAAATCTCAAAGAAAAATTGAAATGTGTACTCAGGAATGAAATAGGTCTAACAACAATGCTCTTTATTCATTAATCTGAAGGGTGAAAATCTGCTATATTTATTGTGGTGTTTCGTAAACTAATTTTCATTTGCTAAAAGAACAAGGATAAAAGTGGAGAGTACAGATGGAAGATGTAAGCAAACTCAAAACTATTAATTTTCTCTTTATCTAACTAATTTCTGCACTGTCAATTAACTCAGGAGTTATTCTGTAAATATATTAGTCATGTACTACTTGAACAATTGACCAAATAGTCTTATTATAAGAAAAATATCAGAATTATATGTGCAGATATAAAGTTGACACAGTATCTACTGCAGTCATAAAACTCCAGAACACAAGACTTTTTTTTTTACTTCCTTCCACAGAAGTGAACAGCAAGCAGCAATCAAAAAAATCTCTTGGGAGGATGAAGACTCCCAAATGTGCATTGCACAGAAAAGCAGTATCCCACTCTCTCCTTGGCATTCAGCACTGTCAGACAAAGTTATATGTTTAAGAGGTAGCTCAGTTCTGGGAAGTATTCCAGATTCATTTATGAGAAAGTGAATCCCTCTATGACCAACATATGCTAAACAACCTATTGTGCATGGCATAAGGGCCATTATTTCTTTTCATACATCCCTTCATAAACTCAAATGAACAAATGCACTTCATATACAGAACAAATACCACTAAAATAGCACACAGAATCATCATAGAACACTTTGGGTTGGAAGAGACCTTAAAGAATATCCAATTTCAACCCGCATGCCACAGGTCTTCCACTAGACCAGGCTGCTGAAAGCCCCATTCAACCTGGCCTTGAACACTTCCAGGGATGGAGAATCCACAACTTCTCTGGGCAACCTGTACCAGTGTCTCATCACTCTAAGAGTAAAATTATTTTCCTGATATCTTATCTAAATTTACCCTCTTTTGGTTTGAAGCCATTCCTCCTCGTCCTGTCACAACACACCCTTGTGAGAAGTCCCTCTCCAGCTCTCTTCAGGAACTTGAACCTCTTTCCAGAGCCTTCGCTTCACCAGGCTGAAAAACACCAACTCTTTCAGCTTGTCTTCATAGAATAGGTGCTTCAATCATCTGATCATTGTGGCCTTCTTTGAACTCACTTCAGGAGATCCACATCCTTCTTATGCCGACTTTCTGAGCTGCAAGTTCACAGTGTTGTGTCAAGTTGAGTTTCTTGTCGACCGAAACAAGTTGTCCTCCTCCAGGCTGCTGTCAATTCATTCTCTGGCCAGCCTGTGCTTCGGCTTGGGATTGCCTTGACTCATATGCAGGACCTTGCACTTGGCCTTGTTGAACTTTATGAGGTTCAGACATATTACAACATTGAACCTCCTCGCTGAATATATCAGCTGGTAAGTGACTCAAATTCAGAGCAGAGTTATTTGTGGGGTTTTTTGTTTGTTTTTCCCTCGGTGTCAGTCATGGTGTACTCTTTCATACCAATATATTCAAGGATTTTCCCTGACACCACCAAACATTTTATCACAGGCAAATAATAAAGAAGTAATTTGACTGACTAAAAAGAGCAGCCCATATTTGATCTAATGACAGAAGGTTCAGTCTGCTCATATGCTCAATTGCACCCATAAATTATGCACTGATACTGAGCCACTTGAATGGTCACAGTGACTATCACAGCCTCCTTACTTGTCTTGCACCTAATTTCCAGAAACATGAACATATTTTTTTTATTCATACAGTGCATCACCTCAACAATAAAGAACACATATTCTCATCCAGTTTTACTCTTCCAATTTTTGCCTATTTTTCCCAGTACACCCTAATTCGACTCACACTACGCCTTTCAACTCCAAATTACTTATCTATTAAAAGCACTGAAAATATTTATTAGGATTCTTCAAGTTTGTTTCTGGTAGGAAAAAGACAGTGACTTCACAGCTATTTGGATGATCATAGGTATGTGAATTGTCTTGGTTTCCTTGTAATTAGAAGTTGAGGTCGCAGGCCTCTATTTCAAAATTTATGAATTTCATGCCATCATTCTAGCTGTTTTTCTTCCAAATTCATCTATTACCTCCCTCTGTGTCAGAGACAGTCTTTTCTGAGACATGGTCTTTGCAGTACTATAAAAACTAGTAAAACTGTAGCAAACCATTGATTCAGCTGCTTTCTTCCCTGCAACCCACTAAAATCCTCTTAAGGGTTTTATGCTGCTGAAAATCACTATAATACCCAGCTGCCTTCCCTTATATTGTGTAGGAAAAGGGAATTTTTAATGACTTTTTAGACTTTTTAGGTGTGATGAACATAAATCCTTTTCACCTTAATGTTTAAATTGGTGAAGAGATAATCAGTCTATGTTCAAGCTATCCATTTTCTTTCTCTTTATTCTAGGTTTGAAAGCAAAATCTAGAACTGCAATTAAATAAGTTTGGATAAAGAAAAGAATCATGATGGTAATTCATTAGTTTTAAGAACAGCAAATGTAAATTGCTTGTGTGTTATATCACATGGTATGAAAAAGATCAAAGAAAGATAATATGAGTATTGTTTCCTTTCCAGAGCAGTTCAAAAGCAAAGAGAAGCAACACAGCATGACTTAGGCAAAGGTAAGATCACTCATGTGATTTTGTTTATCAAAATGTCAAGCATAACCTGAAAACTTCCTGTCAGCCATCCCAAAATGTCATAAAAAGAGAAGTTTGCAAGGCAATGTGGAACCTTTTCCTTTAGACAGAGGTGTGATTTGAGTTCAAGCCTGTGAGCAAAGAAACCGTGTTTTAACACAAACTTTGAGCTCAGATACCCTTTGTGGTATTAGAAAGAATTCTTAATCCTCTGCAGCATTTCCTCCAGAGCAACATGAAAAGAATAATGTCTAGCTGAAAATGCTGTTACGCAGATCACATATTTTATGGGACAAAATAATTGTATGTCTAAGCAAGCAGAATTCCACTAATGTGACAATAACTGCACTTGCTTACCACAGCAATGAATTTAACATTGTATGGACAAGTTCCTCAGATAAGTAAGTAAATAAATAAATGTTAAGTTTCATTAGTTCATCCTTCTCTGATACATTCAGACAAAAGCAGTCCAAAACCCTGACTCTACTTGCAATGAATATACAAGATATAGATCAAAGAAATGGAAATTTTTATTTAAAAAAACCTTGCTGGCATTATTTTCCCTGTTTCTAAATTGCTTACAAAAATAAATCAGGACTCTTTGGCATTTATTGTCTTGAATTATTTCTATAAATAATTCTTATTCTCTTGGTTTAGTATGATGACTTCATTTCTTATATCATCAAGTCTGATGATGATACTGAGCCATTTTTCTTGAGCTTATTACTCTTTCATGATATTGTTTCTATTACTTGACTGGTTAAATGAAACATTAGGAAAATAAAAATATTAAAGTGTTCTTATGCTTTGATAAATGAACTAAACAGAGGTATTATTGACTATCAAGCTCATCTGCTTACCTTAAATATTTGGAAATTGCCCTAAGCCATGCTAGACATCTTTGTCATCTTGTTTACACAGGGAAGAGAAATAGCCATATTAATGGGCAGTTCTTTTGACACGCCTTAAGGTCATGCAGTCATAGAATCCTAGAATCCTTTTGGTTGGAGAAGACTTTTGAGATCATCTAGTGCAACTACTAATCCAGCCCTGCCAAATCCACCACTAAGCCATGTCCCTAAGTGCCACATATATATGTCTTTTAAATACCTCCAGTGACAGCGGCTCAACCACTTCCATGGGCAGACTGTTCCAGTGCTTGACAACTCTTTTAAAGATGAAACCTAAACCTCCTCTGGTGCAGTTTGAGGCCATTTCCTCTTGTCCTATTGCTTATTACCTGGGAGAAGAGACTGACCTCCCCCCCACTACAATCTCCTTTCAGGGAGTTGTAGCAAGTTATAAGGTGTCCCCTGAACATCCTTTTCTCCAGGCTCAACAACCCCAACTCTCTCGGCCACTCCTCATAAGATTTTTTCATTTCAGATGAACTGTCTTCTAGAAGTTCTCTCCACTGACTAATTGAATCTGCAACATATTTAAACACACTGGTTTAATCCCATCGACACGTTGAACATCCTATGCTCTTGTTGCTAGTCCAGAAAAGCACAAGTGTTTATAGATTACATACCTTGTTTGCCAAAGCTATGAGAAAATAGCACTACAGCACCTGGTTTTTGGCTTGGTAAGATTAATTCTGTTGCAGACATCAAACTCAAAGTTGAAGGCAATGATTTGGAAAAATATATAGCATTTTATCAAAATATGTATACTCTAAAGTGGCATTAAAAAAATCAAAGCCAAATTAAGCTCAAAATTTACTCAAATACTGATTTAACTATAAAAAAAAAAAAAAACAAACCTGAAATACAATATTAATACAGAAGTATTCCAGTTTTAGGTGAAATATGATGTTTTATGAGATTTATTGATAAGAACCTGCATTCTGATATGCAGTATGCAGTGTGAAGTTGATTAATGGACTACACTAGTCTGACATATCTTTGGTTTTTTGCTTCATTTCTGAAAATCCGAAGTTCCTAGTCCCTGAAGATGAAAACCTCAATTACAAATGTTTGTCCTATACTAAAGAATATGTACTTCTTTACAATCTTTACAAGATTCTAGACTGAGAATAGTACACAGTAATAAGGTAGGTTTGTATGGAACAAATACCACAGCTCTTTTAAAGTTTATTATCTGCTTCATAGAATTTTGGAAACAATTCAAGAAAGAATTTTTTCAGTTTACAAAAGCAAGAACTTGTAATGACCACTGAGAATTTAATTTGAAAAAGAGTGTAGATCTTAAGGAATAGTATTTTGGAAAATGCTGTATTTTTTGTATTCCACATTTGTCTCTGAATATAGAACATACTCATACGTGCTTTATTCCTCTGCGCTCAATGTATTCCTAGCAGTGGATTGTTGCAATAAATTCTATCTCCCTCAGGTGCTGCTGTTCCATAAAGAAGTGAAAAAAGACATTATCTTCTTTCATTCTTCAGACAAGAGAATAACACTGACCACTGGAAGTGTATTTAGAAAGTAGCCATCAGCTTACTTTCTCATTTTATGAACAGTATCTCACTGGATACTAAAGGTTTTAATGCTGCATGAAATATACAGGAGGAATTAGCATCTAAAGCAGCCTGAATTCTGTTTTTATTTCTGATTTTTTCTAATTACCTATTAACAATTTCAATTCTACAGGAGTATATGAGGGGAAGTCAACCCATGTGTTATTTAAGCACTGTCCTTACACTGATAAGCAATGGAAGACTGTAGGTTATTATTTCCTTGACAACACTGGACTGAAGTCATGATGGTGACTAGCTGACAGTGCAGCAGGGACATTTATAATCAGATGCATAAAGCCTTGAGGGATGGCTTGGGCACTCAAGCCCCTCCAATATTTACATTTAGTATTAAACACTTCAAGTGAAGGTAATGATTTTGGCTCATTGCCCTTTCCCAATATTTTGAAACAGTCATGCACCCATGATCATAATAAAAGCAAAATTAACTCTGCTGCAAAGAGAGAGGAGCAGCAGTTAGTTGAAAAAAGGTAATGTCACACTTAAAACAGCTATTTTGACACTATTTTTCATGGAATATTTTCATATTTTCAGATCCGTCTTCTGTTCAGGGGATAGACACATAAATTAATGCGGTCTTTCTGATCTTGCAATAACTCTGCTAAAAGTTGACAGAAGGCCCTCACTAAAAAAGAAAGTCAAGTTCCGCAGTAAGGGTAATAGTAATCACAACTCCACATTTTGGTAGTTTCTAAATTAGCTACTAATGAATAAAAGTACCATGACTTAGAGTAAAGCAGATTTAATTACCAAGGTTGAGATAAGTTATTTTAAAAATAATGAGAAACCAATCGGTCACTGTGTTTTTTTCCCCAGTCAACTTATGAGAACCATGGTATAGATAATCCACCACCTTATGAAAGCTATTAAACAAACCGCTTATCTTAACTTGTACAAAGCTACATTCACTAAATAAAGAATTAAGAAATATTCCTCTAAAAGCAGAAATGTGTTTGACAACTACCCCAAATGTTTTACAGCCTGAACTTGAGATGAAACTGTCGCGGGACTAGCATTGTCAAAGTGATGATGTCCTCTGTAATAGAATTTTAATTAATTAGAATAATATGAGGAGAGGAATTGTTTAGCTTATAAGTGAGAAGCTGAGTTCCACTAACACTTTTTCCCCTCGTAGACAGAGCTATCTACTCTTGTGGAGCTGTAGTCGGGTTTACTGTAGAGATTGGAAAACAAGGTAGAGTTCCAGGAAATGACGAATCATTAACCTTTGAAGTAAAAGAAACAATTGCACACTTTGTATTCCTCTCTAGAAATGTATATCATTATGTCTTGAAAAACAGCCTGCAAAACCAAATTTTCTAGTTTTGATTTCCAGAATTATGGTCTTTGTGGCAAAATGTACCTTCCAGAGGTTAAAAATAAATAAATCAGTAAATAAAATTCTCAGAAAACAGAGAAGCTGAGGGATTACCGAACCAAAACTGAGGCAGAGAGAAGCTTTTCTGTAGTTTATAAATAGCTATTGTAATAAAATTGTGACTGGTATAAAAAGTTCCACATGGTTGATTTTTTTAATTTTTAAAGGATGTATAATTTGGATGGTTTGTGAAACCTTAAATTTCAGGGTATCGGCTTCTAATTATTAAGTGTTAAAGCACAGTGTTAAAGACTCTGTACAGTAGGGGAATTTGCATTTTCTTTTGAACCAGTGAGGGCAGATCAGTATCAGTGATAAAATATTGAAGCAGATAGGTTTCAGATGTCATCTTATGTAGCAGCTCATTCATTCCTTAAAGCTCACATACTGAACTAATAACTGCTTCTTTTTCTGCTTTAATAAGACCTGAAAATACTACTGGGTCTTCTAAATGACAAAGCCCTGACAGAGTTGTAAAGGCTTGAATTCCACCCATACAGTTCATGCAACTGAACAAATAACCCCTTTAAAATTACACTGTAGTCTCAACACTAAATCCTAAGTCTACTAATACAACTTTTGTAGGTTAAGCATTGATTCCTGTATTCCCCAGACATTACGATGCTGAAGTAAAAGAGTCTGAAGGAGAAGGAACAGTTCATTTGTAACTGAATACGAAGAGACCCCAACATAGAGACAATTTCATCATCTAAAAGACAGAAGAGCATCTGTTCCAAGTCACTAGCCCATCACCATAACATTGTTCTGTGATGGATTTAGCAGCTCTAGGTAAAAATAAGGAAACAAACCCCTAAACTTAACTACATGAAAGAACTGAAAGATCAATTAATTTTAATTGAAATTTTTAAGTTCCAAATCAATTGACAACTGGTTTAAAGCCAAAGTCTGATTTCCTACATTACGTCAATAAAAACACAATTTAGTTTTGACCAAAGTCAAAACAATAGGTTTCATTAGGGTTTTTAGAAGAGTATTGCTGAACTGTGCAGAAGGAAATATTATCCTTTCTGATTGGAAAGGAAACACTATCATGTTTAAAACAGAAACAAAGCTGTCTTCACTACAGGCCTCTGGAGAGTGCTCGGTTTGATCTTTGTTAAATATTTATCTTACAATGAAAAAAAATCTAACTCTAGATATTTCATTTTTCATCTCCATTAACTGAATAGAGAAGAAGGTAGTGACGATAGTCACAGATGTCTAAGTTTCTGAAGTTTAGAGTTAAATGAGTTGAATCCTGTCCAAGATGCACATTTTAGGTAGGACTCATTAGTGATTTGTAGATACCTACAGTGGAGACATCTGTGTGCAAGCTAGCTGACTGGCTGTCTGCATAAAACATTACCTACAAACTTGGACAGAAGGAAACTGCTCTCGTATAGGCTACAAAATTTAATTTTGTGCAGTTACTTGCTAGATGCGTAGAACAAGGAACAAAGAAAAAGCGTGTTTTTATTGTATCGCAAACTAAAATTAAGAGTATTTAGGCAAGAATCTTCTGGTATTCTTATCAGTGATTACAATAAAACTACATATTGTGGTAGCTTGCAGTGGGAAAAACCCCTTCTGGCTGTTTGGCTTAATCTTTGAATTTTTTTGTGTGTGTGTTTAAAAACATTTTGAACTGTTAAGATGCTAAAAGCACTGACTGACGCAAAACTAGGATGAAGAACTTTGTGCCTGAAATATTTTTTTACTTTTTTTTGACGTTAGTAGAAAATTCTAGACATGGTTAGTCATTTTGCAATATGTAGAAGACCAAAGATTCCAATGGTTTGGGCTGACTGGCTGAAGTTTTGTTTTGCATAGATAAAAGAAATTAGTAACAATTGAACCACAACAAGAACCAAGGTACTCAGAAAATAAATAGATGCAATATTATGCCTCATTTCTGTAGATTTCAATTCACTTTCACAAGGTAAGCATTGTCAAATATATTGGATGAGTCCTCTAGAACTAACTGTGGAACCTAATGTTCCATTAATTTCATAGAATATGAGTTAAAAGAGGTTACCACAGAAATTACGAGAGAAAAAAGTCAAGTCAGTTACTTCATCATATTTACAAATGGTCCTGTCATCTAATAGCTCAGTTTGGCCTGGTTTTCTTTGCATTTAAAAAGAGCCATCACAATAAACCATTGATTCACTAGACTTTTCAAAAACCCTCTACTGTATTTTATGACTTTATATTGTATACATTTTCTTATAAGAATTTTTCTTACAAGTCTGTATGACCCTCTACCATTTCAAATCCCCTTTGGGGATATTGTATATCCTATCTCAAGTTTATGGGAATATATATATACGTTTGCATTCACTGGCTTACTTCAGTCTGCCAGCGATAAAATAATCAACTTGGTACTTGGTTCTCCAAGTGGAATATCATGTTCTTCAAGGTTCAAAGCACTTCAAATCTTTGGATCAGTCTCTCCAGGACAAGTCTCCTCCCCGATTCCTTTATGCACAGTAAAAATTTTCTTAGAGCTGTGCTTTCCTCATAAATTAATTGAAGGGATAGAGGTGTTCAAGGTACCACAGAAACACATAATTACAAATTGTATTATTGCTAAGGTGGATAAAAGTGATGAAGTTTTACCTGTCATGAAACATACCCTCTGCAAACTGAGATTAATTTAAACTCATCATATATTTCTACTTTCATTTTTATTTATGTTGTGAAAGGAACAGCTGATGAATACTTTCTGACATGGGTTTATTTTTCATTAGTACTGAAAAAGCAAAGTATTATGAGACAAATGATACACTCTAGAAGCAGTCGATCACCTGTCGTTACATTGTGAACTTCTATCCAGAATTCTATCCAGAATTCTGATTTTTTTTTAGTAGTTAATTAAAATGGGAATTTTAAAAATTAAAAAAAATTTTAAAAAAATGGGAATTTGGCCTTGCCTCCTTCCAAGACTGTACTGAATAACAGAGGTTTTTGGGGCCAGTGATGTGCCTGGCTTTCCCTTGTCCAGCCTGTGACCTTGGATAATTTGTGTACCACCATATTACTGAGCATTTAAAATGAACAAACAGAATAAATAAATACAAAAATAAAAGCATTTGGAAGCAAACAAAGGAAACAAATCAGTATTGTTTAGCTGTGTTAACGAGATGGGGGGTTTTTTAATGTTAATTTGATACTTCAACAGGAGGCCTAAGTTAAAACATAGACAGATACTGTAGCTGTTAAAGTTCAAGCCAGGATGGTGCTCTGAAGTAAAGAAGGATATTGGAAATATCCTGCATTCTGTAGCATATTGCAGCAACAGCTGAAAGGTTCAGCATGCTGATTTTGGACTGCTGAGGACAAGTGGCTGCAAGAAGAAGCCAGAATCTCTCTTCTGTTTATGGCTCTCTTCAGTGTCTGGTGAAAGGGAAAACAAAATCCTTCCAGAAAAGTTTGAAGGGAGTAGATTTCAGCTTCCATGAAATCTTTGTTGAGAGTGTTTAATTTCTATGTAATACAGGCAACAAAAAGCATCTGATTCATTCACATTTTATAGATGTGATATATTACTCAACTCACTAAAACTTTTATTCTATATAGGTTAGGCCTAATAATAGCTTCTGAGATCATTAGTCATACCTAGTTCAAGAGAAAGAAAACTGACCAAAATCAATGTCCAAAGCAATATAAACCTGGAGGTGGAAGGCAGAGAGAAGCCTTCCTTGCTTTTCGTACTGTGCAATAAGCGTGCCATCATTCAGTCTCCTGGAATTTCTACCACATATGTTCCAAGTACTTGTTCTTGAGAACAGTCTTTATTAATTTATTTATATCTATTACTATTTGAAGAGAAGCCAGGCTAGAAGCCAAGTAGGGTCATGCAGAACAACAAGGAAGATACTGTTGTGTTGTTGGTTACTTAAACAATGATATCAGTACTGATTCTGTTTTAACTTGTGCAAATACATCTAAAAAGAACCAAAAATTCCAAATTTAGGATGTATGAATTTCATATTTTTTTAATGTAATTTCTAGGGGTCTTTGACTCACAACATAGGAAGATAGAAGTTCATGACTTCTTAAATCATTCTATTGGCTGCATTTGCATTTGCCCTTGAATAAATAACTTTAATTTATTCCTACTTGGACAAACATCATAATCACCATAAAGAATATTGTTACAGGATGTTTTAAGTGCTAGTGTGCAAAACTGTTCACTTTAGATTTGTAAAAAGCCTTATTTATCACGGGCATGATTAAAGATGAAAATGGATAACAAGTATCTAATAAAGTGCTGTGAAAAATATTTTTATTACCATTGTTTTATGAAACTTGTTACCACTTTCATCTGCTCTATGTATAAACTTAAAATTTTTAACACATAATTCATAATAAAATCTTTTGGTTTTGAAACTTGTTTTTGAAGTTTACTAGTAGCAATATGTGAGAGAAACTCCCTTGTTTTATATGTGGCCTTCTCAGAACTACAGATCCCAAAGATATGCTCAGTCATAGCCAATAACAAAAAGATGGCACTTGTTCATTGCAGCTACTTATAAAGTCAACTAGAGCCATACTGTCTGGCTGTTATTTTCCCCTTCTTTTTCTTTCTCTTTTTCTTCTTCTTTCTCTTTCTCTTCTTCTTTTTCTTTTTCTCTTTCTTTTCCTTTTTCTTTTCCTTTTCTTTTTCTTTCTCTTTCTCTTCTTCTTTTTCTTTTTCTCTTTCTTTTCCTTTTTCTTTTCCTTTTCTTTTTCTTTCTCTTTCTCTTCTTCTTTTTCTTTTTCTCTTTCTTTTCCTTTTTCTTTTCCTTTTCTTTTTCTTTCTCTTTCTCTTCTTCTTTTTCTTTTTCCTTTTTCCTTTTCCCTTTTTTTCTTTAACCTGGGCTAAAAAGTTTTTCTTAGCAGAGGAAAAAAATTAGTCTCATAGTTCAGCCATGAGATCTAAGGACTAAACATCTGTCTAAGCACATAAGAGAACACACACAGCTCTGCTTCAGTTGGCTCAATCGCCTACTGTGTCAGTGGTTTAAAGTTAAGGAAAAAAGAAAATGTACTAAAACAAGATAATGTTAGCCTACAAAGGGAAAGAGTTTCATTCTCACTGAAATACTGAAAGGAGCAACCTGTAAAGAGTCATAAATACAGACTCAAACAGTTGTAGTCACTCCTGATCTCCAGTGAAGCAACACTCCTATTATCATAGCAGGATCATTGCACAAAACCCTGGGTTTGCTTTTCTCTAATATTTCTTAAGAGCAGAAAATCGTTTTCTTATCATTCCCATTATTCTAAAGACAACCACCTTTGATTATATGGTAACTTTTATTTCTGAATACCAGCAAGCAGACCAGTTTTTTCAATTCAGCTGGTGTTCTTTCAGAAAGCAGGTGTAGGAAGATAGTAAGAATGTTATTTTAGTTATTAAAACAGTTTTTTGCTATAATATGAGAGGAACCAAGCAATAATGTCAGCCACTTCACAATATGGGAAAAGCATTGGCATTCCTTTAGCTTGTTCCATTATTTTCTTTTGAGGTATTAGCCATTTGTAAACACAAGTTAATTATCATTTGAGACATTAAGTAACCCAAACTATCCAGTTATTCTCAGCCATACTGCACTAATTCTAGGTGATCTATTTACTCATATGGCTCCTACTTTCCATGATATGGCAAATACTTTACACGTTTTCTCCAGTAAGTCATCATGCTATTGACTCTTTATCATCATGTTTTACTTCTGTGTTTGCAACTCTACCTGCAGCTGAAGTAGCAAAAGTGGTAGTTTAGTTTTCAAACTCAAAATTATATCTTTGCAAATACAAAATTATCCCAGTTATGTGTCACGAATTTGTGACACATAAAAGCTTGTGACTATTTTTTCAACACAGCTTTGTGCATAGGATATACTTGCTACTGCAACTCCGTTGGATTGGAAATATTATTCAATTTTAATAAGACTACAAGTAGACACTTGTAATGAGATTACAAGTAGAATTTAACTGAAGGATGAGCAAAGCAACTGTGCCAAGTCTACCATTTTCTCCTGAAATGAACGGCAGACACTTCTGTATTTCCCTTAAACTGCAGAGTTGACTGGTGAGCTGGTAAGCTGGCAAAGCCTCTGAACTGCCTCTTGAGCAGGAAATAAATTACTAAGAAAGTGGTAGTGCTTAAAAGAAACCTGTGTGTGTCTACCACCGATCAGAGTGAATTCACAAATCATTTTCCTATATAATCTATGAATGGTGAAATCAAACCTTAGCAGTGTAGGAAGTAGAAGTTCTGCTGAATAGCCAAGCAATATTTATCCTCTTCTACTAACTACACATATTGAGTTGATCTTCTATTACATAACTCTTTTATCAGTCGTAAATCAGCCTTTCATTACACCCAGCTACACTAGAAGGACAGCTACACTAGAATATTCAATATTCTGTGAATTTCCCTATTAGATTTCCTGAAACTAATTAAACGATGAATTTATATCTTCAAGCTATAAAGCCTAAAACATTCATATGCCTCACCTTGTCTGCTCAAAAATTAAGACATGTCTATAGAAGGGACAGGTGGTGGGAAATGGGGAAGAATTCACATAGGTATATGCAATGCATGTACAGAGGGAAAAAAAAGCACCACCCGGAGCTTCGAATTACCACCTGATCAAGTTTCAACTCTGAAATATGAACCTGTTCCTTAGGGTCATGACTGAGTTTAACCTGAAATCTAATCAAATTAAATTCCTTCATCCCAAGTAAACAGCAAGCTTGCATTATGGGTGCACATTATCAGCACATTTATTAATTTTTAGCAGAAATCAGCAATACACTAGGAGTGGAAAATAGTAGTCTTTTCCCAGTTTCAAGGATATGTCCAATAAGTTAGAGTTGTTAAGAATAGAGCAATTGGAAAAACAAAGTAACAGAAAACCACCAAGTTAATTGTGAAAAAAATTCTTTTCCCATATTAGTAATATCAGAGTACTGCATATAAAAAGCACCTTTTTTTTCCTTTGGTTGGTTTGTTTTGCGGTTTGGGGGGGGGGGGGCTTGTTTGTTTGGTTTGATTTGGGTTGTTTTTGTTGTTGTTTTGTTTTGTTTTGTTTCTTGTGTTTCTTTCTGGTTTTGTTTTTTTATTGTTGCATTTAGAGAAGTTTTTATTTGCTTGTTTGCTGGCCTAAAAGATGGCATGTAAAAGTGGCAAGAATGAAGAATTGCAACTTGACCAAATTTCCCAAAATACTGATCAATGTCATATCATGGAAGACATGGGGAAAATCCCAATGATGTCAGCTGCTAAAGAAACAGAAACAGTTGCAAGGAACACAGATTACAAAAATCTGAAGTGCCAAAATGTAAGACTCTGTGTGTTACATCAATAGTGACAGCTGGAAAACAAGAATTACATCATGTATGCAAGGAAGGTAACTGTGACAGGAAGGTATGTTTTCACATTCCTTCTTGAAATCAGGAAGTGCACTGTTTTCAATGGAGCCTGCTGGGATGGCTTTGTCAGATGGGGCAAGTAAATTTTTGAGGCCAAAGTGAAAACAAGCAGCACATTTGGCACGGCCAGTATGGTCTTGGCTAAAAGAAGTTCATGCACTGCGAAGTAAAAGCTACAAGACTGTTCCAATCAAACAGCAAAATAACATGAACCATATTTTCACAGGCTGTATTTGAATGCCTCATTACTCCTTTGTTACAATGGGAGCCTTTTCTCACCCAGAAAAGCAATCCCAAAACTACTAATTTTAATATCAATTTAACCCTCACTTTTATTTATTTGGAAAATTTCTTTTAAAGATTTGGAATTTGCTGACAAATGATGCATTTTAAAAAAAAATCCACAGCCAGCTCTACATTTCTAGTACTTCTACTACTTTCTGTAGATATATAATACCAAATATTTTTCATTCTCAGCTAGAGCTTTTTTCCCCCCCAAAATAACTGCTTTATACCTGCAGTTCCACTCTGTCAACAAACTTGATAATAAAATAAAAAGAATAAAAAGAATACTTATCTCAATTTTCTATATTATTCTAGGAGTGTCCATTGTAGAGGAAAGGGCAAATGTGATGTGCATACTCTCACACAGATGTGTATATAAGAACACAGGAAAAATATTACTATCTGTTTTCTATGATGATGATGATGGTGATGATGATGATGATTAATAATAATAATAATAATAATAATAATAGCCAAATACCTTTGCATCAGGGATCTGTAGTTAATTTCCTCTCCCCTTGCACCTGATTCTCTTTTGTGTCTTTATTTCTTCAACATGAATCTTAGAACTGCAAATATTCCTTTAAAATGACAGTAAACTACAAACACAATCTGAACTATTAGTTCCTTAGGTCCATGATTGAAGCTTTGCTTAATTTCCTGGTCACTGACAGAGCTGTAGCTCTGTGTCCAGGGAGAAATCTAGGGGGAGGGGGAAAGGTACTGTTCATATTCTCCTGCAGAATTTGTGAGTTTTCGCCTCTGGCATTCCTGTTAGAATGTCCCTTCTGATTAAGGTTTGCTGCAAAACTCCTGAGGATGTGACTGCACATTTCAAAAAGCAGAGAAAATGAATATTACTTCAAATTGCTTCTCCACTTGCTGAGTTAAATATATGCTAGAATAATGAAGGAATCTGAACTAAACACCTTTTCATTTTAACACTAGTTTGATATGCCTAAGTAACACAGGGAATATAAAATATCATTAAAAACAAATAAATAAACAACAACTCTTACCTTCCATAATTATAAAAGTGCTTTTTAAAAACTTCTAAGAATGCAATTTCTTCATTTTTTATTAGGAATTTTGAGCAATTTCTCTTTCACTGGGTGCTGAAGGCCTTAGCAATCTGGAGTGAATTTACTCTTAGCAATTCCCCTTAGTAAAACCTGTTTCTAATGTACTTTGCTGCTATTTCTCTTAGTATGTGGCCCAATATGTGGACATCCTGGAGTCTACCTTCCAAAGAAGGGCTACATTCTAGTCTGTACTGTTTAAAGTAATTTATTAGTCAACTGGAAGAGCTAGTCATCATCTTTTTTATAGTGTTCATAGACACAGAGAAAACCCAGTCTGACTTTAAAAAGCTTTTTCAGGTCATAGTGCAGCTTTTTTTTCATTTCAAATAAAAGAAATCCAATCCAGTTCTGAAGAAATACATATTTCCTCCACATAGTCCGTCTTATAATTCATTTTTCCCTCATCATAAGAATATGTTCAGTACAGAGTTTCAAAGAAAAATAACAATTTTCATCATTGGTCACTTTAAAAATAAACACATTATCAGCAGTGAATACAGACATAGTAGACATCAAACAGAAGAGTAAATGTAAGTATCTCCTTATCTGTAATGAATTTTGCTGATTTTTTAACACTTTCCCAGCTTAGTCTGAACTGCTCATGATGATTAGACTGCTGTGATAGGTTAAACACCAGTTGACCATGATATAAACTAGTAGAGAAAATTCTCATGAACCATATACTGAAAATAAAAAGAAAAATCTGTTTAATGTCGTGACTGACTGATAAATATCACATTGCTACTACTCGAGAGAACTACAGAGGAACAGGTGAAGAGGGCTTGGCTCATGCTGGCTTAAAAGCAGAGCATAAACCCCATTTTAACTTTCTTTGCATGCTACTTACATTATAGATTGTTGGGGGAGTCTGTTTTATTTTAATAATTTTGCATTTTTAAAGTATTACATTTTTAACTTCTTTGCTAGTATTTATAACGAAAGTCAGAACGATACTCTCCCTAGTAGCTGCTAAAATGTAATATCAAGGGAGTTCTTGAAAAGTTTATAAATGCTGTGTTTAACAGCCTTAAGGAACATATATTTCTTCAGTTTACTTCGCCAGTTTTCCCCCTTTTTAAAATTTTTACCTCCAACAATTAGGAAAATAAAACCAAGTATTTTCCCAAAAGGTATTCAACATTAGTCAGGTGCCTGTGAGAAATGTGCAGTTTGGCTTCATTCACTTTTCACATATAAACCTTTCCCAGCTGAGGAGAGTCTCTCTTAACCAGAAAAATGCCGAAACTCTAAGCCTGGTGCAAAGTTTCTCGCTCAGGGGTGCATGAGACTTAGGCTTTCAGCTATTTAGTGGTTCATCAGACCACTCTACAATACCAGAAGACAAGTGAGATAGTGTAGATTTTAGTGGACAACACAAACTCCTGTAACTTAATTTTGTGAGGCGGGGTTACAGTCCAATTTTTAATTTTTTTTTTTTTTTACTATGTAACTGTTTTAAAAGCATATTTAGTATATTGTACAAAAAATAGCAGTATCCTGACTGATGTAAAGTTTGTATTTAAATTGTGTTTTTTTCATAGAATGTAAGCTGACTAAAATATTTTGCAAGTGTATTTCTTTATAGCTGTTTACTAATTTTTTTACAGAATCTCCTACTCCCCCTTTGAAAGATAGGAATAAGCACAGAGAGAAAATGGAAGAGACAAGCTTCCTGTTGTAAATTCTTACTCACTTGTCTTGGTCTTCCTTTTGTATATTTATTATTTCAGTGTTGTCATCTACAATACCACCAGCTTAGCCTATTGGGTTGAGATGTTTACACTACTATGCCTGAATTTGTCAATAATGATAAAACTGAGAGATTTTCTGGAATGTGTTTTGTGAAAGAGCTTTTTGACAGTGTTCTAACTGCTGTTTTGGAAACCATTTTTCTATTCGTGAAGCCTCAAATAGTCTTCCACTGATTAGCTTTTGAATAAGGGATATTGAAATCGGTGATTTTCATTGAAATATATAACACATATTTCATTAGACTAGGAGACAGCATCATGGCAAAGTATTTTATTTTGAAAAATATATCATATGGGAATAATAGTTAATAAAGTAAAAAAATAAGTACAACTTAATTCTACTTTCACTTAATTACATTTTCTGTTATTTAAACACAGTTTGGAATTAATTTTAACTTCTCAGACTGGTACAATTCCAGGCGGTTTGTTTTTTTTTTTTTTTTTCTAAAAGGAAATGTATAGCAATTTTACTTGTAAATTAAAAATATTTTATCTCTGATTTTTTGGATGTATAGCAAAGATTTGTTTATGACACTGTGGTTGTACTTACCTGCTTTATCTATTTGAAGCTTTAAAATGTGAAAAAAAGCCACATTCTAAGAGTAATGAATCACATTCACCCAATTACTACTTTTTTAAACTAATGGGCATCACAGGATGATAGAAATTTATCTTTGTTTCAATTTCCTAACACAATGCTAATGCTCTTAGTAAGTATAGGATGAACTGAACATCAGCTCATACTCCTTCTTGTCTGTGCTTTCTGGATTTGAGCACTTTTCCTATATATATATATCTCATATAGATAATGATTTTTAAGCAGCTGAAGGAGCATCCTTAATTATTATCTATATGTGTCAAAATAATACTGTATCTGTGAGGGCCCAGGTTTGGTAAAACTAAATAGTAGATGGATGCTTGGTCCTTTTAATGCCTTAGTTTACCTGGATACTTGGTTCTTAAAAAGGAGAAAGACATTTGTTCATTGGTAAGTACAATGGGAACTCAGCTACATAATAATAAATGGTCTCCATTATGAAGTCTCGTGTCCGAACAAAGGAGAGGAGAAAAAATGCACAGCCAGAGAAAGAAATTAGGTATGCTTGTATGATCACAGGATCTTTGACAGCGCTACAAGTACAGGATGCCCCTTTCCCAGTGTTTTTGCAGAATCACAAAATGACTAAGGTTGGAAGAGACCCCTGGAGGTCATTTAGTCCAACCTCCCCCCTTCAGGCAGCCTCCCCTGGAGTATGTTACTCAGGATTGTGTCCAGAGGGGCTTTGAATATCTCCAGAGAAGGAGACTGCAACCTTTCTAGGCCACCCTACCAACTACAAAAGGCTCTTCACAGACTAGTTTATAAAATATTTTATGGGGATGAGATACCCTAAAAGGATAGAGAAGTAACAGAAAAGAGAGCTTAATTGTAAAAGGCCAAGTTGTACCAAAGGAAAATAATTTTTGATGAAGTATAGACTTCCTCATATTCTACAAAGAGAACAAACTAAATGAGTTATTCAAAGATTTCCTGTGGATCGTAAGAATTACGAGTTCAGCTCCATATATTTTCTTAGGGCACAATAATGTTTTAAATTAATAACATTTATATACTAAAGAACCAATGGAAATATAAGAAAAAAATAAAAATAAGAATTTAAAATAGATAATTTTCTTCATTAGGTATGAAGAAAATAAGGAATTTTCTTCCTTAAGCTACTGCAGAATATAGGGATGTATAATTTTAATATAATTTGTTTCATTATTTCTCACATTTGTTCCTGCCCTGCTTAATCATATCTATTCGTAATGGATCTGTTCATACGCCTTCCTTTGTTATGAGTCATGGCAAGACTGGCACTGAATGTCCTGTATTCTTTGTTCTGTGGAGCTGTTGTAACATAAGCTGGATTTTTGCATCACTATTTTCTTAATTCGCAGCATGAAATAAATGGCACAAAGAAATGGGCTTAGCCAATGAGTAGTAATTCTAAAAAAATAATAAGTACTGGAGGCAGTAAAACGATTTCTTTTCCAACATGGTTGTTGTTATCAGAGAACTGGAACTACCACAAGTCGAGTTGTGTTTGTTGCCAACACATCTTCACCACCTGAAGCAAGTATGTTTACCCTGTAATCCTCCTTCCAGGGTTTCAGCTGTCTGTGATCCAAATTCTGGCTTGGACACAGTACAGCTGCCTAACTCCAGCTTAGACTTCTGATAAGACAGAGATGAGAAAAAGCAGAAAGGAAGCATAAAAGCTAGAGCAGTGCAAAATAACAGAAGCAAAATCACAGATAAAGATGAGACAGTTTAGATAGTAATAGCAAATATTTACATTATAATTGTAGAAGCTCAGAGATTCAAAATAAAAACCACTGGACTGTAAACTGTTAAAATCCTAAGGGAATCAGAAGAAGAGCATCTCACCCACAAAATGGATCAACCTGTTTGAACCATTGGCTTCCTCACCAAAAAGGACTGCAGTGTCTTATCAGAAGGATTAAAGGATGGGATCAACACTTAGCCTAATAGCTTGTTTGTCCCACCTGTCTCACCTGCTTATACGTTAGCAAATAAGTGTTTTATACTCTTACCTGGTAAATATACTTGTTCTGGCATCTGCGTGGGTACAGTTGATTGAAAAGATGCGACAGAGGAAGAGAAGGTGACAGAAAGATAAAAACCATGCTTTTGTTAGTGTGATTCTTAATGGTGGCTTATGGCTGATAAGGCTATAGGTATTTTCCCATATTTTATAATATTTCTTGATTTATGTATTACAATTCATAATCTTAAACAAGCACTCACTCTCTGTACTGTGATGTGGTGTGGCTGTTGTCCTACCCAGCTTACTGAGAAATTGAACTTTCTTTTCCTTTTTTGGTTTTCCTAACATTAGTAGTTTGTGTGCGCAAGTTCTAGTATGCTTCTGTGTACCAGAAAAAAATCAAATTCTGTTCTACCAGTGTAATACTTGTATTAATGCCGGTGTGGTTTGGTAGCCTTTAAGGGATGAAATGGTGAACTCTGACACCCAGAAATAGGATGTGTTCTATAACTTGAAACTTGGAATTTATTGGTTTATAAATGACATACATTCCACTAATGTGTTACAAGCGTATAATTCAACTGCACAGATACTTAATGCTGTACAGCTATATTAGTATTGCTTCATTATGAAGCATTCCTTGATATGTTGCTCTTTTGTCGTTCATGTAAAATACTCTTTCATGTCTTATTTCACTGAAGTTTTAATGAGTGTATGATAAGTATAAATAAAATAGAAAAGTTGCAATAGATGAGGAAGAAAGACAACCTGGTCTGGTGTTACTGCAAGTTACTTAGAGCAGCTATCAGAATGCTACTTTCTAGGGGGTAAAACCTTTCATTTTCCTAAGCAGTCATGGAAAATACAAAACCTGTTTTGATGCACTGCTTTATTTTTGCTTCTTGCAAACAAAAGATGTTGCTAAAATTCACCATAGGCGACAGAAATCATGGCAGCAAAAACATTCCTTCTCATTAAAGAAGTAAAAACAGTTCATATCCCTCAGCTGGGGAATCACATTGTAAACCAAATTGGACTGTGGTTGATTTTGCACCATCTGAAACTGATGTAAGACTGCAGTAGAACTGCCTGAGCAACAGAGAAATAACCCATGAGTGGGTTTTTTAACACTTTCTGCATTGTACTTTTATTTTGTCTGGTCAATGTTGTTGATTATAATTTATTATAATGTTGGGTTTTTTAACACTTTCTGCACTGTACTTTTATTTTGTCTGGTCAATGTTGTGTTTATATATTGTTATAGCTATTATAATGTTGACATTATAATAGTACGTTAGGAAGTTCTGGAGATTTAGGGCCTGAAACTAAAACTCTGTTTACCTGAAACATATCTGTGACAAAAAATTGAAATTATGAAAGAAAAGTGAAATGGGCATTCAATTAGAGAACAAAAATTTCCTTCAGTATTTTATGTCATCAGCCATAGAACCAAAAATGTTTAACTCTGGATATCTTTACGCCATAAACATCTTACAATGAAATCTGTGCCGATGGACAGGTCACTACACAGTGAACAGCACAGATTCAGTAGGAAGGTAGCATTAGGATATAATTGCAGCAAACCAGCTCCACATTTGTTGACTTGATAAAGATTATGGAA
This sequence comes from Callaeas wilsoni, assembly GCA_013398955.1. Taxonomy (NCBI): domain Eukaryota; kingdom Metazoa; phylum Chordata; class Aves; order Passeriformes; family Callaeidae; genus Callaeas; species Callaeas wilsoni. Next base: position 26,249 of record VWPU01005871.1, read on the forward strand.
AAATGAGTAAAGCTCAAAGTTCTAATGTATTAAGTATTTAAGTACTTTTCATGCTATCTTGTATTTTTGGGTCCAGACTGATTGTAACATTCCTAGGAATTTGTTGAAACTTACAAAAATAAATAAAATATTTATTTTATTTTATTGTTTTGAAGGAAAATATAGTCTTGTGTGTGAAATTACTATTAGGGTAAAATTGCACCCCTGACAGGGTGACTTTGTTCTCTCTTTGGAAAAAAATCTATTTAGATACCAAAGTAATCTCCTCCACTGCTACTAATATTGTGCTGCTTATAGAGAATAGTTTTGTTTATTTCATTCTAATTTCTTAACTTTTCTGCCATGCTTCTGTTTCCCCTGGCTTTGTGAATATGTAAGAGGAAAGTGAAATATGTTTTCTGACATTTCCTGCTCCACCTCTTCAACCCTTTCCTTGGTACACCTAAGCTATGCAAACACTTTGGATGTCTTTATTTATACTTGCTAATCCCTTACTCTCTGTGGTTTTTAAATACCTACAAGTGATACATGAGTTTAAGAGGCTATAATATTTCCCTAGCCCATTATATTAAGACCAATTTCTATTGCATTTCTTCCTTTCTAGAAATGTCAAAAATAAGATAGTCACTAGGTTCACAGGAAAGCAAGCATTTCTTGCATAGTGCTTAAGTCTGCATGCCAGAACAGCTAGTAAACTTTGGAAAGTGAATTTAGAGACTAGATGACTAATCTTTCAACTTTTGATTGATGTGCCATATACAATGCATCAATGAAATGTACTTCCCTAGTACAGTCTGATATATCTGGTGTACTCTGACATTTCCTTCAAGAACATGGATGTTCATTTGAAAAGTATTGATGGAAGTAGAATTGCAGCTTTCAGGTTTAGATTGGTGATGGGTGGGACTCAAAAGGTTTGGAATTTCGGTTTGATTGAGATGAGCATCTCAATGTTCACAGGCTTAGCTGAAGCTTATTAGGACTACACAAGCCTCTTGAGTCTGAAAAATTGGGGCAGAAATTTGGAAAGAGGATTTCTTGTCAGATTTTTTAGCAGTCTCAGTCTTAGAAGAAAATGCCATGAGAACAGCTTTTCACAATATTTTGGCACCTCTTTTTCCAGCCCCAGACATAACATGGCACTGAAAGAAGACAGAGAAGTATAACCCTTGCCTGAACTAAAAAAGAAAATTCTTTAAGTTTTAGAAATGAGACAATTTTTTGCCAGTCTCTGAGAATATTTTTTTTACCTCTCTTGAACTCATTCTCCTCTCTTTAGCCAGGCTCTGGAGAGATAAGATACACACATATTAGTCATTTCATTAAGTAGAAGGCATTCATTGCTTTAGTCCTTGAATAAACTCATCTTTTAATGTGATGAACAGCTACAGCTTTATCCTGCAGTTATTTCTTTAACAGCATTTGACAGTGTCAGTGGGACAGTCATGTTTTTCTCATACAGCTACACCACCATAAACATTTATGCTAAAATGTCAAGAAGACATTTCATTTTCAATATCTTTTAATGTTCCACTCCAATTGCTAAGTCAAAAACAGGAAACAATGAATATTTCAGTCAGCTCTTCTTCACCCAGATCTAGTTGCTTTTCAATCAAGTAAAAATAATTACAAATAAAAACAATGTTTTGAATTTCAGAAGATTCTTATAGCATTATTGACTTTCAGTAAGTTTCAGGAATGTAGACTATGCACTTGCCATCACATCATATTCTAAGAAGGACTTAATTCAAAGCTCCACAAGTCACAGATTTCCAGCAAGTGTCTTCCTGTGGTCTGTATGATTTCTTTATTTACCTAGACCATCTCTTTTCTGCTCTGTATAGTCTATTGTATGTTCCCAAATGCATCTCTGTAGCAATTATGAATATTAAAATATAATGTAATAACATAGAGGTTATATAAAATAATAAATTGATTTTAAAGTTGTACTTTGTTCATTAAGGACATAGAGATAAATTATAAAATAGTTTATATTTGAAGAAAACAAATTTGAGCTATAGCCTCCATTTCCTTAGAACCTTTAGAAAAAACACTCCCAGTTTAATCCCACCAATGGTGAAAGGCAAAGCGGGAAAAAAAAGAAAAAAAATCTAATCTGCAATATTTAGATAGAAGAACCTACCATATAGTTTAGGATTTTTTTTTTAATCTTACTTAGCATCTAAGTAATGGCTTCAGTTGTTACAATCTGACATATAAGTAATATTGATTACACTGTCATGTGAATGGATTAAAAAGATACCAATATTTTACATTAGATTACGTATTTTATATTTAATTTTATGAAACATGTAGTACTAATTGCTGTCAAATATTAAGGTTATTATTGAAGACAGTATTATGATGTTTATCTAGAATGTAGTGTGTTAAATTCACATCCACTGCATGATAGCACATTCAAGATTTTATGTCCCTGTCTAGGAAAGAATATATGCGACATACTGCAACATCTGCATCTTAGAAGAGCTCATATTGACATTTGAAAAAAGATAGATATGTTCCTTTAGTAAGTAAGGATCTACTTGCCTGTGAGAAAATCCTAGTTTGTTGCAACAAAGGAACCCACTAAAAACGATTTACCTTACTTATACAAGTAAAGGAACAAAGTGTTTACAAATACACAAAACATTTTCAAAAGAGCTAATTCGTTTTGATAAAACTGGGATTTTCAAGTCCTTCTCTTTCACTGAAATGAATTCTTCATCAACACAAGAGTATACATAATATGTCAAAAATCTGGGCTATAAGACTTCCCTTTGACTAAGGAAGAGGCCTTGCCATGGTGTATAACTACCTAATGTATCAACAATATGGGTTTTGCTTCCTATATATATCCTATTCTTATCTATGTACGTAGTTATACATTTCTTCCTTCTTGTACTGAAGCAGAGAAGAAGATATGTACATTCTCTGACTATTTCACTAAATGAACATAACCTTTCCTTGGTCATACTTCAGTGTGGATGATAAGTAGTAAAAAAAGAAGAAAGAAGGTATTGAGTAGCTCTATATGAGACACTGAGAAGAAATTCAGATAATTCTTCAGACAATCAGAAAATTCTTCATTATAATCCATCAGAAAATCATTTATTATATTTTATGATCAGGAAATTAAAAATCCATGTGTATTTAATTTTTTTCTTTTCTTTTTCACCTTTGTTATGACTGATTTTAGAAATTAGAAATATACATGGAATAAAAACACTATGAGTACTGCAAGAAAGAAAGACACGCGTATGGCTACAGGCTTACAAAGCAGACAGATTCAATACTTATGGTAATGCTGTGGAAGCAGGCATTTTTTTCACCAAGTGAAAATTATGACACTGATGGAAATGTTGTGTTTTTTTTAAATCAATTTTAAAAAGAATACATGGTAACTCTTCTATTAGTTAAGATAGGAATGGTCACTAATTACTCCCTCAGGCAATCCTAACCACTCCCTAAAAATCTTACAAATACCTCAGAAGTAATTTTCAGTGAGCAAAATTGTCATAACCATAACATACCATTTAGAATTTGATTCATAGTTTAAGAGAAATAGTTGAGCAATATGTTGCCAGGTTTTAATAAAAATTAATTAAATCACAACAGAAAGGGTTGGAGGTGGAAGGAAAAGGAAGGAAAAAAATGCAGCTTCCACAAGAATGTTCAGATATTCTGCACTTGTTTTAGCAAGACTCACAGATCCTCACAAAGACAGTTTTTAGAATAATTTCTCAGGAGATAAGGTAATAAGATCAGCCCAAAAGCTAATTGTCACACAAAAGAGAAAGGAGCAAAAAACCCAAGGAAAATGTGTCCTGTGAAGTAATTGGATAAAAAAAAATCAGCATAGTTATTTCTCAATTTTTTCCTTCTTAAACACACTAATACAACTAAAAAAATCCACCTAGTTTGATTGCTGAGCAAAATCTAAGAACACTGCTAGTACCTTTCATGCACACACCTGAATTTTTTCGGGAAGATCAGATAGAATTGAGCAAATAAGATGTTAGAAATGCAAACCCATAGAAAACACAGAACACTTGCATATCATTTCCAGGATAAGAAAGGGAAAAAAAAAGGTAAAAGGTTTGGAGAAAACTGCTATTACTTTTATTCATGATTGCCTTAATGATACAGTATGTGAGAAAAGAACGCTATAATTGAAGATTACTGCAGCTTCTTTCTATCTCTAAACTGTATTATTCTGAATTGTCTGATTTCAAACTATAATCTCCCTCATCTCAAAATTTTGATTAACCAACTTTGGTTTTCCAAAAGACCAATGGAATAAAGAACTTATGTTCATGCTTTATCTTTTTTTTTTTAAATTTCATTCATTGTGATTTTTCCCCCTTAATATTTAATCTGTATTTCCCTTGTTTCAGCTTGAGTTCGTTCAGTTTTTCCTGTCTTTAAGGACTTCTGAAAAGATTCTGACTCTGTCTTCCCCAATGAGGTAGGTGAATACAGTAATGACCATGGAGAAAAAGTAATTTTTAAACAACATAGGATACAAACATCAGAATAAAGTAACAAATACAATTGGCTGACAATATAGCGTGAAATAGCACAAAATTACTGATACTTTAGGAATAACAAATGTGAATGGATTATTGCTTTCAATTGTTAAGTCTAAATTGGATGAGACAAGAGGAAGGAAAGGGAAACATGTAATGCCTAAAAGAAAATAATATGAAAATACAAGCCAGCATGAAGTTTGTGAAAAAGAGAGTGAGAATTCTCCAATTTCTAGGCCTCCATAATGTTTATAAAACAGAAAAAAAAATTAGACCATGAGAAAGAAGTAATGCAAAGTATCCTGTTTTTCATGCAGTCTTGAAAAAAGCCACTTGAAATGGCTGCTGAAAAGGTTGAATGAGTCAAGCAGTTTCCATTGATCAGAAATTATCTAACAGAAACCTATAGTCCTTTAGTTCGTTTTCTCTTTGCTAATAGTCTCATAGTGATGTGTTTCAATAATCTCTTAGTGGGGTATATGTAATGCTTAAATGGCAACATTAAGAATATTCAAAACAGTGCTATACATTTGATAATGATGCATAGCCCTTAATTTTAATCAAGACTTGAGTACTCTGAGTAATTTTGGAAGGGAATATATTGTGGATAATTGTGAATCAAAATATGTTGTAGATGAGAGTGTGGACCTGAGAGTCAAGGTAATAACAGGTTGGAATTTTACTGTGAAAAACTCAAAAAACAAATTCAAAACTTGTGCAGATTATTATTATTATTATTATTATTATTATTATTATTATTATTATATAATTGTAATAATATTTATATTGAAAAATATGTAAATTAAATTGGAAGAGCATATATTATTTTCTTCTATCATATCCACATGCTTAAATAATATTTCATAGACTTCCGCTTCGGTCATAACTTGAGCATCATCTAAAGCTTGCAACATTCTGGTGCTACTTCCTCAACAACAAATTATTTGAAAGTTTCAAAAGAAATTTCTGGAAGAGGTGGACTGAATGAAGAACCGTCTTTTTCCAGGAAGCAGAGTTTGATCTAGAATAGGCTGAAGATAAGCAGAACAGTGCACCCAGAAGACTAGTGATGATGGAATGAGGTAATCTAAGGCTACTTCTACAGTAATTTAGGGCACAGGAGACTCTTCTTGCAGATTTGCTTTGCATCTGCATTCCAGGTATGAAGCTGTGGAACCAAGGTGAGATGGAACCAAGGTGAGAGTGCAAACTGAGAAGCCATCAGAACCAGTGGGACTGCATGGGATGCCCCCCATGCAGTGAGACTGATAAGTCCTTGAGGCTTCTGCATGTGTATAGGGCTCTGTTATTTCTAGAATTTAGTTTGAACTCCACTGTCAGCAAAGAGGCAATACAGGCCTGCAGGTCTAAAGTATTAACAAATGACTCCTAATGAAATCCCTTTCTCTCCCCCTTTGCATTATTGAATTAAGCAGTGCACAAACATGCTATGAGCACCTACACTAGATACATAAACCTGGATAATACTAGCAATATTTACAATGAGCAAGTTCATACAGTGAGACGACACTTTGCATAATCCAGGTACATTATTCAAGGATACTAAGGGTATAATTCAGTATCAGTGAGATTAATATTTTATCTTGTGTACAACCTTTATTATTTTGTTAATAGAATACAATTAGCTGAGCCTTTGGAACAAAAAACTTGCTGAGTTCTTGGGGGGGCAGATCATAACTGAAAGAAAATGAGACCCATGGTCACTAAAATTGTATGAATTAGAGAACAAAAGTATTTCATTGCCGTTATCAACATATGAGAACAATGATCTGACTATTAGCAGTATAGTAAAATTATTAAAAGTTCAGATATAAAAAAGTGGTAAAGGTCTGTATAAACATTTTCATAGCACTTTGTTATGATTGGAAATACACAGGTGGTAAAATATTAGTAAGTTTTGACATTGTATTGCTACTGCTTAAGAACAGCTTTAGAAACCTTAGATTTTCTGGGCTGATGCACAGAAGATTGAGAGTATGCCACATATGTTAAAGATTACTCCCTGTGACAGGGTCAGAGTTACAAACATCATGTGCATTGAATATATTCAAATGTCTGTAAAGAAATCTTGCTAAGTCTGCAGTCCCATCCATTTTTACCAAAAAAAAAAAAAAAAGAGTGTTTATGGTCCTTGGAAGAAAGGGAAGGCAACCAATGTATTGCAAACTTATGCAGGGAGAAAATAAGAAGAACCAAAGCCCAAATAGAACTTAAACTGTCTACTGCCATAAATGACAACAGAAATGTTTCTGTAGATACATTAGCAGCACAAGGAGGGCTAAGGAGAACCTCCATCCTTTATTGGATGCAGAGGGAAACAATAGTGACAAAGAATGAGGAAAAGATAGAAGTATTTAATGCCTTCTTTGTGCCAGTCTTTAATAGTAAGACCAGTTGTTCTCCAGGTACCCAGACCCCTGAGCTGGAAGACAGGGACCGAGAGCAGAATGAAGCCCTCATAATCCAAGGGAAAAAGGTCAACCACCTGTACAACACTTAGACAGACACAAGTCTGTGGGACTGGATGGGATCCACCCAAGGGGACTGAGAGAGATGGTGGAAGTTCTCACTGAGCCCCTTTCAACCATATGCCAGCTGTTCTGGCTAATGAGGCAGGACATAGATGACTGAAAGTTATTGTGATGCCCATTTGCTAGCCGGGCTGGAAGGATGATCCAGGGAACTCCAGGCCTCTCCGCCTGACCTCAGTGCTGGGGAAGGATATAGAACAGATTATCTTGAGTGCCATTACATGGCATGTGCAGGACAACCAGGGGATCAGGCCCAGCCAACATAGGTTTGGGAAAGGCAGATCCTGCTTGACTGAAGATCAGTTGATCTTCTATGACAGGGTGAGGTGCTTGGTGGGTGACAGAAAGGTTGTATTTATGGACTATATAAAAGTCTTTGACACCATTTCCCACCGCATCCTCCTGGAAATATGACTGCTCGTGTCTTGGATAGGTGCACTCTTCACAAGGTAAAGAACTGGATAGATGTTCAGGTCCAGAGAGTGGTGGTGAATTGAGTTAAATCCAGCTGGCAACCAGTCTCCAGCACTCAGGCTTGGTGCCAGTCCTGTTCAGTATCTTTACCAATGGTCTGGATGAGGGAATTGAATGCACTTTCAGTCAATTTACAGAGGACACTGAACTGGACGGAAGTGTTGATTTGTTTGTGGGTAGGAAGGTCGGAGGGATCTGGACTAGGTTGATGGGCTGAGGTAATGGTATGAGGTTGAAAAAGGTCAGGTTCCTTGTCCTGCATTTGTGTCACAACTACTCCATGAGAGTCTACAAGCTGAAAGCAGAGTGGTTGGCAAGATACCTGGCAGAAAAGGACTTCACTCTCCATACCTAGAGAGATCTGAGGCTTTTGGTAGACAGATAACTGTCTACCAACAAGGCCAGTGGCATCCTAGTTTATATCAGAAGTACATTGGCCCACAGGACTGGGATAGTGATCATCACCCTGTACTGGTGAGGATGTACCTCAAATCCTGCTTTAAGTTTGGGGCACCTCATTACAAGAAAGAAATTGAGGCATTGAATTGTGTCCAAATAAGGCAAACAAAAGTGGTTCTGAAATATTAATAGTTTTAGAGAAAGATTGATTTCAGCTTTCAGTACCTCTGTATAGACCATGTTTATCAAAATGGTTTAGAAACATAATTTTTTATTTGTTTCTAACCTTCAGTAAGATTTTTATGTTTGGCAACTCATCTAATTTTACCCTCATCTTACTAACAAACTCGACTGTTTTTCAACTTGGTTTCTAGTGACTTAAAGTTATGTCTTTACCAGCCTAAAATTCAGTTATTGGAATTTGCTACATTGTACCAGAATGTGAAGAATGAATCAGAATTCAGAATGCAGCTGTTCATATAGAAAACAAAACAGTAAGGACAGAAAAAGTACAAAAGGAAAACAAACCCACAAAAAAAGCCAGCAAACAAAACCAACCAACCAACCAAAATAGACTACCAAAAAACACACACACACACACAAAAAATCAAAATCATCACCAACAAAAGAATACCTGAAAATAATAAAATATATATATTACTTCTCAGAGAACATATTTTCCTTTAACTAGAAATGGGTTTGCAACCTGAATGTATTTTCAGCGCATGAAAATAGATGTAAAATAAAATTCCTATGCTCACATAGAAAATAACATGATATATCTTTAAGTTATGCAATCAGTACATCACTTATTTCATCTACCCAGTGTAACCAAATGTTTTTTATAACATTTATTTAAGGCGTGTATGGGCATAGCATAGCACAATGTATTTAATTGTCATGATTCCATGGCATCTCATATAGTTTTATAATGCACCTTTATATGCATTTTTATGTGTAAGAGTTGTATAGGTTAATGAAAAGTTTTATGTTTACCTAAAGAATAATTCAACTTTTTCTCATAGCCCTTAAGATTTTGGATTAGTTGTGTATCCTTTCATTCCTTGTATATATATTGTGTATGATTTGTAACGAAACCTTGGGTCTTATATTGATTTTATTCAAGGATTATGGTTCATCCAACTTCAAAGTTCTTATCTTGGGTCTCTAAAATTTCTGAATTGTCATGCCAAGTTTTGGAAAAAAGTGCAGCATAATCTCAGATCAGACACAGTCTCATGTGTACTGCTCTGCAAGAAAATTGGATGCTAACAGAATAATGGTAATTTAACCAACTCTCAGAATAAATATATCTAAAAGTAATAATAACTTAAAATATTTAGTTAAATAAAAAAGCAATTTTTGTTCTTGCTTTGTTCAATTTTTATCATTCCCTGCCTTTCACTTTTCTGCTGAAATAAAACAACTTCTAAACTTAGATAGTTTATTTTCATGTTTAAACAGATGGCTGATAAAAGCTTATGCAACTCAGACATCTCACCTAACCATTAATCTTCATTTCAGAGCAATGCTGAACATTAGTTGACACAATTCTCTGGGGACTTTTTAAAAGAAAATCCCATATACCTCCTCTCCTTTAACTTATAAAGTTAACCTTTACTTTATCCTACTACAGCTTTACTTTTTAAAACAAAGTAGATAAGGAAGGACAACGAATGTGTGAGAGCAGAGCAGGCAGGCAATGGAGGAAGCACACCTGGAGCTGAAGCAAAAAGTCACAGTGTATTAACACCTATTGTGACTTTTAACTTGTCAAAATCATGATGTATCAAATCTATATATTCTGCTCTTTCTTTTCATTACAGTGAAGTCTCTCACAGGAAAGAATACTACCTACAAATTCTGATAAACCTTTGTGGCTTTGGAAATGACAAGAACCAGTATTCTGAAACCCATTTCTACATTATAAATATGCGTTTTGAAGTTCAGACATGTAAGTATGACACTTGGATAAGATAATAATAAATTATAGTTACCAATTTTACGGGTCAAATTGAAAAGGAAGTGATTGTAAGAAAAGTCTGTTACTAAAATCCAAGGAAATAAATAATTTTTTCTTGCCTAAAAAAGGGCATAATTCACATAACATTAGGTATTGTTTTCTGTGCCAAGAAAACCTCAATGTCTGGGGAATTACAGACAACATTTTGGTTTTTGTTTTAAGATTTTCAGTAGGTCTCTTCTGCTAAGTAGGACTTGAGAGATTAATTAAATTCTTGCATCATTATTACTTTTACTCAAATTTTTACATTTTTTTCTCAATTAATAAATTTCTTTGTCTACAAAAAATGGAAGAGGCACTTCACAGTTCACGTTTCTGCAGCCTAAGCTCAAAGCTCACTAACAGATCACTAATAATGACCTTTTCCTCAATTTCTTGTTATGTACGATGCCTTAAAATCTCGGTGTGCTCCACAGAAACCTGAAACTCATTTAGTCATGGATTAGCAGCTCACAGAAGACTGGCAGACCTTGTACCAACCATGCAGGTATATATCTGTAAGAAGAAGACAACAAGTCAATAGCTACAGCAAAAAACTTTCTGTATTAGGCTAATTCAGAAATTCAAGGTCTGGTTTTGAGATTACTGAATGCTAAGGCAAGAGAAGTCAATCTTCCAGAAGCTCAGCATTTCAGCTCATGGCTAAAACAGGCTTCTGGCTTTTATCAAAAAGTAAATGTCGCACTTAGACCCCAGTGGTACACAAGGTTCAGTTCCTGGTCCATTTGTTGTGTTCTCAAGGTATAATAGGTTTACTACTTTTTTACAGGCTTCCAATAAGTTCCTCTTCACATGTATTGCCACAATCTGTGTCCATCATAGAAAAATATATTCTAGATGTTCCTTAGTAATGCCATACAGAGACATATCGAAGAAATCAAAAGGTTCTGCTAAATTTCATCTGACTGAGGCCTAGAATAACAAAACACAGCCCCAAAATTATGTATTGCCAAGTTTTTTTATTTCTTCTTGTTATTGTCTAGAATAGTTTCTGTAGATATCCTTTTACTTTAGAGAGTGAAAAAAAGACACTGATGAAGGTGGAAGGTTCTGTTTGATAGTGGATCTTCCAAAACTGGGAGAAGCCAATCTAAACTTTGGAGTAGCTGCATGTTTCTAATAGTATCTTATTTCCCATTAAAAAAAAATGGTAAAAGTTAATCCAGTCTATAATTGCTTGAAAATATTTTTTAAATATTAATGAATCATGAAGTTCATTTAGTGGTACTTCTAAAGCCTTATCAACTCATGGAATCAGAGTCCAACAAGAAAAAAAAAAACAAAAACTTTCACAGTTTGTTGGCGGGTTGTGTTTTTTTTCTTATTTTACTGTTTTTGCCAGGAATATACATTACTATAGACTCATTTCATCTTACTGATATAGGCAACAATAAAGAAAATAAAATTAAATAGAATTGGCACTTAGCATTATAAAACTTGAGAGATGGCAGCTTGAGGATCTTCACAAAGCATTTTTGTTAGCAAAACAAGTAAAATGACTGACTTGTGTCACTGTATACTTTGGAAAATCTAAAGTATTAACATACTGTAATTTGCAAAAATATATAGATTTGTTACTAAAGCTAAATGTTAGCGCTATATTAAAAACTCACTGTGAAAATTTCTCCATAAAAATGTATGTGTAGGTTCATGGAGGTATGATTATATGAAAGAAGTGCAGTTTGTTTCTCATTTGATACTGCTCAGAAGGCACTGTGGTGTTAATAGAATCCTTCTCTTCCCCATTTCTTGATTTATGCTCCCATCCATGGCTTGAATTGGGAGTGATGTGTATCTCAGAGTCTGCAGGTTTAAATGCACTGCATTTGCAAAATAGTTGTATTATGACAAATCAACTGTCAAAGATGAGTAAATTAATTCCCCCTGTTTTGTTAATGTTTTAATATCTGATGTAGAACTTAACTCTAACATATCTGACTGCTTGTCTAAAAATCTACTTGTATTGATCTACATTGTAAAAATGTGATTTAAGAAGAACACATTTGGTTTTAAACAGATTTTTCACTTCCTTTTTAAATGAAATGTGAAGAAAAATTAGTGAATATCTTGAGTAAAGACCAATATTATGCATTTTGGTAACCTAATTATTTTTGTTTTATTATGCAAGTTTCTTACAAACTTGTTCTTATGCTAGTAAACTTTCAAATTATCAAGGGACCTGAACTAGCATTTCCTGAAGGGAGATGGATGTCAGCCATTGCTGTAAAACTACAGAGGCATTTAACAGATCAGCCACTGCAGGAATAAGAATAAGTAGGTCCTATGTGTTTGTAAGAGTCATGAGTAAAAAATGAATTAATCTACTTCTCTGAATGGCTGTCCTTTAGCAGAATCTAATTAGTGTACTTGGCCAGTTAAATAAATGATGACTAATTTTATCAGCTTCTTTGTTGGTATTCATGAGAATCAAAAGGAAGACTAGGAAACCAACATTGTGCTGGCTGTTTTGTCCTGGGCAAATCTAACATCTGAACCTGAGGAGAGTAAGCACTCCTTGCTGATTAATGTCAAGGGTGTGATTGATTTTTAAATTTTATTATTTTTAACTTACACTGTGGATCTTTACTTAAATTGTCAGCAAAAGCCAGCATTGAAATTAAAATGTGCATTTTATATGTGGGTGTATATATTTATATAAAAAATTACTGAAGAAAAAGTTTATAATACATAATATATATTTATAAAATATAATTTTATTTTTCTAGACATGCACAATAAATGCAAATCCTTCTATTTCTTGCAGTTACAATTTGCAATCTGAAATCTGGAGAAAAGGTTGAGGTACAAGCAGGGGTTAATTCTTAGACATATTCAGTGGTATCAGAAGACTATTTGTCGATTCACAAAGCAGTAAAGCCATGAGCTAGGATGAAAGGGTAGGTATTCAGTATTCACTGAGAAATGCAGAATCAGCATTTTCCAGAAAAATGCAAATATCTCCCAACACATGACATGCAGACAATTTGCATTCGTGTTATGTGAAGTTCATCTTCAAGCAGGATGTTTTAGATAACCAGCATTAGGTGTATATATGTATGAAAATATATGTATATATCCCAGAACAAAGTTTTCTGCAGCGGGATACTGTTCTTTCTTTTCCTCTTTCTAGCAAAACAAGCTTCTGACACTGTTTGGAGTAATTAATACCTAAAAACCAATATAAAAAAAAAGGTTTCTAGGTATGACTCTTATGATCAATATCTGGAGATACATCCAATGCTAGTAAATAAGTGCAAACCCTTAGTAAATACATAGAAAATGAAACTATTTTTTCCCAATCCGTAGTAATAAATACTTTTGAAATGACTAGTGTTCTCCATCTTCTTCCAGAATTCTACGTAGCTTGTTGGGGGTGTTTTCTGGCCTAGTATAGCAAATTTTGTCTGTCTTTTCCACAAAAAACCTTATCTTTCATCCATTCTTAGTTACAGGTAAAGTGCAATTCAGCCTTATAAAGAACCCAACCTAATAAGTACCCTATCAGGAGTGTGCATTTAATAGAATAATTTTCTATTTTTCAAATTCTAACTTCCTCAGACCTTAGCTGATAGATTCTTTTCTATGTACTTATTTGGAATACTATTAATATTGAATGAGAAGATTGATTGACTGATTGACTGATTGATTGTAAAAAACCTTTATATAAATATTCTCTTCATAAGGATTTTCTCAAACCAAAAATTTTCAGTTCAGACTGAAAAAAGAAAAGAGTAGGAAGAGGATAGAAAACTCATCTACCCATTTATTTAAGGAGTCTTTCTTTCCTGCTTACTTGTCTGCATGTACATTTACTAGTTCATTAAAATTACATTGCTTTGGAAGACAAATTTTTTGGCTTACATTGTACTGTATAGTTTCCTAATTCTGGTTCCTCTAGAGATGAACACAGTTGTCACAAAAGACACATGAACCTGAGTGCACAGCACAGTCAATAAATCTGCTAAAAACTGAAGATTGATTGTCTTAGACTGATATTCCGTATCTTCTTGTCTTGAAATTTACATGTGAAAAATAATATTTTCAAATTTATATCATTTTTATAGTTATATATGTGAGTATTGATATAAAATATATATGCACATCTAGAATGTGTGTCTACAACAGGACTACAGTAATCTGTGCCACCCAATTCTAAGTGGGACTAGCACTTCCAAATATCTTTTCCCCTGTTGCATTAAATCAATATTGGTGTGATCAACAGATATAAGTTGATAAAGCATCATTGGTTAGACAGTGGTTGAAAATTACCAGAAAAGGTCTTGATGTTCATGATATACTTTCCCCACAAAACTCTATCTCTTTAGTATTCCCATTCCATTGATTATATATCACATACCACAGGCAATGCTGCAAAGACAGTTTAAATGAAGGGCTGTAATGAGAACCAGGTATTTGTGATGAAGAATTCTTGGAGCCAGGATGTCTCATGACTCACATTTCTGTGTAAATTGGACTTTGGTAGTGGCTTAATTTTATTGATGTCTTTAATTTGTTTTCTCTTTCTGACTTTTTAAAGCATGAGTGTAACTCACAGAGTCACAGAATCGCAGAACCATAGCATTGCAGAACAAGAAATGTTGGAAGGGATCACAGTGGGCCATCTGGTCCAACCTCCCTGCTCAAGCAGGGTCATCCTAAGCACATGGCACAGAACTGCGTCCAGATAATTGTTGCTATCTCCAGGGAAAGACACTCTGCAGCCTCTCTGGGCAACCTGTTCCAGTGCACGATCAGCCTCACTGTAAAGAAGTCTTCCTCATGTTCAGGTGGAACTTTCTGGGCATAAGTCTCTGTCTGTTGCCTCTTGTCCAATTGTTTGGCACCACTGAGAACAGCCTGGCTCCATCCTCTTGACACCCTCCCTTCAGATACTCACAAACATTGATATGATCTCCTCTCAGTCTTCCTTTCTTGATGCTAAACAGGCCCAACTATGTCAGCCTATCCTCAGAAGAGAGTTGTTCCCATCCCCTATCATCTTCACAGTCCTCCAGGAGCTCCATGTACTAAGGAGCCCAGACCTAGACAGAGTGGTCCAGATGCAGCCTCACCAGGGATAAGTAATGCAGCTGCTATTCCCTGGATGGAATGTGGTCCACAATGATTCCCCACACACACAGTCTGCAATCATAAGCACCTTCTGAGGGGTTGGAATGGGGGGTGGAGCAGACTGGAAACCCTGTGGCCAAGGCTCTGTTGAAACCCCTGCAGGGAAGGGAATTCGATGGATCTTTGCAGCTGATAAACCCCATAGCAGCTGTCAGTCAGGGGAGATAGGAGAAGGTGTCTTGCTGCATAGGCAGGAACTGTGGCAAAATCACTCTCCTTGGATGAACTTGGTTTATTTTGACCTAACTGTAATACTAACATGCAACTCCATCCCCACGTTACCCACCCCCAAGGTATGACCACCCTCGACTGAGGAAGTGTCTACATTTTATTGACTATACCTTTAAGAGTGAAGCAAGGGAATTTTGCAGCAATCAGTAACAAAGGTATGTATGAATAGAGTCATTAAAGCTTCACCTAAACATAAAGAAATATTATAAAAGTATGTTGAAAATGGAGAAAATTAGGGAAGACTCCATTTTAACTAATGGGATCAGTGGATGGGTTGAACCTGTCCTCTCACTCACAGGGACGGATAAGAACCACACTCTGTCTGTACTGAATATGTTTACTGGGGACTAGAGTTTGTCTGCACATTGCTTTGAATATATTTTTGCAGTCAGATACCATCACAGGCAACCTCAAACCTTAGCCTGTCACAATTTTATATTAACAAAGACTGTTCTTCTGTAAACTGTTGGTGTGAGCCCTTCATGGGCTCTGGCAACAACTAGCAGTGGGAAATGTACTCAAATAAAGTGAGAATACCCCTTTCAAGGTCTCCTGTTGATGTCTGCCCCTGAATAAGTCAGTCAAACTACCCTCTATTCCAGCAGGATTGCTCAGTGAAGGGTCCCCATAACAGGATGCTGACAGACTGGTTGGGCAGGAGGGTCTTTGCTTTCCTGGGGCACTGCCAGACAAAGCAAATAGCAAGGGTCAAGGAAATCTTCCCACATTAAGGGTTGAGGAATCTCCCCTACACACATGACAATCAGCAAACTAGAGCCTGAGCAGCAGAGTTTTCATGCAATGTATGTGAAGCTGTAAATAAATATATATGATTAATAAAACTGTGATCGTAGTGTCAGGGTCCAAAGCACACCCAAAGTCTCTACAACCTCTTTCTCATCCTCTCAGGAAATTTTCCTAATCTTCACTTCAAAATGTTCCGAATTTTGAAAACGTTTCTGAATGCTCCTCAAAATAAATTAAAAGTGCTTACAAAATATTGTGCATTTAATCAGATTAAAAATTAAGGATGTCTTTTTAACCTTTCATCCAATCCCATAGCAAAGCACAGAAATTGTTTCAGAACATTTTTCACAAGTCTGAGGGCTGCAGTTTCAAAATCACTGGCCTTTATGTTAGTTAATGTTTTCAGTTTGCTTGTGGACAAACACTCTCAGCATAAACACCATCCCAATTGGCAATCTTGATGACTGCCTCAGCAGGACAGCTAGAGAGTTAATGGACATGAAAGCTGAAGTGGTTCAAGTTGAAAAGCACAGATCTATCCTGTTGGTAGAACACTTCTGTTTTTTCATACTGCTACAGATGGAATTTTTTATTAGGGTTACATGCACAAGCTTCTTCTTTGGTTTTGTCTTAACTAGAGAAAATAAGCAATTGTAGGAACAGGAAATGAATTTTCTGTCTACTGTTTTTCTGTGGTAAATAATATATTTCTAATGTAATTGCTAAACCCTAAAGTGTTTTTGAATGATAGCCTGTGGCATACAATATGATAGATTTGGATAATAAGATGCTGTGTTAACTTCTTTTATATACCGCAAATCTCACATAGTCAGAACTTAAAATAGGTATAAAATGTAACATAAAATGAACAAGAACATTTTAGAAAGAAGTAATTTGATGTAGCTTTCCATGTCACAGTAGGTCTGAACATAAGCCTTCTCTGTGCAACCCAGAAGCCTTAAGCAGAAAAGCTTGATGTGTGTAGGGGGCAGCTGAAGGCAAAACATATAGTGCCTGAGGCAATCAGCAGTATCTCTGAATCCTCTTGAATATTTCTGAAAATGCAGTAATTCAAAAGTGTGTTATGGAAACTTATATGAAGTTAGCTCCGGTTAGAAGAATAAAAGTAGTGTTACCTCATTCTGCATGATATTCAGAATCATATTTGTCACCCAATGGACACATGAATTGTTCAAAGCAATCTCATGCCCCAGATGAAATATCTGGGAAAGAAAAAATATTTATCATCTCAATTACTTCTACACCAGACGAGAGCTCAGAGGACATTACTGACTAAGAAGGCCCTTAGCATCACTTTTCTGCTCTACTGAGTACTCACAAAATTAATCAAGTAAGGTAGTTCTTTAGTGCAACATAAGGCTGGTCACTGAAATTGCTTTTAGAAGTGAACAGGATTCTGAACAACAGCTTTTGTGTCTTCCTTCCTTCCTTCCTTCCTTCCTTCCTTCCTTCCTTCCTTCCTTCCTTCCTTCCTTCCTTCCTTCCTTCCTTCCTTCCTTCCTTCCTTCCTTCCTTCCTTCCTTCCTTCCTTCCTTCCTTCCTTCCTTCCTTCCTTCCTTCCTTCNGTTGCTGGAGGCCAGCATGGTGGCTCCATGCCCTGGAGGAATGCAAATAAACCTGTTAGACCTGATACTGCTTGTATGAGATGTTTTTTAATTGATAGAACATTTTTATATGAAAATTACGAATTTGAATTTAAATTATATGGTTTATTTCTTAGTCTTTTACTCATTTAGTACCTAAGCTAAATTATAAAGGGACAGAGAGGTAAAGGGATAAAAAAAAACCAGAAAGGAGATAAAAAAGAAAGCAAGAAAAGTGAAGGGAGGAAAAGCTCTTATATTCCAAACAAGATCCTGCTGTAATCAGCTGTATTTTTAGAACAGAATCCCATTGGCTTCCAGAAATATCTCATCAAGGGTAAACAATAGAAGAGAAGAACTCAGGACAAGAAAAAAGATTTAATTACTATAAAACTAGAATCTACTGGAACCATTCCATTTCCACAAACTGAAATATGACATATTTGTAAATAAGATAGTTATGAACTTTGTAAATGGTTATTCAAAAGAGTTTTCAGAAGTCTGTGAGACATTATATTGGTACAGGAATTTGTTTATTCTGAGTATGTTGTACAGTTTCTTTAATAGAATTAATGAGCAAAATAAAAGAGCATCTAAAATTCGTAAGCATAAAAAACCCACTATTTGATATTTTGTAGTTTTGAGATCTGTCATAATTTGCTGAAAACTGTGAAAATATTTTAAATATGGTGGTAGTGTGTCTTCGTAGTCTAAAAACTATAACATGGACCAATCTACCTTACCTTTCAGCTAAAACCTAAAGTAGAACTAAAAGTCTTGCAGCAGAAGAATGAACAAAATTAAGGGGCTGAAGACATAGAATCATAGAATCATAGACTTATAGAATCAATTGTCTTGGGAAAGATCTCCAAGATCATCAAGCCCAACCAATACCACCATCACTAAACATCACATCTCAAAGTCACATCACCAGAAAACTTTTCCCAGCATAATTTTGCCAGAAATGGACATCAATAAATAGTGCATGTATGCAAAATAGATTTATATGTTCAATTACACAGAAAGGTTTTCAAGTTCAAGTTTGTTCTTATATATTTAGGTAATACTAAGATTACCTTTAAGCAGATAGAAAACCCCTAAGAATTGGCCCTGGTCTCTGATGTCAAGGATGTAAGTCCTCACTGTAATTTTTGAGCTTGTTTCTGCTATTTTAAAAGCCTTTTTGGACCTAATAATCTTTGTCTGATAAGGAATTATTAGAAGTTGAGTGCTGATCTGATCAATATCTTCTAAGGTCTTTACAAAAAAAAAATTAAATTATTTTAATGTACTTGTAATATGTATGATTTCCTAAGATTTGTTCTCTCTTGCTGTACTTATTCCTTCTCAATAAAGGGGAAAAGACTGAGCTGCCATACATACACAATCTGTTCAAATTTGAATTACTAGTAAGCTCTTTGTTGTCAAATGCAATCCTACAATTGCTCGGAACTTCAGAAGGAAATTATGCTATATATCGTTTACAGAAATCAAATCCAACAAGAAGTAGCATGAAGTTTGGAAACACACTCCAAAAAATAATTTATCAATACTGAAAAGACCATTTTTCTCAAATTTTACAGCAATAAAGAATAAAAAATGATTGTCCAAAGAAAAATTAGAGTTTTCATGCCAAGGCTTACAAATTTCAGTATTGGTGTTCTATTTTTTCTTTTATGAAATGCCAGAATATCTAATTCTCCTTTTCCTATTCCACGTTAGATACAGATCTAACTATAAGGAAGGTTTCTAGAAAAGATAAATTTGGAACATAAAGTTCAGCTTGCAGGTCTTCAGGCCAAGTGAAACAAGAAAGAGCTCAAAACCTTCAAGTTACAGGATCTTGTGGGGAAATATCAAGAAACGTTAATAACTGCTGGCAGAGCCATTGCCTCTTTACCATAGCAAAATCTTTTAAGTAGTGGCTCTTCCTAAGTATGTATTTGTACAATGTTTACACAATAGATCCCTTTCATTATTGGAGTTTGAATAAATTTTCGTAATACAATAAACAAACAAATAATAACAAATGAGGAGTGTGCAGGAAGGAAAACAAATATAAAGTCCTGTGAAGTTGTTTTTAATTCTGTTATATCTAAAATTGCTTTTTAAACAATGCCATAATATTCAGGAAATGTGCAAAGATCACTTAAAAGCTGATGAGATTCTCAAGGGTGAATTGTATGCAAGTATTCTGTTTGCTGTGGGAGAATCTATCAAAGACTATGCAAGCATATTTAAACTTGCAAGGTGAAAAATGACAGTATTCTGTGCAAATGAGCTTGCAGTCCTTAAATTCAGTTTTAACGGTTGGATGTAATTGAACTCTATTTTCTCTATTTTAGTTGCACTGCTGATGATCCTCAATGACCACTTCTGGCATAGATTAGGTTTCCTGTAAAAGATGAGCATCTGAAATTAAGTCAGCAAAATCGAATGCTGTAATTTAGTTTTATCTCATTATTAAAGATATAACAAGGATTATATTGCATGCTATTATTGCTTTATGTCATGTTATAGAACATTATGTTCCATCAGTGCATGCGTAATCTCCATCAGGAAAGCACATAGTAATGGTAATGTACAGCTGGGCAAATGACTACCTTTGGGATTTTCTTGAAGGCCAAAACTGTATGAAGAAATTTTTTGACAGCTGGAAAAGTACAGCAGAAATGTTCAAGTATATATAACAACAAACAACTTTCCTCATTTTCTTTGTTTTTTTGAAAGGAGAACAGAAGAGAGTTTTCACCGGCTCAAATTTTGGATTTGTTTTTATGTTAGAAAAATTGTTTTATGGAGGCTTAGAATGCAAAACTGATTAAATGTTTTATCTGATTTCTCAGTTGGGTCCTTCTCTTACACTTTTTGAAATGTCCTCTTACCAACACCTTGCCATGCTAGGATACTATTAAGTCACTGAAGGAAACCACACATACTGGGCAAAATAAAATATGGAAGAGAAAGGAAAAGGGAAATTTAAGGTAAAATGAATAAAAATAAAGATGAGTTTGAGAGATATGCATAACTGAAACACTGAATCCCCCAAAGAAAATGCAGTCAAAAGATGATCTCTGACAAGGAAATATCTGACATGTAATATATAGCTTTATAGATGGTGTTGCTACATAGGGATAGAACATTAAAAATTACTTTGATAAGAGTTTCTAACAGTCCCTATTAGAAATCAAAGTTAATTTTTCAACTGAAAAAATATGAACATTTCCATTATCACTAACCCTGTGAAAAACTACACAGCTTGACCTTCAAGTTTTAGGTTCGTAATGATTAAACTCTCATTTGGTGAGGACGACTTAACCTCAACAGTTTACAGAGTTGGAGGTTTTTTTGCCATTGGAGATATTCAAAATTAATATAAAGAAAATAAATTGTATATATTAATAAGCTACTAGTCTTCAAATCTCTCAGAAGTGTGACTAGGAACTAGGAATAACAATTGCTGTAGACACCAGCCCCAGGGACAGAGAGTCAGCATTTAATATAACTGAGCTTTTATGGGATCTAATGCTTTAACCTTTCTCATGTTTATGCTTACATAAAAGTTTGAAGAATTATTGGGCAAGACTTGATACAGAAAAGGCAGGGGTTAAAGAAATGCCCAGGCATATGTCAAATGGCATTGATTGGGCATGCATATTTTACTCTCTTATCTAGTATACTGGGCTTAATTTGCTAACTAAAATTAGATAATTTTGCTCCCTACAATATCCAAGGCTTGTTTGTGTTGCTGGCAGCTCCAGGCGACATACTTGAGGAGTGACAGTCAAAAACCAGATGGGGTATCACAGACTTAGAGATAGCTGAGCCAAGCCTATATGTTGCAAGAAGAAATCTACAACTAGCTACAACCTGGAAAAGAATTTCATCCTTACTACTGTTCCTATTTATCTTAAGATAAACCTTAAGAAACATGCTAGCATTTAGAGAATTATCAAGAACTCTGTTATTCTAGAAGGTGTTCATGAACTCTGATTTTCTACTGATATAACTGAAATAGAGATTACATTAAAGAAAAATTGTATAAGAATTTAATTAAATTATATCATAAAAGATGTGGAAGAGAAGGATCAGGAAGTCATTTTGAGCAAATAATTTCAAAAGATAACATAAAATGGTCCTAGATCACAGGGGTCCCTAGTAGGCCATAATACTAACGATCTTTGGGTCCATAGAAAGATTAAAATTTATATAGATTTTTGCTACAAAAAGGAGAGCAAGTGAGAAAAAGGTGAAGCAAACCACATGATTGGAGCTGTTCAGGAGCCATCCCACCAGGCAGATCTGCCCCTGATCAAAACAGACTGGAGCAGAAAAATATACCTCTATCTTTATGATACAAGACTGTGCCTGACTTGCTCTGACATTGAGAAGGAGTATCCTGAAGGAGGCAGTAGACAGAATAAAACTCCTGTAATGAATCTTCCTAATTATTTGTTTCGTTTAATCCTTGGAAAAGTGGATAAAGAAGATAAAATTACTAGACTTGTAATAAGTGTCAGTTGAAATGACACAGCTCTCAGGTTGCTAAAATAAAAAGTAAATCCAACCAGTACAGCCAAAAATAAATGCTTAGCATAGCTGAAGAATTTTTTTTTAAAAAAATTAATCATTCTGTGTGAGGAAAGTTAAGACCAGCTACTTGAGGGGTTTCATTCAACGAGATGAACAAGTTCACAGGTGCAAATATCTCTGTAACTATGACAACAATCAGAGGCTCACTTGGGGAAGTAGAATGCGAGAAGCTTGGCTACCTAACACTGCCACCAGCAAAATTAGTGTCAAAGCTGAATAAAAAACTTATTTAAAAAAACCCCAAAAAACAAAAAATCCACTTCCCAATTTATTTCAAGCCAACTCAAAGACAAAATTTAATCAAAATTTCAGTGAAAAGACTAGAGAAAAATGCTTTATGTTTTTTTGTTTGTTTATTCTTTACATCTCAGGAAACATTTTTTTTTGTTTTCCTTACATCTAAGGAGACTCTTTCTTGATCCTGGCTGTTTGAATATTCTTGAAAATAAAATATAAAAAACCAGACCAAAACACATTCCCCAAAATACTGAACATTGAGTATGGGGTTTGGTTTGGTTTGGTTTGGTCTTGTTTTGTTTTGTTTTGTTTTGTTGGGGCATTATTTTTTCCTGCTATAAATAAGTCTATATGTATTTGAAAGACTTAGTTTTAATTTTGTAGAAACTACATTTTTCAGGAGAAAAAGAGTTTTACTCAGACATTTTCATGTACTTTTGGTCTGAAGTATAGTTGTAATTCACGAAACTACAGGAGAAATTATTTCTGCCACCTCCTCAAATAAAAGAAATCTGATTTGTTGTCATTATTTGCCCAGTTACAACTGATGTAGCCTAAACTGGATTTGGTAATAGTAAGACAAAAAGACTGAAAAATAATGCAAGTTACTTCTGACTTCAGGTCTGCAGCTGAAAAGTAACATCTAAGTATGTGCATTAAAATAGCCTGATTCATCATCTTCAAAGTGACTAGCTGCAAAGAGAGACAGAGCAAATTGCAAGTTTCATCATAAATATGATTTTATGTTTCCTAAGGTGTTATTTAGGTTTTACTATATGTTAAGAGTTCTACTTTGTATGTCTTGATGAATATGCACCAGTTATCATATTTTAGAAAGCTGGTATTAAATCTCATCATGACTGAAAGTTGTAAAACAGTACTGTTTTCCTAATACCACAGATAACCTGCTTTATGATAATTTATTAACTTAAAAATTTATGTTGGTCTTTTATTTTAAACCAAAGAAAAAATCTTTGCTTAATGAAAAGTTCACTGGGTCTTTAATCAAAATGAATTTTAGTGCTAATAAAGAAAATTGTATGACTCATTATATGAATATGTGTATATATGCATTAAAACCCCTATAATAATTGCCAAAACATTCCATCAATAAATGTATTTCACTATTTTAAATATTAAAATAATTTTTAAAAGACTCACAAAACTAGTAGTAGTTGAAAAAGTTTTCTTCCTGTTTAGAAACCTTTCATGAACAAAGGCAGCCAAATTATGTAGCTTGCTTGGGGTAAATAATTGGCAGTGCTGTGTGTACTCTAGAAGCAATATCATAATTAATATGCCTAAACATCACAAAGTTAAGATTATGAGATCCTCTTGCTTGAACTAAAGGCCTAGGCCCATTAATTTGCAAGATTTGTAGTCTGATTAAATTTGCAGCCCAGATGGTTGGTGGGCATGGGAACTCATTCCCTAGGGATGAGGATCTCCAAAGAAAACTTAGTCTCTGTGAAAAATTTAAATGTCACAATGTACAGATAGGCATGTACCTATATATTTCTTCATGCCTTTCTGTATGGAGGAACAGGCAGGTTTTTCAGTAACTGCAAAGTCTGTTTTGATGGGCATTTCAAAAAAATTAGTACTGAATCATATGTCAGGTCCTTTGATATAATGTACAGTCTAATGCTTCATTCCTTTTTTTCCCTTGCTTCTTCTACTCCTAACTATGAGACAGGACTTAAAAGACAGATAATAAGTGTGCAGGACTTAGTTCTCCTGGTTCCTGTCAGCTCATTTCTCCTGGCTGTTGTGGTCCCTCCGGATGGCAGCATGACTCTATGGTGTGTCAGCCACTCCTCCTTGCCATTGTGTATTCAGCAAACTTGCTGGAGGGTACAACCTACACCTTCATCCAGATCTTGGGACAATGTGTTTAATAAAATTTTCAAACATTTGAACAAAGTTTATTTTCTCTATTTCCTGAAAAATAATTTCTTTTTAGATATTTGGTTTAAGACATACAAAAGATCTTAAAGAAAATAAAAATTTTAAAAAAAATCAGAAAAGAAATAGAAGTCAATGAGAGTTTTGTTTGTTTATTTCACAATGTTACAAACTCACTCTTATGCCAAAAGAAACAGACACTATTGTTCTTGCCATGTAGAAATCAGTGTGAAGTAATTCATGGGGTTCCATGGTGACATGATGTATTCATTGCTCAGCTTCAGGATAGTGGATAACTCGCCCCACAAAACAAAGATACAAGAGTAATTTTCTTCATAACTCAATTTATTTCTACATATGCCTAGAGATCACAATGTTGAAAACATCTGTTTAAAAAAAAAAAAATAGGATCTGATGGCTTAAGATGCCCTTTTGCTGTACTTTAAGGTGTTTATCATTATTATGGGAAATGAAGAGCTGGGAAGCACAGGTGACAGAAGAAAGCAATAAGGGGAAGTGAGATCTATCTAAAAAGAATTTAAGGGGGGAGGAAAATGGTTACTGCATTTAGAAAAAAGCAGGTTTGAAAAATGGGATGAAATAGGTGAGAAGAAACAGAAAGAGTTATGAAAAAGATGATATATCATCAGCAAGAAAGAGAAATAGGTATGTGATGGTTAGTTTCTGATCCCAAGAGAAGATGGAAAAGGGCACTTCAAAGGCCTTTGTTCCCTGTAAGGGCAACAAATGGAATTCTGGAAAGTTGTTCTGCAAGATAAAAACTAGATCCTTGATTTGATTTGATGTGCCTTTCCTTAGAGGCCAAAAAAACTGCAACATTCCAGATTTGCTTCTTTGTGAGTAAAACTGGATACATGAACAGTTTTCATTATCTTAGTAAGGCAGGCTGGTCAAAAAATAACACTGGTATCTTCATTATAGTCATTCATTCTATGCAAAGGTGAACCAAAACCAATTTATCTAAAAGTTCAACCTTCTTACCTTTTTCAAACCGAATATTAAATGGTGGGACAAATTTAACACTCATCTGCTCTTCATATATAGCTCTAATAATCTTGCCATCTTCAATGAGATATGCAGATTGCAAACTAGATATGATTCTGGCTTAATGGAGAAAGTCCTGTAATTCTTCAGAGAAAGTTCCAATCCATCATGCAAGAATGCTCTTTGCAAGCTGCTGCTGCAGTAACTGTTTATAGCAAGAACGGAATGAGGAGAGCAAGATTTATGATCTGTAAGAGTTAAATTATTACACTTAAGTATTTTTGTTGTATGTGCTCTGTTTTATTAAAAAAATCCCTTAGAATCTCCTACCAAGGAGAGAATCTCTTTTTGCCTTTCTAGATATTACAGGAATGTATAGGAATAATCACTCCTCTAGAAAGTCTGAAGTCACAATAGACCTGCATACAAAACCAAACCAAACCAAACCAAACCAAAACAAAAACAAATGAAACAACAACAAAAAAAAAGAAAGTAAAAAATTGTCATAAAAGCAAGGCTTTTTGTGTCTGATTTATTTTTATTCTTTCTTTAAATATGTCTACAAACTATTTCCTTAAATTACTTTCAGTATGAATACTCCATAGATGTAAAGAAAGCATCAGCTCTTAGATAATCCTAAAAGAAATCTTTCAAACTGCTGGAAATTTTACCATATTATCATCATGTCTTTCTGCTTTGAAGAATTATTTAAACTCCTTTCTTATCTTTGTGACATTCAGAAAATTCACAGGTTATTTTCTCTTGCATATTGTCATTTTACTCCTTTCTATTGAGGTTTACAGCTATTTAAAAAATCTCTCTAATAATATTTAATTAAGATGATAAAGGTTAATTTAATTAGCATAAAAGCTTAAAGTTTGTGTATCAAAGGAGTATTACAAATACCACATTTTAGAATGAGCATCTACATTTAAATAAAATGGAAAAATTGAAATGTCCTGTATTTCTCTCAGGTTGGAATTTAGGCAGAGCTGAGATCTTAGGACCTCAGATAGAAATTTAGTCTTCCTGTCAGATGAAGGCATTAAAAAATTCTGAGACCTTCCTTTGGTAAGTGTAAAGGTTCTTCAAGACCCCTAATGAAGAGTATTATTGCATTTTCCTCCTCCTGAGGAGCCTATTTCACTCTCACACTCAATTGCAATCTATATTTAGTTAGAGAGTTTCCTAGACATTGATTACATCTCCAGTATAGCCTAAATCACTACTCTGACTCTAAGCATGATGAACGCAAATATGATTGCACTGAAACTCATTAAAAGTAGAGATGGCCCCCTTTTTTTTTTTTTTTTCATAATAAGCTCGTAATTAAAACATTCGTCCCTCAATCTGAAAAGTGCATGCCTGTAGAACATTATATCCACTGTGTCTCAGGACAAAAAATGAAATATTTTCCTGCCGAAGATTTATATCTTTTCTGACAGGAATCCACTATCCACAAAGCCAGAAGAGGAAAAGGTACCAGGTTAGGGCCATGAGACAAATAAGGCAATAAAGTTCTTCTGTTCTGATTCCTCTTCTAGAATCATACTGATTTCTAAACAGTGCTGGTCCATTACAGGCTACATGATATGTTTTTTGGTAGAAAAAATATCTTGCAGATTTGAAGAGTAGCAGAAAACATCTAACTTGTAAAAATGCTTGTTTTATGAGCCAAAAATTCAATTTGTCCTTTTTCTATGTTTCTTAGGTGCTTTCGTGACACATTTTTAAATTATAAAATATTATTTCTTTCTCATTTATTAGTTTGCAAATTTTCTGGGCTCTAAATCCTTTAAAAGATTTGGCTATTATTCTTTTTCTATGACACAGTATCACATGTGTGAACATACACACAGATTCCTACTCATAAAAAGCCACACGTATTAAGAACTCAAGAGGAGTGTTTGTGTGTATATATAAACCTACTTAGAAAACATATGTACAATGCTGGGGTACCCACATTTGACCAGGATCCAGTCCCGCAGTGGGGAGTCCTGCTGTCACAGCCCAGCAGATAGAAGGTAGCTCTGGCTCCGTGTGCCCAGACACGTCCAGTAGAGAGGCTAAGCACACATTCCTAGGACTTTTTGGTGACTTTAAGTATGAGACAATGGCCTGATCATTCTTCATTATTTTCTTTAGAGTAGAGAGTAAGAGTACTCTGTCCTTCACAGATTAGGTTTCTTGGTTCCTCTGGCAGTCATTGATCCTCACCAGGTGTTTCTAGTTAATTTGATTACATTTTAGTCAGAAAATCTATGCATATATATGTGTATATATATACACAGTAAGAGCATACACATGGACACAACCACTCCAAAACCTCTGTAGTGTCTTGGGTGATGTGCTCAGGTCTGATCTTTCACCTCTGAAAGGATTCATCAGAAGCGTAAGAAAGCGAACAATAACGACCTGCAGAAGGAATAAATATGCAACCAAATACTTGTATTTGATTCTTTTCATCTTAACCTGCATTATGTGGCACAGCAAGATTACCAGGAACAAGATTTCTAGAATAACTTATCAAGATGTATTACAATACATTTGTTTAATTATTTTAATATTTAGCATAATTTTATATAAATAAATCCACAAAATCTTTCTTAACAATCAATTGAAACGTGATTCATCCAGTGTAATTTTTTTTAATATTCAAAAAATTAAAGAATGAGATGGAGGTGTGAAATACTATGTTCCCATTACAGTAGGTTTTCCATTTTTTCCATTTTCCATTTCTCTCACACAGGTAAATGTACAAATATATTTGTGCAGTTTTTGCACAAAGTCTGTAAGATATAAATCTACCCAATTGCAGAGAAGTTCTAGAAAAAAACTAAAATAGAGCAGCTAGAACAAAAATCAAATATGATGTTATAGCAAACCGTGAAATAAAAGGTACTATTTGTCCCCAACTGTCATCTTGCTTTCTTTCTGCAAACAGTGACTGCCCTCTGTTAAATTTATGGAAACTCTAATTACATATGATGCTGTGGCACAACAAAACATGTTTAGTTGCAGAAGTTTATTAGAGCATGTTCAATGTCTTACTGTGATTATATCTAAAGGTACAGATCACGCCCAAAGCACTACTGAAAATATCTGAAGGCATAAATCATCTTGCAGGTTTTGAAGGTCATCTTGTATGATCCATGATTACTAAAGATGTTTATTTTTAGGTAATTTTTACTGCTTAGTTGTGTCCTTTTTCTCTGGGTCTTTTTTTTTTTTTTTTCCCTTTCTTAAACTTGCTTGTCTCCATGGAAAACCAGATAATGATTAAGTTACAGCATAAGCACTGCTAACATCAGTTTAAAGATAAAGCTTCCCTAATTTCACTGAAGGGAACACCTAATTTTACATCTGAAAATCTGAATCAATTAGGTGAATGTTTAGGTTATTTAGCTGTCTGTAAGTGATGTGACTTCTTTTTTTCCTATTGTTGGAACTGAACTGTACAGTCGTGTAAGGATTGCAAAGCATGACCATGTTTTATAGGCAGCTTCTGAAAGACTTTCTGTTCTGATGTGTGGACTAGAATAAAAATGTATTAAATCCTTCTTAATGAGGACAAAACCTTAGTAGGCACCAATCTATGCAGTTTATTAGGATAAAGTCAGTGGTATTTCATGACAATCTAATAAGTTTTTATGAAAGGTTAGGAATTTCTGAGATTTACCAAAAGTTCACACTGGGACAAAATTCCAGTAAGAAATTATTTTATATTAATTGGAATGTTATTTAAGTATTCAATGGCACACATGTACAAGCTAGGGACATATTACGGGCTTGGTCACAAGTGATGCTAGTTAGGTTGGGAGACTGAAGATCATAAATCTTTTTGCTGACTTATTTCAAAGGCCAGGTAGCAGAGATTGCTGCTGTAGCTCAATATGATTGTATCTTTACTGAGAAATGCAACACTCTAGGAAAACAATTATAAATTACCATTCTATTGTACTAATTGTAGTAACAGAATATGTATCCATGTGTAATACAATTAAGGTAGTAGGGATCACTGTGAAAAAAATTCTCATGAGTCTGATAGGCCAGGTGTTTTAAACTTTCAAGCAGAACTTTACTAAGTTCATTCAAAGCACCCTTCATGCCAATAATTAATTCTTATATGTCATCAATAACTATTAATATGAAGATCAGATTATTAGTCTTTAATATCTCAAATTACCTGTGAGTAAAAAATGCCACAGAAGTGATTCTGCATAGTTGCTACTGATGGTCCTGTGTGGTCCCTGGTCATCAAAATCAAGTTGGTCAGATTTGAGAACTCATTGGTGAGAGAAGCCAGAAGTTAAGTGGTTTTGTCTTCTTTCTTTTCTGATTTTCCTTCCTCCTGTCTGTTGTTTTTGTGCTATTCCTCCTCCCAATGCTGAAAAAAAAACCAAAAAAACCCCAAAAATCCCCCCAAAATGGAGGGTGCATCTGCTCCTGATGCAGCTTACTCTGTGGTTTTGTCAGTCAATATCCTAATGTATTTGGAAGGATGTTCTGCCCATTCTCACTCCATTGTTCTCATCTTGACCTTTGGCAATTCTTTAACACCTGTGAAGGAGCATTTTAGCTCTTGTTAGCCCCTTTGACTTGTCCACATACATCCATCTTTGCCCCTTCAGCAGTCAAATTGCTCTCATGCTTCTGCAGAATGCTTATATGTTATATCTGATCCTGCCATCACAGATATTACAAAACATGTACTCCCTGTTGTTAGTTATGCTCATCTAGTACACACATATAGGTCCAAGATACATTACTTATACTCAAATTAACACATTTCAAATGTATAATTGCCATAGTATCTGGTAGGGTTACATGATATTTTTTGATCTGTCCAGCTTCCCTCTCAAGTTTCATCAGGGATGTAACAATATCAATGTTTTAATCTACCTCAAGTGTACATCACTGAAATATTTTAATTATTTCTGGGTTTTCTTCTGATTTGGTTTGTACAATGAAACAATCTAACAGGACTGAACAGCATTTCTTTCAGACAAAACTAAACATGAAAATACATTCTACATGCACACCTTGTGTTAACTGTGGTTAGAAATGGTCATTCAGTCCCTCAGACCTGGCTAGCACCATAATATGACAGAGATTGGAGGGGACCTCTGGTCCATAAACCTGCTCAAAGCAGGAACAACTGAGATCAGATTGCTCGGTGCCTTACTATGTGAATATCTCCAAAGATGGAGATTCCAATCTGTTTCACTGCAGGACTACTCTTGTTCTAAGCAGAAAAAAACATCTTTAATAAATAATCAGAATTAACCTTGTTGAATCTTGTGCCTGCTGCCTCTTGACCTATTGGTTTTAATCTCTGTGAAGAATTTGACTGCATGTTCTATACTGTCCTGCTAAATTGTTAAAAACATGCCTAATTCGGAAAGAGTCAGAGTAATTACAGAGTTCTTTTGGAATATAATACAACTGCTCAGAATTCTGTAGTTCATTATTCTTTGAGTTCTTTTTTGCCTTTTTGCAACTTTTTTTTTTTTAATCATTAAAATTATGTTATTTGAAGAAAAATATTTATATATTGATTATTGTTGCACCATGCAACCCCAGATGGTTAAATGTTTTCTATTCAGTTTTTGGTTCTACTGAAAATAGATCAGAGTTATGGGAACGACTGCAAAAAAAAGGAGAAATCTTTGACAACCTCTTATGTTCAGCCTTCCTTCCTGTACCTCTAATTTTTAACACAAGTTTAAATTAATAAGTTCAATATGATTAACATTACTTATTGAAATTCATTAATAATAGACAACAGGAAAGATTTGTCATTCATTTTGATAAGCAAAGAAATCTGATGCACAAACTGCTGTCTTCTAGAGCAAGGGTAATAAAGCCAAAGGCCAGCTTTTTCTAACCACTCCTAGATGAACAGGTAAAGAATTAGAGTACAAGCAAAATCTTTCTCGTGTCTTGACTTGGGTAGCTATGTGCAGTACTGTCTATAGTCAATTCATCAGCACAATTAAATATTTTTAATTTTAAAGGCAGTTAACCAAGGGCTCATCTTTCAAGACGATGTGATAAATTTTGCACCCTTAAAACTTCTGAATCACAAATAGATACATTTATATAAGACTGCCTAAGGAGCAGATTGTCACTTGTTAAAGGTTCACAAGAGATGATCTTCCTCTCAGTTAAAAATTGTGGAAGTTTAAGGTTTTATGGCTGGCTGGTTGTTTCCATATCCCCAAAACAGCTTTTAGTACTGTAAATAAAAGCTTTTTCCCAACATACTGACTTTAGTTTCACTTGGGAAAGGGAATTAATAAGACTTAATTGCGGTTTTAGATTGAAATACAGAAATTAGTTTTCCTATAAAAATATTCAATTATCTAAAGGACATTCTATAATGTAAAGAATAAAGACTTCTTTAAGACTAAATGTCAACTTCAAGCATGAAGGATGGGCAATTAATTGTATGAATAAAAAACTAAAGGGACGAAAATATTACTATGCTTGCAATGTGATTATATATTATATTATTACTTTATAATATTAATATCATCAGTTTCCGAAAGACATCATATGCAGCATCACATGCACATCAGAAGCAGCATGACCCTTTGTCACTGTCCAAAAGCTTTGCAAGGACTGGCACGGCAACGTTTACCAACGTGGCATTTTCTTGTGTCCCAGTCTTTCAACTGACCCCAATCTGAATTCATGCAGAAGAATGATTTCACTGTGACTGCTAGTGCATTCAGCATCCCACTTACAGTAAGTTGTTTACAAGGTCAGGACCGCACCAAATACACTGAGAGATACCCTTGGCCACTATTTTAAAGGATATGAAGGTACCATTGGAATCAAATAGGAAAGAGGAATTAGCAAAAAGATATAAATCTTGAGCACAGACAAAGCCCACTAATTATCCTATAGACTCAGCCTTCAGTTGTAGTTCTCTCACAATATTTATATTCTGATTTTCAATAAATTAATTTTATAAAGTGACAGTTTTCTTCAACGAATGATGATTTTTAAAAAGAGATTCAGGAGTTTTAATAAACTTGTCAGACTTGGTACTTGTCTCAGTTTCTGCTACATAATGAAGTCTTTTCTGTGACTGCAGCACACACAAGCAGAATTTTTAAATGAGAGACCTAATTTTGGCAGGTCTAGGTCTAAGTCCCCTGGTTCTCAAGAGTCTTCTTTATTTCAAGTTCTATTAGCAATGTACGATGCTAACTCGTGTCCAAGCATATCCCAGAAATCCCTCCTGAGATATTTAGCCATGTCACTTTGAAGAATACTGAAATGAGCAAGAACAGGGTTTTTCTTTTTTTTCCTTTGATTCTTTTAAATTCGTAGCTCTGACATAACCTTTGAAATAGATATCACTGCGTGAACTGACTGAATAAAAAATAGGTAAGTTTTATGAAAAATGAAGGCATTTATAATTATATTCAAATCCTGCTAAGAATGAAATCCCACTGATTTTAATAGGATCAGAATTGGGCCCCACATCTCATCTGGTTAAGCCTCAGTATTGCAACAAAGAATGGTCATTGTTTTGAGACCAGTTTAATACTTGAAGTGGGGTCATGCATGCATAGCATGATGAACTTCATTCTAAGCTCTGAATTTCTTTGCATTAAGTCAGGTAATTTATGGTATTTGAACAGCTTCTGCAGTTGAAATGAATCTTTTTAACATTTAAATGAACAGTAGGTGTAGAAATAGCAGGGTACTGAAGAATGTACAGTAAACTGTTGAGCAAGGGATAGGAATTGGAGAATAAATGAATTTTGCAAACTGTTCCTTTAGTCTGAAGGACTTAAAAATAAAACCAAAGGAACAATTCCTTTGTATTCACGCTGCTCATAATTTCTGACTGAATTCGGCTTCACATTCCTTCCACATTGTCCCGTAGATAAAATATCGTCACTGGAGTTACATCAGAAAGGAGTGACTGGGTGCTAGGAGGCAAGATGGGGAAGCAGAACTTGACAAGGAAGCAGTAAAATTCTCTTGGTGTACCAGAGAAGTCGTACTGAGTAGCAGGCTTGTATACAGAAAGGCCTTCTACCTCCTGAGAAGAAAGATGTTGCTCCAGCATCTTTATTTTTGATTTCACAAGCATCATTTGGAAGAAATGTGCTACAGATAAACTTGATTTATTCCCTTGCATTCTCATATTTGAGATTAAAACTGACTGGGCAGACGGGTATTGATCAAGAGTCTCCCAATTCAATCTCATCTAGACATGTGCCTTCATAAATTTGGTATTCACCAAGGCAGGGAAAAAACGCATATACGTACACACACACACATTCCTGGCACTGACAGTCTAGAACATGAATAATAATGGTGCCATGGAACTATTGGGACCTCTGTTAGAAAGTGGAGAAATGATATATGGGGAGCGAACATGGAAATGAGAGTGACAATGGGAATCCGTTTTCTTCACTTACTAAAACTGTTTCTTTTTCTATTAACACACAGACACGCCACTGTTTAGGATGCAGTTGCCTAAAACAAGTGGTAGGAGAAAAGAGAAAAAAAAAAGAAAAAAAGAAAAAGTAAGGAAAAAGGTGCTTTAGAGATTTTCAAAGGCAAACTGAGTATTTAATTATTCAAGGTAAAGATTTTTTTTTTCTGATGCTGCCGTCTAGGAGATGTTCTGTCTGAATAATAATAATAATTTTAAACTACTTTTAGGATGGTATTTTATTTTATTTCTCCAAAGTAAATGAGGCTTTAATATCGTTATTGATCTGGATGAGAGGATCAAGTCTATCCTCAGCAAATTCACAGATTCACCAAGTTGTGTAGGAGTGTCGATCTGCTGGAGTGTAGGAAGGCTCTGCAGAGGGATCTGGACAGGCTAGACCCGTGAATTGGGACCAGTGGTATGAGGTTTAACGAGACCAAGGGTCAGGTCTTATATTTTGGCCACAACAACCCATACAGCACTACAGGATGAGGAAGAGCTGTTGGAAAGTGCTGCAGTGGAAAAGGACGGGGGGTGCTGGTTGACAGTGGCTGAACATGAGCCAGTGTGTGCCCAGGTGGCCAAGAAGGCCAATGGCATCCTGGCCTGTGTCAGCAACAGTGTGGCCAGCAGCATCAGGGAAGTCATTCTTCTGTTCTCAGCACAGGTGAGGCCACAGCTTGAGTGCAGTGTCCAGTTCTGGGTCCCTCAGTTCAGGAAGGACATTGAGGTGCTGGAGCGTGTCCAGAGAAAGGCAGTGAAGTGGGTGAAGAGTCTGGAGTACAAGGCTTATGAGGTGCAGCTGAGAGAGCAGGAGCTGTTTAGTTAGCCCAGAGAAAAGGAGGCTCCAGGGAGACCTTATCGCCCTGTACAGCTACCTGAAAGGAGCTAAGTTACTTTACTGGGTAAAGTAACTTACATCATCAATAACAACATGAAACTTCCAGAAGAGCTTCATGTCTTAATGGACATCTCAGGTCTTATCAACATCAAGATAAATAGAGGATGTTAGAATGTGCATCGAAACATATTTCAATAGTTCAATTTTCATCCTTCCTATCCATTACATAGATTACACATCGGCTAGTACAGTTTTCATAGCAAATAAGTAATAACAATTCAAAAGGTTTTATTTTGGTGGGTTTAATGTGTTATCAACAACAAAAGCTTTGATGATGTGTTTAAGCACAGTCTTTTAAAACAGTGAATACTAGAAACTGAAGGTGTTTTCTTTTAGCTCAAATATTAATGGTCTATATTTTCTGAAGTAGAAAGTTACACATTCTGTTTCCCATGATGAATTAGAGTTGTTCAAAAGATCACTGTGTGGGATGCATATATGTTGCCACGGATCATTACAGCAGTCTATTGTGTGAACGTGTTTTTAAATAAGTTTTGCACCACTTTATTTAACGGGCCATAGCAAATAATATACCTTGTGAATTTTATATGTGGTATTACACCATTAATGACATATTTATAGGAAACTGGAGCCAATGTACATAAAAGCTTAATTCAATATTTTTAAGGTTCTAGTTTCTAAATGCAGATATTTCTTAATGATTTTCTATTAATAATAGATTATTAGCCTGAGCTGTTTACTTAGCTTCTTCCTAGATTTAATGTGTAAAAGTACCATTTATGTCCTAGAATATGAAAAGACAAGGATTTCTCTACTAACCCTAATCTATTTTAACAAATAACATGAAATTGCTATACTAACTTGGTCTTAGCACTAGCTGTTGAGTATGGTTACTGCAGCAATAATAATTTTTCTGATTAGGTAGTAAGAAGACAAATTGATTGCTTTGTCAGTTGTCTTCTTTACCTTTCTCAGTCCCAGCTTTCATTCAGGTTTAGCCTAAATTGTTAATATACATCCTCCCACATGTTCCTTTCTTTTCATAATTGCATATTTTAACAGAGTTAGAAAAATTCAGTCTTTGACAAATATTTATTCAAAATGTAAGTGCATCTAACACTGCATAAAAATTATGTAACTACTATTTTTATCTTAATATCACTCAAATGCATTACTGCCAAATTCCTGTAATGATTTCGAGAAGGTCCCAAGCAGATATGCACTATGTTCCACTCATGAAGCCTTAGTTTCCTATCATCTCTTATTTAATATTTAAATCTAAATATTGATCTATGGTGTGTATAACACAATATGTATCTGCAATATATCAGTGGTAATTTTATTTAGAGAAAAAGCCCAAAATATTTACTGTTACAATGTGTACTATCTATTTAGAGTCCCAGAGAAGCCATCAGGGTTTAGGGTGGTTAAATGAAGATGCTCACATACAGTGTTAGGACTCTGGAAGATTATTCGCCAAGTGCATTATATTAAAATTCTGGCAAGTATCAATTCTTTAAAATATCAGCATCAGAGTTCTATAAAATTTCATAATTTATCTCTTGAGGGGAAGTCATTTTGGCTATACTAATGTATTTCATCATCATTATCATAGATGAATATTTCATTCCCCAAAAATATTGTATAATTTACCAGAGTAAGATATCACCAAGTACACATCTGCATGTACTAACTCATATTTCAAAGTGTCCCTTTTGTTACATTGGGTTTTTAAGTCTGTCAAGATAAAGCTCACAAATACTATTCTACCTATATTTGAAGTAAAGAAAAAAAGATAGAATAACACATTCATTTTTATAGTTTGATTTTGGGGTTTTTTTTGCATATAGTAAGTAATGAAATCACTTCATGTATTATGAAGGACAAGAGCTTTACCAAATAATCTAAAAACTTCAAGACAAGCTCATAGATTTTCAGTTGTAAATCATTAAGGTTGCTCCCATTTGTAGGTAAGCAACACACAAGTAGTCTTTGAGCTGTTTACACTTGTGTTTATGCTGTCCAGGTATTCATGCAGAGGTGACTTACAAAACACTAAGCTGACCTTCACCTGGAATTTCATATCAGTTCTGCTGCTGCAGGCAGAGCTCTTAATATGATTGGAATGGCTTCTTACCTTGATCAGGGTTTACAATACTTAAAATATATGCGCAAATATATATATTTGTATATTTTAATACTAAAACCAAAATATTGTGAAAAAAAGTTCAGGTTTGAGTTTGGTACCACTGGAAACTGATAGAGGTTGGTAACAGAAAGGAGAATAAATATTGTTGCAGTTTTTTAGTGCTCCACAGACACTAAAAACCCAAGGATAGAAAATGCAGCTGGCTTGTGGGCTGATGAGAACATTGTGTCCAGCTTACATTATAGAGCATTTGTTACTTTTAAATGATAGCAATATAGCTTTGACAGTTGGCTAAATGACACAAACAACTTTTTCCTCACAAAACAATATGTAATAATGTAGTTGGAAATTCACTCCCTTTTTTTTTGTTTGCTTTTCTTGCAGCTTTTGGAAATTGAATGATAAATATATTTTGCAAATCAATGTAATCAAGCAATAACTTGTTTCTTTATCAATCCTTTCCTAGAGCAGCATAGGACTCACGTTTTGAGGAAATTTTTAATCCTTTCCAAAACCATTATTGAGGAGCATGTTTATTATGGATAAGGTTTGGAAATGATTGATGCTGAACCTAACAGATCTGTGATTCTGTTTTGCCTCTCCTTCTGTTCCTTCTTTGTTTTAACAAAAAAATCTCTATGTTACTCAGCCACTGGTATCTTTTTACCATTTGCTTGACATTCATGGAATTCTAGAATCATCTCTTGAATATCCCAAATAATTGATATAGTAGTACTAGCCAGCTTTTCTACATGTCTTTTTTCCAAAATCATTAGACACGTTACCACACATTTTCCATTGAAAATCTGGTTAGAGACGGAATACATTTCATTTGTTCAACATTTATTATCTAATGCCTGCTAATTTTTAACTCAGTTTATTTTGCATTCTTTAAGAGCACTAGAAAGTACCAAACATCTTTACTACTTCTTAACAGTGGGGGTGGAAATGTCACTGATATCATTATGTAATAGTCACTAGTAGTAATTTCAGTGTTTGCCTGATTTCTCATGACTCTTACTACTTGCCATTTTCTAATTTCTAATCTGTTCCTTTTTTTTACTGACAGAAACATTAATACTAAAATATGTGGTGACATAGATAAAGGATATACATGTTCTTTCTCTCGTTTGAGGGTGTTAGTGCATATAATTTCTCTGTGCATGGTAATTCTATCCAGCACATTAAAAAGGACAAACCTGCTTCATAAATTTGTCAGACCTTTTCTGAACCTTCTAGACACAAGAGAAACCACCAGAAAAGAATCCCAGCCTCTATAAGATGGTTGCACAGTGTTATACTATTTAATATATCTATTAACAGGGTCTAAAATCACTGTTAATTATATCCAAAATACAGCTTAAATTTATAAAATGATACTTCTGAATTTTCTTTAAAGTATTATAACTAAAATCTGGGTTTCATTATTTAAGCTACTTAGCAAGTAGATTTGCATTTTTTAGTAAGTTGTTTCAGCTTATCTCAGTGTTTTTGTGGCTGTGCTTTTCTCTCTGCTTCTGCAGAAATTTCTATACTTCTCTATTGCTAATCTATTTGACCAAAAATATAAATTTACTGTTCTGTAATAAACGTTTTGTTGCTATTCGGAAACTGTTACATACACACAGTTTTATTCGGCACTGGAGAGATTTTCAAGTGACTTGACCACATCAAGTCTAAGGAAAACGTAAACAGAATATTTTTGAAGACTTTACGGTCTATTATTTCAACAGGCTTTTCTACTCTAGAAAAGACTAGGAAATATTTTCCAGGCATTTAAAAAATATTTCCCCTCCTTTTTTTGTTTATCTCATTTCATGCCACTTTATGACTGAGGTTTTTTCTTTTTTACCCGAAGTGTTTCTTAGGCTAACTTAGCACTTGCTGGGGAATTTGCAAACCTTTATGGACTTCAAAGTAGGGGATAACAGTCTACATTAGAGAGCACTCAACAGAAGGAAGATAGTAGTGTTTCTGTTTAATAAGCATCGTACTACAAAACACAATTTTCAAAATAAAATGATAAATTATACACTTTTTACCTCTTAAATGCTGTTTGAATTTATAATACAGTAATGATATGCAATGTGAAATCTATACCTTAAATCCTTTCAAATATCTAAAATAAAATTTAAAAAAATATAAACTGAGGGTCTTTCTATGTTGATTAACTTTCTAAATTTTAAGTACATGAACTTCCAAGTTGGGACTTAAGCCAGTGTATAAGTCCTTTAACAGAAAAACATTAAGTGACTGTGAAATAACTAAGCACTGATATACCGTATTGTTGCTAAAAAGACTCATACAGAAACTGAATATGAATATACAGAGACTTCAGGAATGTCTGAGGACATTCCTGAAACATGAAACTCTTTCCAGTTAGTCTTTTGTTCCAGCCTATAACATTTTTTTTTACCTGCGCATGAAATAAAACAATATTTTGAGCAAAATATAGTTAACTTGTGAAATTCACTGCTGAAAACTGACCCAAAAAGCTTACTGAATTCTGAATGAGACTGGACAGTAACAAGACAGAGACTATCAGCACTAATCCTCTTGTTCCATTTTCTTTTAGCAGAATACAAGGGGGTAGTGCCTTAGGAGCCTAAACCTCCTCCTGAGTTTCCAAGAGCAACTCAAGCTGCTTACTTTCTAGCCCTGTTTCATCCTCAAAGTAATTAAACTTGTTGAGGGTATTCAGATTGACATTAAGAAATTACATTCAGCTGCCCACTGTGCCTTTTGAGAAAGTCTTGAGTATCCTAAATATTTTAGTTGGTCTGACATATATGGCATATAAATATATAGAACTTCTATGTCTTTCAGGAACGATCTTCAGGTTCTTGGAAATTTTAGACATTTTAAATATCTCTAATGCCAATAGATATTAGTGGATTGGGTGTCTAAATATAGAGGTCTGCTATGTGTGTTTACTTCATGTCAGTCTTCATACAAAAGAGGTGTCTAAAAATCTGTTGTAATAGTTGTAAAACTCGAGTTCCAAGATCAGTTGTTCCAAGAGGTTATGGGATCCTCATGAGTCCCCTGTCATGTCTTCCTGCCCTGTGTAGATGACCTGAGGGCTTTGAGTTGTTTCAAATTACACTATGTGCCACAGTATAGGAACCCAGATGAAGTTCTGAAGGTTTTTTCATATCATCTGACAAAGTCTTCCGGGTGTGTAACTTTTTTAATCTATACACGTACAAGCATTTGTCTTCTACAAAGAACTCCTTTTCTGTTGAGTTTAATTTTATCCCTTCTTCTTACCTTTTTCACCTACTCTTGCATTCCTATTTTTACGGTAGTGTACAGTAGCTTTGAAGACACCCTAATGGACACAGGTTCAGTCACCTTAGAACCAGAGAGATCTGGAATTAAAATACTGAATGGAGAAATGGTTTGCATCACACAAACATTCGAACAGATGCTCTCTTCTGCTTCAGTATGTTTCAGTCCTAAAAAAAATTAGGGGAAAACTGGTTTTGAGTGATAGCATTTCTCTCCACTGCCAGTGAGGAAAGGTGAATATTATTGTGGATGGTTTTCTGTTCACAGAGGTACTTCTTTCCATTTTCTTTATTGCAAGTGTAAGAGCTTGTAACCCCTTAAAACAGGTATAATTTCTCTATTGTTAGAGAGTATATATGTGCATTCTTTTGAAGCTGTCGTGATAAGTCCCATACAAGTTTTTTACATTTCATCAGCTACAATTGGCATTGAAAAAAAAAGATAGGTGGATGGTTGATTCATTTTAATGTGCAGGTCAGCTTCAAAAAGTGAAAAAATCCCTCCTTACCCAATTTAACAGCGAGATTACTGTATTATACAGATGACACTAGTTAGCCTGGATTGCATTATTTCAATGACATGACCTTTAGATTCTTCATCCTCTTTGAAAGGATCTTCCAAAGAGCAATGAAACATATTACTATCTACTGCTCTCTTTCTCAGGGAAAAAATGAGTTTCTTTAATTTACTGAGATCATTTTCCTGTGAAGTTCTCATGACAAGTTTCTGGTCCTTTGTACAAATGCATTTATTCTTGATTAATTATAGTTTGGGAAATAAAGTCACATGCCCTATTCTGCTGGCTCTAAATTCTAGTTCTGTCTCTTAAATCCACAGATACATTGTATCTAGATGGACACCATGAATCGTAATTGTATTTTGTGTGTGTGGAGAGATTTCTCCATCTTTTCTTTTCTCTATATAATAAAATGGTAAAGTGATTTTCTTAGAATTATTTTGTTAATGTTGCTTTGAAAATTATTTTGCCCCTCTTGACTCTGCATAGTAAACATGACTAAGGACATTTTCTGAGTACGTATTGCTTTGACTTAACTTTGATATTAGTCCTTTTTCATACATACATATTAGCCCATTTCATTTCTGTGACACAGTGGGAAAAAAAGTTGCCACTACTAAACTTTCACATTTTCCTAGAACTGATCCATTTTGATAATTTTTTAAAATTTTTTTTGCAGGTAAGACGTAAAACTCACATACCATGGCTTTACTGTTGTAATCCAGAAATTGTTTCTGTGACTGCTCCATATTTTCAATTAAGGTGTGATTTTAATTATTAAAGGAAAGCATCATCCCACCTATTTTATTTTCATGAGTACATGAACTCTGTTATCTCCAGATAATCATTATTATTATTATATTGTAACCGTAGCAGGAAATATCCTGCTCTTAATTTTCACATAATTGTTTTTCTATCTATATTTTATCAAAACTGATTTGCTATAATCATACCTGAAGCAGATAAATAGGAATGGCAAAAAGGCATTGCGCATCTGCAACCACATTTCCATGTCTAGTCCTATGAAGGGGATGTACCTTCAGTCTTTATTACATTAAAAGACTTTA
Source organism: Callaeas wilsoni (assembly GCA_013398955.1). Classification (NCBI taxonomy): domain Eukaryota; kingdom Metazoa; phylum Chordata; class Aves; order Passeriformes; family Callaeidae; genus Callaeas; species Callaeas wilsoni. Next base: position 68,025 of record VWPU01005871.1, read on the forward strand.
ATTGGAAAAAGATCCATTGTCTAGCCACCAAGCATTATTAAAGCTTCTTCAAATCCTTAATTTGAAATTCAGAGTTGAAAATTAATTAAAATCAAACCAACCAAACAAAAAAGCCAACAAACCCCCAAATTAAACAAAACGAACACAGGGCCAAGACAAACAAAAGACAACCTACTAAAATCAATGACTAAACCACAAATCACTGCTCTTTTCTAGAAAAATGTGACATGATAATTTTATAATAGTGGATCAGGAAATGTTGACACATTACTAGCCCGGAAGAGTAATAAGAATCTTCCCCAATCTTCTTTGACCTTGCTTTGGTGTGTCTGTATCAGATTATAAATTGAATCTAGAAAAAAACAGAAGTCAAACAGGGAAATCTTGGGAAAAGAGGAAAGCAAAATGAAATTTTTTTTTCCTTAACAATGGCTAAAGGTAACTTCCATCTGTTTGGTTTTGTGCAATTAAAATTTGTAGAAGAGATCGTTTGAATATAAGGAAAACTGGTTTTCTGAGGCCAGCTGGAATAGTCCTTTTGATCTTCTGATACAAACTGTAACACTTTCTCTTGTACAAGAGTGTTTATATGATATTTTAATTTCTATTTTAAAGGAAAGAAATAGTCTATTTTCAGCTAAGTTTTATGTAATTATTGATTGAATAACAAGAACAGTTATTTTTGGGTTTGTTTTCTCCAGTTCTTTCCCCATCAAAAAATAAACAAATCATAAAAAATATTTAAACTTTGTGACTCCTTATCTTTCCTAATTTTTTGTAACATGTGTCCTCTCTAATTATATGTCCTTGTCAAGGAAGTGTCTAAAATTTCAGTCTTGCTTCACAAATGTTTTCTTTTCCTGTCTGTCACGCCATTGTTTCTAAGAACTGGTAAACCTTTCATAAAATACCTTTGCCTAGTGCCTTAAAATCCTGCAAAATAAATAAATACATACATGCATACATACATAAAAGCAGAAACAAAGTCATGCAAAAGAAATAATAAATATGTCAAGCCTCAGGCTGCCACATTAAAAAAAAAGAAATTTCAGTTATTATCATACTATGGCAGTCATTGGCTAGCAGAGCTGAATAATGCCAGCAGTCTATCATGTTTTAGACTTGATTTTAAGGCTAGCAAGAGTATAGTGGAGAATAAAGTCTTCAGTGAGAGGGAATAATATAGAGCTCAAAGTAGGTTTAGAAAGATCAAAGGAGCCATTACTGAGCCAGCATTCAAACAGCGGGAAGGGAAATACGGTGTTCCTAATTCTCCCAGATATTGTGGAAAAAGCCAGTGAAGGGATTTATAATGCAAAGCAAAAATCTTAAAATCAATAGGATGCTTCACTGGTATTCACAGTTGTGCCTGTAAAGCATCGGGTGGAGAGGTTAATTAATCCATTTAAAAGTCTGTATTTTAAATTCATTTGAAGTTTTCTACAGTAAGACCAGTTTACAAATCTCTGTTTGGAAGATAGAAACAGGTAACCATAGCTTTGAACTGGTGCATAAGTGGATCAATTGCTATCTGGAAATCTGCTTTTAATAACAGTCAGAAAACTTTGGTGATGTCATTTAAATGCTTTTGAATGTCAGAATAGATGAGACATGTATTATCAGCCTAATATAACATGTCATAATTACACTGATTTGAAACAAAATAAAAACCAAAGTAAAATATTGGGAAAACACTTTCATGTTAAGCATTTCAGGCATATCTGAAATGCAAGAAGGCGTTTTACAATTTACCATAAATAATCTACCACAATTTACCATATAATCTACCATAATTTACCATATAATCTATAATATACCATAATCTACCAATTTACCATAAATAATCTACCAATCTACCATAAATAATGCATATTTGTATTATGCATTGACATGATATATACGTGTATCTATATTTTTCTAGTAAATTATATATTTTTAGCAATGGACAGAAATAGATGCACAAGAAGTTCACCCTAAACATGAGGAAGTACTTCTTTACTGTGGATGACTGTTCTTTGGAACAGATTGCACAGGGAGGTTGTGGAATCTCCCTCCCTGGAGAGACTGGAGAATGGTCCGGACACAATCCTGTGCCATGTGCTCTGGGATGACTCTACTTGAGCAGGGAGGCTGGACCAGATGACTCCCTGTGGCCCCTTCCAACCTGATCCACTCTGTGATTTTGTGATCTAAAACTCCTAATAAACTAAAAATATACCAAAAAGATTATATTCAAACAGCCACCAAGAAACCTTTGCATTAATCACACTCAAGGGAGCAATAATCCTAGTTTGATAATAATAACGCTATGTAGTTACTATTTGCATTCTGCCTGAATAGATCAAGGATGTAATATGTTACTTGTCCAGGTAACTAAAAATATTCCAAGCCTTGTTTTACCACACTGGAGAGATGGATTTTCTCCCATGGGCTGAGATGTCCCTGGGCAGGGCATCCTTATCCATTTATGAAAAATGGACTCCTATTCATACAAATCAGCATTTCACAGGGACACACAGCAGTCCAAGTCTGATATTGTGCACTAAGAAACATGGTGAGATGCAGAATCTGTCTTTTTATTTGTGTGTACACACTCTTAGAAAAGCAGGAGGTGAATGAGACTGTGTGAGAGACTGAAATGTTAATGATTAATGACTCAAACAATTGGTCTTTTGCAAAGCAGAGGGTGCTTTGCTGGTGATGGACAAGGTAATAGCCCAGGTGCAGAGGGTGTGAGCACCAGAGGATGGCCATGGCAAATCAACTTCTTCTTTCCATTCCAAACAAACTGTTCTAAAATAAACCCTATGGGTGTATATATATTTATAAACACTGATAACTCGGTTTTATTTCACTGTAATCTGCCCCAAGGGATCTATTAACAAAAATCTGAGTCACCCTCACCTTCAGGAGGGGGTGGTAACTGATAGTCAGGATACCTTCCTGACAGCATCAAGAGAGAGGGCTGTGCAGCACTGCAGTTTAACACCCACACCAGAAAACCAGGAAATAAGGGGAGATAAAACAAGAGATTGCAATTAAAAAAAAAAAAAAAAAAAAAAATCTTTGTTTTAATGGTGAGGCACTTTGCTCCTTTTCAGGATAAGCTAAGTTTTCTTTGTGGGTTTCAGCAAAATATTTCTGAAAAGACTCCCATACTCACCAAACAATTGGTTAGGGAGCAATTAGTACAAGGGAAAGAGTATAGCTGCTCTATTTTAGAGGCTAAATCCTGACCATGCCATTTCAAAAATTTCTTCAGCCCTCAGATTTCTTTAATCATACTGAGAAGTACCCAGGAGGAATTTAAAAGGCCTTGTGAAAACCTTAACTTTCTTTTGCGTGTGTGTATATGAATGTTAAAAAATATGTTGCTCTATTAGTTCTCGCTTCCTTCTCTTCCCTTCTTGCTCATTCTCTGCTATATGAAATATCTCATGTCAGCTCCTTCAAGATTTTGTTAAACTTCTGCTTGTTCTTTCTTTTCAAAAATAATGTTATGCCAGGCTGCTCTTGAAAAAAATAAAAATTTATTGTTTCTGATTTTCTGATAAATTAGAGATCTGAATGAATTTATTTACTGAGTAAACAAGAAGAAATATGTTGAGAAGAACTAGCTTCTGTTTTTGGAGTCTTTTGTCTGTGGTAGGATACATTGCTTCTAACGGACAGGTTTTCCTTTCCTGCATAAAATCACAATAAAATGCTTTGTAAAGAATTTCTCTGTGGACGTCAAAATAGATGCATTCTCCAATATAGCTATGGAATGCCAAAAGGCTGTCTGCAAAATGTCATGTCAGTCCTTGGATTTTCCTAGGCTATACAGTTGTTGCTGCATACTGCTTTTAGAGGGCTTGACTAGGATAAATCAATTACTTTATAGTCTTCCACTCTCTAATTCGATGTTTGCAGGAATTATAGAATAGAAAAACACAAAGCAGTGGCTTTTGCACATACAATTTTGAAATTATTATTTTGTACTGTTTCTGAAGTAGAATAAATGAGTGTTGAAAGTCAATAAAGCAGAATGAGCAAAACAAACAAAAAAAAGTCTCCATATTTCTTGAAGGTTTCCTGTTTCACTTACATGTGTGAAGCTCTCTTAGTCCTAATGAACTCCATATAGATGTAAGCATCAGTATTAACCAGAGGAACAAAATTATTATCAGGACAGTGAACATGGAGTCTGATCACCTGCACTGCCAGTTCTGGGCAGCTGAACCCGGCCAAAACATAGCAAACAGATCATTCACATGCTCCTCTCAGAGCACGCAGGTAGCCAGCACAGAGGTCAGGGAGCAGGGAGATCTGCTTATTGTCTGGATCAAGCAGAACAGAAAGCAAATACTTGCAGAATGCAACTACCCAAGTACTCGGTCAAGGCTGATATTTGTTTGGAAGCTATCAGAGATCAGCAAATCCTCCAAATTTTCTGGAATTAAAAAAAAAAAAACCAAAAAACTTGGTTTATGCTTAGCAGAAAATGATGTAGAGAAGTGAGGACTCCAGATGGATCAGTTTGGAAAAATACACTGTTTTTTTTCTCTAAGTAACATGCAAAAATTTGTTAGCATATTATATTGCAAGAGGTGCAGAAAATAGTAACTAATAGAAATAATTCTCACACCTTTAGTAGTTATTATTAGAAAAATCTTGGAGTAGAAAATGTTATGCTCTCTCTTTAGTTTTCATGGTTTTCATTTCCACAGAAAGCGTATTGCTTTTGTATTTCATTTATTCTTTGTATTGTTTGCTTGAATTTTTGAGGAGATAACAGGAGTAATTGTGGAAGGTAGATATACAACTTTTCTTCCTCACTGATAACATGAAGAAGAAACTGAAACGGCAGCACATTTGGTTTTCTGTTGACGGAACAATAGTTTTCAATATGTACTATTTTCTGCTTTACTACCAGTTTGAGTATAGAAGTCATACTGTAGGAGTAGTTAAGCAGGCATACAAGGAAATTCTCCAGGGTAATCTGAAGGTTTTTGGAATATCTCTACACACCTGTGAGTGAACCTGTGGCTCAGCATTTACAGCTGTATTTGCTGTTCTGATAAACAATTTCTTCAATCAAATTAAATTTTTTTGAGTAAGAATAATTAATTACTCTAAAATATTTTTTAGGACTATATTCAAAGGTTACCAAACACAACATACTTGTATGGGGAGGCAAATATAAACCAATGCAGAGGTTTTGTTCTGTGGTGAATTCTAATAATATAACACACTCAGGGGCATACTAAGTGCATTTGGGAAGTAGCATTATACACTAGTAAGGACAGTAATAATGCAGTCCCAGGGTCCCATATAGCAAAGAAATAGTTGAATTTTAACCTCTCTTGTACTGCCAGATACTGCCTAAGGCTCAAACAAAACCTTGACATTCAGGCTACCATTCTGTTTTCTGTACCTATATATTTTCCTGTAAATTTATGTTTCCTCCTGTAAATGTAAAATGTTGGCATATTTCTAAGTTCTTCCCCTTGCTTCCAAACCTTCCAAACTAGTCAAGGGACTGGTTTCCATGAAGATGAAAGCATTAATTACCTTCTCACTTGGCACAGAGTCTTAGGAAAGATATAGTAGCCACTTTACCATGTTATGAGAGTCATCTCCCGTTTCTCATAAACAGACTTCAAAACCTTTCCCAAGATTGTAAAGAGGCTTAACATTTTTTATTTTCTTTCCTCCAAAATTCTGTTTCACTAGATGGACGTCCCTGCTTTTGCAGATACAGGACAGACTTTCTGCCTCCGTCTGCAGAAATGGCTGTAGTGCAGATGTAGTAGTGACTATCTGATTCCTGAGATCTGAGACAATAAAGCTGTTTATGGAGTTATGTGTGCAAGGAGAGTATTTTCCGTACTTCACCATACCATTTATGAGCAGAAACATTAACTTTCTTTTGTAACTGGGAAATATCTACATACTTTTCTGATGGAAAAAATCCAGCACTGTTCCAAAATGCAAATACTCTGAAAGTCAGCAGACTTTTGAGATGGACCTACAGTAGCATTTTCCTCATCCTTCTCTTTCTCCTTCTCTTCATTACTATTGCCACATCCATTTCTTAAACTAGCTACCAAACCTCAAACCAAGTTTATCTCTCCAGGACCATATTCATGTGATGAAAGTACAGAACAAACTTTCCTATTTTGCTTTCCAGCTTTTCTTTTACAGAAGCTGGTAAACAGCCCTATACGAGATGTCCCAGTCTCATTAGCGTTCTCAGAATGAAGTTTTAGAAAAGTTATCATCAACTTAATGTTTTCATGTGTAATTTCATGATGAGGTTTCTCATTTTTTTTTTTTTTTTTTGAGTTTTGGTGGGTTTTATTGTTTGGTTAGTTTTGGTTTTGTTTTTTTCTTTTGAGGCCTGAGACCAGTGTTGAATCCGAGGATAAGGGCACAGAAAGGGAAATGTTTACTGCAAGGATTAAGTGAAACTGATATATAACTGCTGCCTCATAAAAACATTACAGCCAGCCAGTGCAAGGATTCTGAGGGAGATAGCCTGACTGTCCAGCTGTGCTAGAAAAGTCCTCCAGAGGCTGCTGCTTTCTGTGTGCTTTCACTGAAGATGAGCATTGTTCTGGTCAGGGACTGCGGACAACATCAAACAGAAAAACAAAAATTCAGTCACAGAGAGAAGCCAGCATGAACTAATGTTTCAAAGGTGGCACTTATCTTGTGTTCTTGAGCCATCTGAAAACTGGGCCACTGGACTAAGTTACTTATCTGAACTTCAATAGCTGGCAGAAAATGAGTGAATAGTCACATACAATGATCCACATGTGGGACAACCTGAATTTTTCAATGACAGCCTAAAATTAGACAGTCAAGCTAAATCTGTAAGATACATAGAAAATAAGATAGTTGCTTGAGCCCACTAAAATATTTTTTTAAAAAACTTCTGCAATTATCTAGTGTTCAAATAAGTGTTTTACATGAACAAACTATCACAACATTTTGACTGGAGGAAAAGATTTTTAATTCTAAATTATTTTTTGCTAGATCTAATTGTAATTCCTAAAGCTTTTAATTTACATCTTTAGGCTTGAAAAGTAAAATAAAGAATAACATATTTCTATACATCAGAAGTATTAGCAGTTTACTAGACATGATTCTACTTTAGGGCTTGGGAATGAAAAAAAAAGACTGGTCAAAATCACATCTAACCCTATTTTTTAACACTATTTTGATCAAGAGGTAAGTAAAAACTTTCCTGTCCTCTCCTTCACCCTTCCTCCTCTTCCCTGAAAATTCATATTCCTGAAACTTGTTCTTCCAGTTCCTAGACTCTGTGGTGGATGCTGAAGCTCAAAAGAGTGGACAAACAATGGAAGAGTCAAGAGTTAAATAAGAATAAGAAATGAATAATAGACTCTCAGAGAGAGGCTGAGTGGACAAGTAATTTCAGATACTGTTTTCACTAAACAAATATCTAGGCACTGTTTGGTGTACCAGATCAATTGGGATTAGAAGTCAAGGTGGTCTGACTGAGCTGCAGGTTAACAGCAAATAGAAGACATTCATATTCACTGTGATGGGTGGAACAGATGAAACATCAGAATCTGAAAGAAGCTACTTGAAAGTATCTTGTCTATGTCTTTGACCTCTGTGTAGTAGTAAGTGGAGAATCCACAGTGACATAATTAGATATCAAATAATCACATTCAGTTACTGTTTACAACACAAGAGTCGGTTTCGAACATACTCTGCTGCCTGCATAGAGTCTGACAGCTTTAGCACTTCTTATCTAGCCCTCTGTTCCTGACTTGCAATGTGAGGATTTAAAGACAGGAGAGATACTGCCTGGATTGTCTAATTTGTCTGCACTCATTACAAATTTCCTTTTCTGCCTCTAAAAGCACTGAGTCCTTTATAAAAAGGGAATCTTTGAAGCACTGGGGCTTATCAAGGAGACTAAAAGAGACTAAAGCAATATCCCTCAGTAATTGTAAGCCTTCAGTTGTGCAGCCTTCCCTTTAAGCTAAGCAGTAGATTTCATTCTTGCTCAGATGAGGAATTAATGAATATAGAGTTCTGTTTTTCAACAGTGTAGCTCCATCTGTTACCTTTTTTGGGTATTTATATAATTATATTATATAAATTATAGTTAATTTTTATGTAGGAACTGTAAATTAATATTGCACAAGTTTCTATAGAAATGGAAGTTTAAATATAAATCTAAGGTTGTATCTTAGTATGCTGGATCTTTTTTTTTTTTTCAGATAATCAGACTAAAATTAAAAGTTTTGCAGTTCTTACACTTTAAACAGAGCATCTGATATTTTAAATGCTAGTTTGGATATTCTGGAGTTATGTTCAGGATGCAATGCTGAACAATGGTTCTTTTCTTTCTAATGTCCAACTTTTCAGCAATGACTCCTGCAGAGTGGTTTATGCTTTGCCCTTTGTTTGTCTGATAACTTCTAAAAAAATGCAATGGGAAGGAAGGAAGGAAGGAAGGAAGGAAGGAAGGAAGGAAGGAAGGAAGGAAGGAAGGAAGGAAGGAAGGAAGGAAGGTGAAGCACTTTGCATTAGGTCCATGTAGTAAATGTGAAAATTAAGAAACTCAGAGTGGTTTAAATGTTGCACTTTTTCATGGAGACATCACTGTTCAGTTGAGGACTTCTGTCTGTATGATCTTATAGCATATACAGGTCCAGCTCTAGACTCCTTCCTGCCATTTTTATCCATTCAGTTAATGGGACAGGTGGTGAAAATTACCTTGTTGCAGCTATAGTCAAATCCTGTCTTGGCTAAAGAGAGCCTGGTAGAATTGAGCTGGAGAGCAGAAGGAAGAGAGATTTAAAGTGAACTCAGAGGATGATGTTTATTTTAAAGTCTGCCTTTAAAAAGAACGGTGTTAGTAATTTGCAACCAAAAAAAAAAAAAAGAAAACAAACAAACCATACTTTATACACACATTCCCAAATCTGGTACCCAGTAACATAAACTTTTAAACTTGCTACAAAAACTATATTGTCTGTTATAGTAATTTTTCATATTTATTATACTTTTTTTTTTCCTGATAATAAGATTTAAATGGTTTACAGAATAACAAGGATTTAAAAGTTTCTGGTGCACTTGAAAAAATCCTCTAATAACCTCACACAGTTAAAGTTATAAAACACTTTTTGATATAAACTTGCTTGAGATTCAATGCTTTTACAAAGTCTATAAAGTCACTTTGCTCCTCTTCCCCCAAGAGAATGATGAATGAAAAGTCTCTTTGAATTCTGCTCTTTTGTATTCCTTATCACCAATCACCAAATGAAAGCAATCCAAATTAGCTATTCATGAACAGCTATTCCAGAAGAAGTGTTCCTGAACAAACATATGTGAAAACATTTCTTATTCTAGAATAGCTGTACTTTATTTTGACTTGAAAAAAACTGCCTTTCATCTAAATGGGAACAAATCACTCATGTTGAAATGAAGCCCACGGCTTAGACTGTTTGAAAATTACTATTGAGCTTTACAACTTAGTGAGAAACATCTTTAAACATAAATATGTTAATATTGCAATAGCTGTAGGTGGTGTATTAGCCTAATGGCAAACAGATCCAGAGCAATGGAAAGGTTGAAGGCCTTAGAGCAGTTATACCATATACAGTTTCTAATCAATGTAAACTGTGGTCCAGGACTTGAAGTCAGAATGTAAAAGAAAGGAAAAATAACAAGGGTCAGTCTAAATCAGGACATTCCATTCAGCACACTTTCCAGACCCTAACCTAGTAAAGTCAATGAATGTCTGTAAAAGGAATGCCAAAGCCATATTGTTTGTCATACAACATTAATTGAGAATGTATTGAACCTACCACAAGACTCCTTTCTTAGTCTGGCTTTTTAACCTGTAATTTCAAACAGCCAAGATGAACTAAACCCATCATTTCTCATGTTCACGTTCATCACTAGTAACTAACAAAAAGGGCAATACTTCTTAAGTCACTCATACTCCTCTAGACCAATGATCTCTTTTTCTCCAATGTGGAACAGTTATTGATACTTTTAAGAGAAACCATTAAAAATATTTGAACAAGAGAAATACATGAATTTTACTTATTCTAGGGTGTCAACATTCAAATAGATGGCTTACTAATTTTTAAATTTCCTTTCATATTAACCATTTTAGTGACTAATCCAGTTAGCAAAAGAAAGTCTGTGAAGTTGAGATTATTTTCTTGAAAATAAAATAGTAGTAAAGTGAGGCCTTATTTTCAGAAACGAAAATTGCTTTTATTTGCATAATCATCCCTCTAGGTAGTTAGCTATTACTTCTAACAGTGGAACCACATTAAGTATTGGTAATACAAATACTCATTTTCCTGATTCAGAAGTCCTCTGATAGCAACTACCAAAACCTGTCTGTGTAAGTTCAAGAGCTGACACAATTTCATATTCCTGCAATTTCATTCTGCTTTCAAAATATAGCTTGAAACCTCTTAAATTTCTTGCAATTTTATTGTTTTTATTCTGAAGCATCAAAACTGTACCTGATTAAACTGATCTGTTATGAAAGAACTGTTACCTTTCATGTTGACCTCTCCCTCTCGTATCTTCCCTCTCAAACATATCAATGTATTGTAGGGGATAGTAGCCCCAAGGCAGAACACTGGAAAGATCTATGCTTATCAAACTACAGTAAACCAAGGAAAATTAGATACTGTTTACATAAAAGAAATTGGATTAAGAGATTTGATATGGTCCATTTTGTTTAGAGAAAGCAGTTACTGAGACATAAACCAGGTTAAGTTCAAAACAAGTGAAAACAAAGGCAAAGAGAGTTCTAACACAATTTAAACTAACAGATTTCTTAAAAGAAACAAATCTGATAAACTTTTATGAAGTGTTGCATTTGAAGTTGATGAAGTCTTTAAAGAATGTTAGATATCTGAAAACTTTGGGTATCAACAGTAAATACACTTTTTGGCCTATATGAAGTTTAATCGCTGATGATTTTGGTTATTTTTTTTTTTCAGTGAACTCTGTGGTATATAGAGTTTCCAAAGAAATAATAAAAATTCCTTAATGCATGTTGCGGAAGAAGGGGGCAATTAAAGTCATTGTATTGAATGGTTGGTGCAATTTTCAAAGAGAATTATCTACCTTCCTCCCTCACTATCCACCACTCACCAGTACCTCTCTGAGCCCACAGAGAGAACACAAACAGTAGTTTGTGTGATAGATACTGGTTTGCCTACAAGAGTAACAGTGCTGTTAAATTAGGGCTTATTAGCCCTGAGAGCAATGCATTTGATTATGCTCCTGAAACCTTTTTTTCATAATAAACATAAAAGTATGTTTTTTTCCTCCAACTAATTCTTTAATGTGACTTTATTTTTAATAACATTAACAGTCTTTTTGCCCAAATCCTTTATATAAGCACACTTGTTTCATTAAGGGTTTTGGGTCTGGTTTGGTTTTTGTTCCTTTTTTTTAAAAAAATAATACATGCTTTCAACACAGTCTGATTCTGGATGAGCTTTTGTGCATAATCATGCTGGAATACTTTTCTTTTGTAAGGATGGCAGCCCAGTTAGTAGAGGAAAATTAATCAATACAGATTATAGAGCAAAACTCCCTCATGAAATTTAATAGAGAAGAGAGTTATTACTAGACAGGAGAAATTTGGGTTAATAGTTCATCTTCCATAATAGGAAAAAAAAATAGTACAATCACCTCAAATTACATGAATTTTTAGAAAATAGCAGGTACAAATCTGTCTAAATCATGATTTTAAAAGGTTTACAGGCAAAATTAAATAACCTATGTGGATGCAACTCCAGACTTTATCCTAACAGCTCAGAATTACAAAAGTTTCTATTGTCCAGAGTATGTCAGCCATGACTTCAAGACTATGAAGTATCAGAGGAAAGCCCACTTGCTCCTCTTTGGGAAGACCGAGCAGACTGCAAAAGACAGTATACAACCCAGACTGTAGATTTCCACTCAGACCTACATCCAAGGATGTGAGATACATGTTTCTGGGTGGTCTTCCACTACAGTAGGAGAGGGGTAATTACTACAGTCGTGTCTCTGGCTTATTGATCGCTGACATATAATAAAGTCCATGGAAGTTCTGAGGAATTGCTGACTTGCCAGTCACAGGAAAAAAAAAACACCAAAACCATCCAGTAATTTCATTCTATTTAAATTAGTGCTCTTATGCAACTTTTATTAATTTTATTTTTGCAGTGACTTCCTTGCCTTTAATGAAGAACATTTAAGTCACAACAGAACAGAAAACGTCTGAACTTACATCTATGTCCTATTTCCTTCAGAATTTCCAGCTATCATGTCATTGCTGATTTTTAATTTCTAGGAATACTTCAGAAAAATCTGAAAGATGTCCTCTTTTATACCAGCTCCAAAAAATCAATTAGCATCAGTGCCATGGACCAATTGATACAGAATTAGAACCTTAACAAGCCTTTTTGAAATATTATGGGGTTGTTTTCTGATAATTTTATTTTCTTTTCTTCTAAAATAGCACACAAACTCTCTCAAATCTTCATATAGAACTTCCCGTATAAAACATTACTGAAAACTTCCTTTCTATTCATAAAATACCAATGCATAATTGCATGATAAGCTTTTAAGATATAATAAATGTCTCAAATTACTTTTTATCTTCAAGTGAATGCATTTTAACATTTGCAAAGATAAAGATGGCAACAAATTTGGCTTTGATTTGTTGTGTTTTGACATGAAAATCCTAAAAAAGTGATTTCAACTTGACAGAGATTATCAACGTAAAAATTTCCAGTAGTTTGTTTACTCACACATTATCTCAGTGCTAATTACATTAATTGGTATTGTGTGTATCTCAGCCAATACAAACAGTATCTCTTGATATGTTTGGACTGCAACAAAAAAACCACAAGGTCCTTGCATAGAGACATGCCCCAAACCTTTTTGAATCAAATCAGTCACAGTAAAAGATGATCCATAGCTAATCGTCATGAAATTTTATTCTGAGTTCTTCTGTCAGCAGCTCACTTAAAGTACAACTTATGAGGCTACAACACATCTTCATGCACAGAGACACAATCTGCTTCTGTGCTCTCGGTCTCTGCGCATAGGCAACGTGTTACTCATGAGAGCTTGGAAGTGTTGTGCAGCAACAGGAAACAAAAGAGGGGAAAAAAAGTTACAACTGAGGCTGACAGGAAATGCAGAGTTATCAGTGTTGCATAGTACCGTGACCAAAAGGAAAAGGATTTTCTGTCAACCTAATTAGGCAACAGACTAACTATAAATCTATGCTCCGAAGTATAGTTCTGACTGAAAAAGGAAAGTAAAGCACTACATTTTTCTACCTTTTCATATTTCTCTGTAAATTAGTAATAAATTTAGGAAGTGCAGATCTTCTTCCTCATATTTTTAAGCAGCATGAACAGGATTTAAAAAGATTTTAAAATTCTTGAGAAGTCTTTTTCGTCACTGTCTGTAAGTATTAAAAAGGTGTTTGACAGAGTGAATGATGTTTATGAGCAACATTAGACAAGTAAGTTTGTATAAAGCAACCTTTGCATAACTACTCCATTGAAATCACTTTCAAAATTTCCTAATGTGTAGATTGAATTCCCCCTCACCGAGGCTTCCCCTGATCCCAATCCGTCATTATAGCCTCTTTATTAATTTGGGATTTAGAAATTTTTTTTAAGGGGAAAAACTAAAAAAGGACACTAGAATCATAGAATATCCTGAGTTGGAAGGGACCTGCAGGGATCATTGAAGTTCAACGCCTTGTCCTAAACAGGACAAGCTCAAGAATTGCACCACGTGCTTGAGAGTGTTGTGATGAAGGACTTTAGGACAGGACTAAGAAAAAAAGAAAGTAGTTTGATATGACAACAAATTCTTTGTTTTTTCAGGAAAAAAATAAAGGTCTTATCATGTACTCCAGGAAAGACAAAATAGTCTGTTCCAGACAGATGGATCCTTGTTGGATAGATCAGAATTTTGATGCCTACATATGTAAAGATGATATGAATTTTGTCTACTACTGAATTAATAAGCAAACATTTTAAAGTATTGCTTTACTATTATCAGCAGTCATGAGATCTTCTGAACTAAGTGTTTTTCTGCAATTAATTGTATGAGATATGCAGGGAATCTCCTTAATAAACACTCAAAATTATCATGAAAGACAATATTTACCCCCTTGTACTACTGCTGTGAAACAGCATAATAAATTGGAACAGGTTGCAGTTCACTAGGTGAGGTAGACTGAAAATCCATTAGATTAATTACTTCTCATAAGTATAATTATATTTACAGTATGCTACATTTCTAGATGTCTAATGGGCTTCAAAGAAGGGCAAGGTATAATTAAAAACTTTGTCTGTGAAGGCAAATCACTAAGCTTAAAAAGAAAAATTCTTCCAGCTAAGACAGGCAACAGCAGGCTTCATTTTCCCTAATTTGTAACTGTGTTATCTAAATAAAGAACTCACATTCTGCAAACCATAGCTAACACTGAAAATACACCATGGTTTAACAGTGAAAAAGATGTGTTTGAGAAAATCTATAATCTTTTAAAATGGATGCTTTCTTAGTGAATCTAAGCTGAGGATCCTATTGTTGTTTATATGAGTAAATATCCGGTTCAGCAGTTTCAGCCAACTGAAAATGCAATGTCATATGTTACTGAGTTTTTATACAGTGCACAGTCATGAAGAGTAGATAGACTTGCTTTGAATGACAAAATATAAGTTTTATTAATCCTGAAAATTGATTTAAAATAGCACAAGGATATAGAACAGAACCAGAAGGGAGATTGAGAGGTCAACTATAGAAAAAGTTTTACTCTGCCTTAAACTGGATATCTAAAACTTCATAACCTGAATTACATATGCTAAAATCTCCTTGTTATTAGAAGAATGAAATAGATACTCATGATTAGACTCTAAGAGAAAAAAAAAAAAACAACAAAACACAACAGGTATATGACACGTATGTATCTCCATCTCATTAAACCTCTTTCTCCCAAGGGTGATTGTATGATACATTTTGGATATTTAAAATGAAAAATGAAGCTCACCTCTAAAAGTCGTATCTTATCATATTGTTGACAAAATATTCCAGGATCTTTTTTGTCATATAATTGTTTAAACATTCCTTAAAAAATAGTAATTTCTTTCTAACTTGTAATGATGATATAATGCTTCCAGTAACCTTTTACTTTAGACAAATCCATTTTCTTTCTTCAGCTCCATCCCCTGGGAAATACAATTTCAAGATTCCATTGTACTCAAATGTAATCACACATAAAGACTTTGAAATAGGTCTCATAAATCCCTTTTATAATCTCTTTAGTTTCCCATTTACACTTTTTTTTCATATCTTCTAACCTATTGTCCTTAGAGTGTTCAGTTCTCCCATGTTACATATCTGATAGATCTACTTCCCTGGACGAAGCCGGAGCTCAGCTTACTAGATCTGCAACGAGAGAGAGAGAGAACAGTGACACCGGATATTATCATCTCTACCCTCACCTGAATTTCATCATGCTTTAGGTGATACTTTTCCTGAAATCACAGTGGAGTTACTGCCTTTTTCTAGATAAATGGGACAGGACACAGGAAAGCCTTATTTTTAGTTGTGGCAGATTGTTCTAAAAGCCAATGCAGACTGTTGTGTATGAATCTATGTCTAAATCATGGGATCCTAAAGCATTTCCAGTCTCCAGGAAACAAATGACCAAACACTTTCCTAGACTGGGCAAATGAAATCTTACTGCTTTACATTTCAGGTCTTGGAACTAGAATAACAAGAATTACAAAAAACCAAAAAACTAGAATAACCTAATGGAGCAAGATTATTCAGAGTCTCACTCTCAGACCTAGAATCCTACATCTCATTATGCAAAACCAATCTTTAATCAACATACTCTGCTTCGAAGACAGTCATAAGTGCAGTGATGTTTCTGAATGTAATCCATGTAATCTTACATTTTAAATTGCCCACAACTAAAGCTTGGACCTCATCTAGAGACTTTTGAAGTTGCACAGTTACTTGTCTTTTTATTCACATATTTTCAGTCAGATTCTGCCTTTACAGAATATTGTTTTAAAAGGAAGTTGGAGATGAAGCATTTATTGAGGAAAAATAATCTAGAACAGAGGAAATTTCTTCTTTTCTTCCTATTTTTTAATAAAAATAACTAACAAATGACTGAAAACCAGCAGATCGAGGGAGAAAAAACCCAAACCAACCCAACCCAAACCAAACCAACCAACCAATCAACCAACCAACCAAAGCCCAAAAACAACAGCAACAAAAACCCCACCAACAACAGCAACAACAAAACCCCACCAAAACAAATTAAAAAAAACCCCAAAAAACCCAAACCAAACAAACAAATGAAAAACCCCAACAACAAAAAACCCCCCAACAGTTCAATTCAGGTGGCTTTTATTTCTAAACTTATTTCTTCTCATTATCGTCCTTTTTAAGGTATTATAATATACAATGTTTTTATTGGAGTTATAAGCAGGCTATTCTATTGTTTAGAGCTGCTGAATATGTTTTATTCTGAAAATAAACTTACCAATTTAATTTAACTAGAGACAAAGCAGGCCATTGATGCTGCTCCTTCTCATAAAACTGTCTGTTAGTTACAGTCTAAATTGACGAGCAATTGACCTCCTTGTGTCCCTCTCAGGAAAAATGTGAAAACTGACTTAATCAGGTTAAGATATGCAATCATATTGATGTGAGGGTATGATTTAGCATCTGATTGCACATGAATGTCAGATGCATTTAGGATGAGCATCAAAAAATAAAAGATACAGAAAAAGAGCATTCTTCCCAAAGAAAATATTTGTAACTCTTACGTAGAGTTCTTTTATGCAACTATATTTTATTTTTGCAGTGATTCTCTTGCAGTTAATGAAGAAAAATTCAGTTGCAGAAGCAAAGAAAGAGTTTGAACTTATATGTCCTATTTCTTTCAGAATTCCCAAGTATCATGTCATTGCCAACATTTAATTTCTAGGAAAAATTCTGAAAATTCTGAAAGATGTCTTGTTTTATACCAGCTCCAGAAAAATCAATTAATAGCAGTGCCATGGACCAATTGATGTAGAATTAGAACTTTAATGAGCCTTTTTGAAAAGGAAAAAATGAAAAAATAGTCTAATATTCTTTTTGATGCCTTGTACCCATAAATATATTTAAAGCATATTCTCCTCCAAACAAAACTAATAATGAATCAAGTTTCTTATAGCAGCTTGTGGAGTCTGTTGCTCTTGAGAATAGCTTCTTTTCAATAATAAGAAACATTTAACAAGGAGTCAATTCTGTCATGCTCATTTCAAATTTGTATCTTGGTATTCTAATTTATAATGCTTGACATTCCAAACAGACATTTGAAGATGGTTAACTGCATCTACTGCCTTCCCTTCGTCCACTACTTGGATGATCTTGTCATAGAAGGACACTAAATTGGTTAAAAAGGACTTTATTTCTGTGAATCCAGGTTGACAGTGCCTGACGATTGGATTATTCTTTAAATATCTTTCAGTAGCACCCAGTACAATCTCTACAATTTTTCCAGGAACTGAGGTTAGACTAACAGGCCGGTAGTCCCCTGGAACTTCCCTCACACTCTTTTTGTAGACTGGAATAACATTGACCAGATTCTAGTCATCAGGATGTCCACAGGCTCCCAAAAACTTTGGTCAGTGATCAAGAGGAGTCTAGCCATGACATCTGCTATCTATTTCAGTGCTCAGGGATGAATCCCATTAGTCCCCATGGACCTGTGAATATCCAATTTATACAGCTGTTCCCTGAAAATTTCACTGTCCACAAATGGAACATCAATGCTCCCACACTCATATTCC
Source organism: Callaeas wilsoni (assembly GCA_013398955.1). NCBI lineage: Eukaryota > Metazoa > Chordata > Aves > Passeriformes > Callaeidae > Callaeas > Callaeas wilsoni. Next base: position 85,892 of record VWPU01005871.1, read on the forward strand.
TCTGACTCAGGGGATCAAGAGTCCAATGTCTATCAATACTATTAAAAACTGAAATAAGAGATAAAAACATTGAATGCCTCTACTTTTTCTTCATCTCTGTTAGTCAGATAAGTGTCTTCAACATGTATCAGTCCAATGTTTTCTTTAGACCTACTATTGCTACTAACATACTTTAAAAAGCCATTATTACCTGATATAAGACTGGCCAGTTTAAAATTTAATTGATTCTGTAATTCATTGCAACTACTGACCTTGATTTCAGAAATCATAAAATTTCCGATTCATTTGGAGCTCCACAAGGAATCTCCTGTTCAGCCAAGCTGGTCTTCTGCTCTGCTTGCTCGACTTACAACATGGTGGAATTACTTGCTTGCACAGTGGAATTTGCCTGATATAAAAATGAAGAACTTGGTGAATAAAAGACCACTTTTGGTCATCCTTTCCACACATTGGACAGACTTCAGATTGCTTAGGCTTTCTTGGTTCACATGGCCACAAAAGAATTGTCCCAAAAGAAAGGTGACTGCTAAAGATTAATACATCTTTTGGTCAAACAGTAAATGCTGTGACTAGCTACTCTCAGGATATCTGAAGTTCTTCATAAACACGCTGACAACTACTTGCATGAGTAAAGTCAATAGAAATGTTTTATTATCAAGGTGGAAGAAAGACAGTAGAAGGGAATATGAATATTACAATTAAGAATATCCAACAAGAAAAAAAAAAGTTAAAATAAATTTGGATTTTTTTTTTTTTACTTTTATTTGAAAAAAATCCATTTTAGGCAATGTATCTAGAATTATAGTATTGATGAGAAGGATGTAGATTACAAAAAATTAAGATCTGGCATTTTTATCCACACACATTTGAAACAGACTTCACTGTAGTCCTGATAAATTGCATCCGAATTTCCTTCAGACTGTCTTGGTCTTGTTTGTTTTGTACTGTTTTATCATCTTGCAGAATAAAACAAAAGATTGTGATTATCTATTTATAAAACTAATTAACTTCCACAAAGTAGAGTACTCATACTTCAGGTCTTGTGATTTGCCTGTAGGTATGGAGCATAAAACATTTAGCTGCCTAATCTCAACTCCAAATTCAGGATTTAGAGAATAGGGTCCTCCTCTTACTCTCTAACTATAAAGTTTCACAAAATATAAGAATAACTGTATTTTTTATATAGATATAGATTTCCTGCATGTTTTCCAGGTTTTTGTTTATTTTTAATAAACAAAATAATTAAAATGTGTCCTCCTCTTACATAAAAACGTTGTTATTGCAAACAGAGATTTGAATGTTTTGTCCTCAAAATGACAATAATAAATTAGTTGGTGGAGTTTTGTGTTCTGGGTTTAATGTGCCTTCTTATGATTTTGTCACTTTTTCTGTCTCTCTGTCTCTCTTTGTTGTTGTTGTTATTGCAAGGTACTGGTCATAAAAAAATACAAAGCTCTATTAATGTAATGCTTGATCAATACAGTGCAAAAAGCTTCTTTATTGGCTGTCTATAAATGATAAATGCACAGTTTGATTTTCTTTTACAAAACTTCCCTGTCCTTACTTTCTTCTCCTTTACTGACTATTCACTATATAACTTTCCTTTTACACTGTTTTGGATTTCATAATTAAGTCTGTGAATGATGTTGGATTAACAAATACCGTGGAGACAAAAGTCTATTTTTTTTGCAGTAGAACAGTATATCCTCAGTGTACAGTTCTTTATGGGATTACTGTAATCTTTCTTCTTCCTTTATTTCCTTGTTTTATTTTCTAAAAATCACTTTAAGGAGTCTTTAGAGATTGCCTCTTCACACAAATCTCAGGAATATTTCTTAGCACTTGACATCACCTGTTCTAAATGAAGCACACTTAAATCTACACATAGAAACCTAGACACTTCTGAGAAATGCTCAACAAGCAAAAATTGAGTGAGAAGGAGAAGAAACTTAAGAACATGTTGAAAGCCCCTCGGTTAGTTAAATATTCTTAATTTAAAAGCAATACGTAATTTTAAGGAAAAATACATTATATTTTTAAAATGCAGTTTTAAAAGAGAAGGGAAATGGCCGTATTACTAAAAGAATATTGTATTGATGGGAAGAAACAAAGAGAAGAAAAGCCATGAGGTTTCAATATTTTGATTTTCCTAGTAAATGATTTAGTAGTTTGGTCATTTTCTGCATTTCTTCTTTAAAAAAATATATATTTAGAATGCTGAATCTGTTGAAATGTCAAACTCTTTAGACTTATTAAGTAATCTGAAAAAGATATGTTGCAGTCATGACATTTGTGTTTGATTAGAAAAGGCAACATAACTCAGTATGACATTCTGTTAAAAAGGATTAAATATTATTACATGTAGAAGGTGGTCAAACAGTTTACAAGTATTTCTGTTTATGTCTGAGCATTTCAAAAGGGTCATTTTGAAACTTAAGTATTTAGAATCAGGTAATAAAGAATCTTTCTCCTGTTTGTCTTTAGCAGCCATTTCCACTCCTTTGCCTCTACTATAAGAAATTACTAGAGCTGTTTATAGCTTCTATTTTAGACAGGTCTCTTCTAAGTGTAAGTCATTTCTCTGTACAGACTTAAAACTTAACCTATAGATAGGCAAAAGTGAACAACTGGGCCGTTCTTTTTAGACTGCTTAGGAGAAAGGAAAACTACTGAACAAATAGTGCTGAAAAAGAAGAATTCAGGTTTAACAACAGCTGCACTGAAGAAGATAAATTAGTTGTATAGAACATAATTTTATATCAAACAATGTTGATTTGAGGGTCACACATCTCAGCTTGATCATATCACATAATTTGAGCTGGTTAGTGAGACCTGTTATTTGGGTGACCTAAACAGTTTTTATGTCATCTGAAAAATATTCTTGAAAATACTCTGCTAGCAGTGGAAGCACATTATTAGAGAAGAAAACTCCTGACTGAAAACTTAAATGTATTCTTCTCAACAGATATGCTTTTCTTTTGCATCCAGCTTCAACTTCATGAGTATCATGCCAGAGTTCAAGAAACATTTGGACAACTCTTTAAGACACATGGTGTGCTTCTTGGGTCTGTCCTATGCAGGGCCAAGAGCTGGACTTTGATGATCCCTGTGGGTCCCTTCAAACTCAGGAAATTCTAAATAATATTTAAAGAAAGAAAAAATATGGAGGGGAAGTAGAAGATGTCATCCCATGTTACAATATCAACAGTGAAGACATAAAGCCTAAGCCTAAACTCAGAAAAAACTATGCATTAGCCTATTCAGAGCAATCAGATGACAGAAAAGAGATGTAAAATAGTACATTTGACATAAAATAGTACATTTGACATTAAGGTCAAATGTCCATTCAGAAGTGCATTTTTAAGCCAAAATTTTGATGTGTGGAAATACATTGGATGTCAGTTCACACATACACTTTTCTATAGTCGGTTTAACCAAGATATTTTCTAATAATTCCTGTGTCTTAAGGTATTGCTTCCGATATGAAGTTTCCACTGTATTATATTACTAAAATAACACAATGTATTAAAAAAAAGAGAAAACGTTCTTTTCAAGCACTTCAAGGTATCTTTCAAAAAACCCCCGACACACAAAAACCCTAAGAATCCTTCACAGCCTGTAATCCACTCCACGGAAAGAAAATAATGGGATTAGATCACTATCACGGTTTCTTTCATTGAATTAAATGCAGATGACTGTGCTCTTCAATACAGCAGAACATGGAAATACTTTTGTTGGCGTTAAAGTCAGATGTCCTCATAGTGCTCATTGTGTTTAATCATGTCATTATCAAAACCTTTCCTTTACCTGACTGAAAAATCCTAGTATTAACAGTTGCTTAAGACTATATAAAGAACTAGTCTGAACTAATTTTCTGTCTGGAATTTTGAATCATTGGCTTCATTATTAAGTGACAGTGTCTAATTTTGATCTGCATTTCACTGCAGTGTTTCCACCATAACTGAGAAAGTTCTTTCATGTCTTCATTTTATACTTCAGCCATTTCATAGATATGTATGTATCTGGTGTGGATGATCACTCCTGTACAGTGACAATATGTAATTCACTGAATTGTATTAAATCTACTAGAATTATGGCAAATATATGAAATTAATAAAATGACTTACTAAATAATTTCTAGAAGGATAATTTATCTTTAATATTATGAAAACAGAACATTTAAATATATCAGTTATATTAGCTTTAGGCACATGTATTCTATGTGGTTTAGTTTTAGCTTGTAGTTTTATCACATATATAGGCTCACCGAAAAGGTAATATTTCAGGAATTTTTATTGAAAATGAAAGTTCATCCACATGGAAATAAGCTACCTTTGAAAAGTTGATATCAAGTCTAAACTTTGATTTTATACATCATTCATATATATATATATCTAGATATAAGAAGTTGTAAGCATATTTTCATAGTAATTTATGATGAAAGAAATAATTATAATCACAAGGTGAAAAAAGAGACAGGTTCTTAAATAATACTTTTTGTAAACTATTTCAAAATAAGCTTCAGTTTCCATGTAAACTACCTTCTAACAATTCTAAAGATTCTTTTTTTCTTTTCTTTTTACAAAAACATGGAAGAAGGGATTTAGATTTCACTGATCCTCTCCCAATGGGTTTAATGTGTGTTGAAAATATGAAAATTAAATATTTTAATAATTATATGCTACCTTCCTTATTTATTTACGTTGACTTTCCTTTTCCTATAAATTGTACTTCCTGAAGTATCATGACTCTCCTCTTTGCCTAGTTCCTGAAAGGAGGCAGTTTAAAGTAAATTTCTATGGTTCCTCCTCTATTTGTTTACAATTTACATTCTTAAGTACCTGCAAATTTTAGATATCATTACCAAGAAAAATAACAGAAAACAATTAAGGAAAAAGAAGAAAAAGAGATACAGGGAGATGGAGGGAATGATTTCAGAGTATTGATAAATGATCTAAATATATGAGTTTAGCTAAACAAAAACTAAGGGGGATGAGAGACATAGCAAGACAGAGAGGGAGAGAGAAGAAGAGAAAATATTTTATATGGAAAACCATCTATTCTAGAAGTAAAGAGGTAAGATTAAAAAATGGAATGTTTAGACTGAATATCTGTAGATATTCTGACAGGGAGATGTAATAGGATTTGCAATAGTCTCCTAAGGATAGTGTTGGAAGATTCATCATTTAGCATTTTCAACACCAGACAGGACAAAGCACAGGAAAAAATATAGTTGGAGAAAATCCTGCCTTGACAGAGAGATGAAATGAATAATCTAATAGGCCTTTTCCATCTCTAACTTGTTGCTATGAAACTGCCAGAAAAGACTAAATTTAATCTTCTTGGTGTCTTTTATTCTTTTATACATAAATTATCTTAATCTTTTCTGTGCATTTTCTACCTCTTCTGTCTCCTTTAACACAGATTTAGAACGGGTATTTAAAATGTTTTTATTCTATTTCCTCTTCAACAGTTGCAAGTTAATTTTAGTTCTCATATGAACGAAACACGAAAATGAATAGTGGTTAGCTGTGCATTAGAGCAGGATTTTTTCATTTCAATGTTTTCTCTTAGAATTGTCAGGATTTTCACTAAGTTTCTATAAAATTTCAGACAGCAGTTCCGATGCAGACAAAATTTTAAATAATCTCTAATTACCTGCTGTGTTTTGAACATTTTATTTAGAAGTTATATTAAAAAGATGATTTCTGTGAGTATTTTAAAAAATACAAGAGTGATACTGCTGAAAAAAACACAAATATCACTGAAATCTTTCAGGCAGTACATTTTACTGCTCTGTTACTCTTCTTGATTCTGTTTGCATTTATATGTGCTGTTTTCTTTCGGCAAAGGAAATGGCTGTGGATACTTTATTCTCAGAGGATCGTATAGACATGTGTCACAGTGAAGTTACAGTACAAGCGTACCATCTCGTCTCTGAAGTTGTCTTCAGAGAGCCAAGTGCCACAGGGGACTTGGGACTGACAAGCCACAAGAGACAGACCACAAATTTCAGAGAAGGTCCTGTGAGAATCAGAGCTTTGTCACCCATGCCAAAATGGAAAATCACAAGGAGAGGAAAAAATTATTGTTGCAGTGTGCCAAATACATAAGTGGAATAAACAGTGTTATTAATGGAAAACAAAACAAAACAAAACACCCTACATTGTAGGGTTTCATTAATTGCTTTAAATGACTTAATTTTCTGAAGATCTCTAATTGCTCTTGAGGTCAGAAGGCCAGGTAGGTTTGGCACATTTTGCTGCTGACTTAATGAGTCTGAGATAAGCAAATGTCATGATCCATGGAGGGATTAATTATTGCTAAATTGGTGATACTCTTACTTATTGTATGACTGATGGAACTCTTTTGTTTACACAACTTTTGAAATACTGACTTTAGTCCTGAAATTGAAATTTTCCTTTTGTCTTTAAACAGCAATAATAAAAGCAGTTGAAATTTATTGTTCTTTTAAAGATTTGTGGTTTATTTATCATTTCATGCGATTGCTTAATAGCTAGGAAAACCAAAAAATCTGAAATTAGGAGTTGTGCCTTCACTTTTTCTCAATATTTTGAGTAGTTAACTGGCTCAAAATACCATGGCTAATATGTTGTGTAAATAATTTAGTTCTGGCAAAAGTGCATATTGGATTGTACAAAGACAAATACCTGAAAACTGTGGCTTTAATGAGATGTTTTATTTTACTAATGTGATTGAACAATATAATTCCAAATTTCTTTAAGAACTTATATAATATCAACATGGAATATTCTAAAATACATTTCTGGCATGAGGAAGGATGAATGGACTAAATAAATAGTGTTCATAGTTTTAAGAATTTGCAGCCTTTTATAATGGCTACATCCATGTTAGAAAATAAAATACAGTAGAACATTTTCTTTGCCCATAAAGACAAGTGGCAGAGCATTTCTTTCTGATTGTCACCTACAGCTAAACTTTTTTCTTCCCATAAACAGAATTACTACTGTACTGAATCTTGGGAACAATATGGCTCATCCACGGCTCTTCCCCAGCCGGTTCCGAGGAACTGCCTGGAGAGCATTAGCTGCCATGAAGCAAAACTTATGAGGTTGCCAGGGAGTGTGCTTGCCTGCTTTCCACTGTGCAGATATTCAAGGTGTCCTAGGGTCTTGGGTAACCAGCTTCAAACACCTTCTCTGTTACCAGGATTTTGAAAATGATAAACAGTGGAGCTGTTTAACTCTCCTCCTTAGGATTGTCCTCAGGATATTTCAGATTGGGCTCTTTAAATTACTCTGTTCTCTGCAAGTTGTTTTCCTTTTAATTTGATAAGTTTTAAAGCAAGTTTCTCCTGAAAACACCAGTTTGATATTTTGTGCCTTTTCTTTCCAATCCAAACCCAGAATACAAAATAGAAAAACATCTTAAAATGAATAAATAAAAAGGCAAAGCATGAACATCAGAGAAAAATCTCAAAACTATGCCTGTTGTAATAATACTTGACATTCAATTACTCTGTAATTCTAGAAGATACACTGCTGCACTGCTATCTGCACATATGCATAAGTAGCTACTCTGATTAATATTAGCACAAGAATATGAAAAGAAATAATGATGATTTGTAACTTACTATAAGGACCTGCCACGGAAGCTTGCTAGAAAATATGAAATTTCTGGTTGTTTAAGTGAGGATGGCACTTTAAAATATTATCCTAATCATTATTAATTCTTTTGATATTTACTGTATTATCATTACCCCAAAAGAATTCTTTTGGAATTAGTGAAGATGTCATACAGACTTCTAATATTAATTCAACATTAATTACTTGAAACATTTATAGCAGATAAACTTGAGAATGCAGTATTAAGTTTCAATTTTCAGTGTACATTATCATTATAAATAAGGGAAATACTTTGCTTCTTTTGGAAGTAAGAGGAAAATGAGTAGGAAGCTATATGGGAATGGTACTATAACTCTAGGCTACAGAAAGTCTTATTCATGTCCCCTTTATTAGAAAAATGTTCAGAATGATGCTGTGAGAACCATCTTCAAGCATGCAATTTGTAACTGTATGTCTCTCATCCAAACACTCCAGTTCTGCTTTAGCTAGGTACACTAGTGCAGGGATGCTGTCAAAGTTCTGGCAGCTTGTTTAAATAGCGATAGATACAAAGATTGCTTCAGGCTTACAAATGTGAGTCTCACATGTGGTTATCTTGCTGTAACATATGTGTGACTGGGCTGAGTTCTTTTTGAGAAAGATGCACACAGACCTCATAATCTCTCTCCTTGGATGCTGGGAGTATCAGCCTTTAACTTTAGTCACTCGACTTTCATTCAGGGAGACTTTATCAAACTGCCAAATTCCTGATAGCTCCACACAGAAAAGGCTGGACATTGAAAGAGATGTAACTTTGCCATCAGGTGCTCACCTCACTGACGAGAAGATTCACACTCATAATTTGCACAATGTGTAAGTAAGCATTTTGCTTGGGGATAAAATGCTACTGAAATTTTCATTAAATAAAATACCTAATAATACCGAATCTTTGAAATATGAAAGAATTTAAAGTAAAATTCTTGTCTTTAACTCATTCTGTGTTTTTGTATAGCTTATCAAAGGCAGGGAAAACTGCACATGCAATTATCTGACATGCTGATATACAAGTTTTTGATCTGTGATCTGTTTCTATCATGTAAATGATAACAAAATATTGCAGCTGCTGAAATTTTTCTAATGACACATTCCATCATTTATCTTGTCCTGCACTTGAGGGATTGGTCAGATTTCTTAATATTTATTCTCAAGATTTTTGTTTGTTTGTTCCCTGTGTTTAAATGTTGTTATTTATTCTAGATTTGATTTTACTTTCATTTTGTATAATTTTACATACTGCTTTGATGAATCTATGCAAGGCAGCCATATTCAGAAATGTACAAAACATTTTTTCATTAAGCAGTAAATGTATTGCGCATCTGTATAGTATTATGAATATTGTTCAAAATTTTCAGTTTGGTCATTAAATCTGAACATTATCATGCAATATTCTGAAGTTTGTTTTCTCAGAAGATGTTGAATTATTAGTGTGACAATGCCCATAACTATGCTTTTTCTTCCCTTCTAAACGAAAACACCAGAATATAGCTAATAAATTGAAAAATATTTACTGCCAAGTAAAACTTTTAAAGAAAAATACGAAAAATAATAAGAAAAATAAGGTAGGTAGGTAGGTAGATAGATTCACCTTGAAATTAAGATAACTAAAAGTAAATGTCTAAATGTCAGTGTGAACATTTGAATTAAGGGTTTAATGTCCTATTTCTGCAATCTTAGGTGACAATTGCCTAAATGTGCTCTTTGGGATCATGTAGAGAACTCAAGACACTTCTATGGCCTGGCATTTGTAAATCAGGACTTAATCTTTTATGGAACAGATGAAGACAAGTAGGTGTCCAACAACACCCAAAAATACCACTAAAAATGTATGTTTGCTCAATTAATTCTGTCCATAGTCACTGCTACCAATGTAACCTGGATAGAAATTAAACTCACCATAGAGTAGACACTGAAGACCCAAATCTATACAAGCACCTAGAGTGACCTGAAACACCTTAGAGTTTCTCAAACATTTTCATGGAGTTGACAGAGCTAACAAACAACATATGAGATATTCAGGCAAATGAAAGAAAGGCAGAACACTCTAAAACTTCTGAAATAGTACGAGACTCGTGTACGTGTGCTGAAAAGAGAAATTACTTTGTTTTGTCTAGTCAGGTAAAACATATTCTAAACACTTGGACTCTTTGGAAGTGACTCAGAGAAGTTGGCTAAATATAGAGATTTAAAGCCATCTCTCATTCTCACATACGGTAACTTCTGCCACCTAACCTCCAGCTGCCTGAAGCTTTTTGAAACATAGACGTGGTTTGTTTCCTTTAACTAAGTAATAAGAGATCTATCAATTTATCAACTGCTTTAGCCTCAGTCATAAAACTTCACTGAGCTTTTAATTTTTTTTTAACTTAAAATAAACAAAAGAGATTATAGAAGTAATTGAAATTTCTATATTTATTTTGGTCCTTTTCTTCTTTTTTGCATTCTCTTTTACTTCACTGTCCCTAGTACAAAGTTTAATTTTCTTTCCTGGTGCACTTACAGAAGGTGTAAAATGTTCACTTCTAAATGAATAGAAAAATAGCCAGTGTATATGACCCTGTCTGATCTAATATGTTAAAAACAGATTTTATTTTTTTAAAAAAACCAGAACATTCAAACTCTCAAGGATAAAAAGGGCAAGGAAGATAAAAAATCTGGAGTTTGATATCAACCATGTTTATAGCCCAAGACAAAAAAATTACTTAACACACTTAACACAGTTTGTGCTCACAAACTCTTAGGATCTTTTTGAGCCAAGGTTTGCCATCCTTAAAAAACCCAATTCTATTTTCTCATATATCATGTGGAATTTTGTCCATTTTTTTTTTCATTTTATTTCTTATAAAACAAAGACTAGAATCTGAAAATATTTCTGGAATACAGCCGTAGAACATTTTGTCTGAAAATACTGAGGGTGTTTCTTAGAAAATATAGACTCATTTGAATTCCAGACCTACTTGCCATATCAGCACAGCCACCTATTTGAGGACCACTAGTAACCAGTGACAGGAGCTGATGTGACTTCTGAGAATTTTATGGCTTGTTAGCGCTAATTGCTGAATTAATAGAATGTATTTGTCCTCAGGTCTCTCCACAGAAGCAGCTGTGGGTCTCAGAACACCTGGAAATCTAGTTTACTGAGGCTTGTCAAGGGAGCCAAGCTATTCTCAGAGGATGTATAAATCACAGACATTACAAAACAGAGCTGAGTGCCTGGAATTTGAAAACTGGGTAAACTATTATTTACTTTATCCCAGAGTACAAGTCAGAGAGCTTCAATACTGTTTTTTTAATTAGTATTCCATGATCTGACTAAGTATAGATACAGAAAATAGAAGAGAAAGTTGGTTGTAGGAGAAGCTTTGGAGTTCTTTATCTAAAGACAGTGAGATAATGGGGAATTACACCAAAATATATCATGGCAGTTGAACAGTAAGGAAACTTATAAGAGGACAAGTTTGACAGCTACTTCAGAAATCCTTGAAAATAAAAAATTCCTAATAAATGGAAATTTATTTGAATTAAAAGGACCCAAAGAATTCTAGGAGTTTTCAATTAATTATGTTCTGTTAAAATTAATTTTTCAGGTTCATCTGTAAATACTACTAGGTTTATATTTGTTTATGTCATGGTAACATGCAACTTTATCAGGAAAAAAAGCATAACTTTTTAAAAATTTTTAAGTAAAATATATTAATAAATGCTACCTTATAGCACAGTTTTTAAATATTTCTACATATCATTTCAAATGTAGGGACTGAATTAGATTTTATTACCACTATCATTATAAAGATGGAATATTTTGAAGCTGCCATTCACTTATATATGTGACAAAATCTTGGTCTTAATTTATTTGCTTGGGGGAACAGCTCTTTGCTAGTGTAGTAGGACAATGAACAAAAGAGAATAAAATAAATCAAAGCAGTCTTGATGTTATAACTTTTTCATTTACTGATTTTGAAGGTATTTAAATAGAGATTTAAAGAAGACGAGACTTAACATAGCCATGTCATTTTATCCTATGATGTTACTATGTTCTTTTCTTGACCTCATTATTTGACAGTGAAAATTATATTGCCAAACAATAATTTTGCATCTGGAGATACTGAACAGGTTGATGCCTTCAACCTAATATAAAGCAAAGAAAAAAGATTATTCTGCTGTTTGGTGTCTAAATGAAATCTCAAATTTTAAATACATGAATAACTTGAAAACTGTGTGACAAGGTTCTTTTTCAAAAAATGCTGTTTCCTGGCTTGATTAGGAACACAGAATTCATAGAAAATATTGATCAAATAACTATTTTCAAAACAGAGATCATGAGACAATTGTTGAACCATCAAACAATGTCTGGAGATTCATTAACAAAAAATGAAAGATTCAGTGAAGATACTTCTATGACCTTTAGCAATCTAAAACCAAACCAGTATGACTAGAGCAGATACCTAAAATTTGGATTGGAAAAGACAGGAAAAACAAATCCAAATATCAAAAATGCTTTCAAACTTTATTTGAGCATGAGTAATTTGGAGTACCCAAAAGAAACTATGAGTGGATAGCACACTATAGCTAATTAAAGGTTAAATGTGTCCTGTTTCATCTTGAAAAAGTACATAATTTTTTCATATTTTGTAAAATAATGTAAAGTAACCCATCAGGAGATCAAGATGGGTGATTAGCGGATTGAGAGCAGCCCTCGAGGAGAAGGACTTGAGAGTGTGAATGAAAAATGGAAAATGACTCACAGCTCAAAAAGCCAATTGTATCCTGGGCTGCATCAAAAGAAGTGAGACCAGCAGGTCAATGGAGGTGATTCTGCCCTTCTGCTGTGCTCCCACAAGGCTCTACCTGGTGTTCCGCATCCAGTTTTGGAACCCCCAAAATAAGAAAGGCATGGATCAGTCGGAGCGAGTCCAGACAAGACCACAAAGATGATCAGAGGGCTGGAACACTTACCCTATGAGGATGCACTGAGGGAACTGGGATTATTTAGTCTAGAGAACAGAAGGCTCCAGGGAGATCTGAAGCCTTTCAGTACTTAAAGAGGGACTTCAAGAAAGATGATGAGGGACTCTTTCAGGGAGTGTAAGGGTAAGATGAAGGCTAATGACTTTCAAAGGAAAGAGGGTTGATTTACATCAGCTATCAGGAAGAAAGTCACCGTGAGAGTTGTGAGGCACTGGAACAGGTTGTCCAGAGAAGTGGATGAACCTGGAGTTGTTTAAGACCGGGCTGAACGAGTCTTTGAGCAGCCTGGTCTATTGGAAGGCACCCTTGCCTATGGAAGAAGGGTTGGAACTCAATTATCTTTAAGGTCCCTTCCAACACAAAAAATTCTATGATTCTGTGATTCCTTCTCTTGATTCTGCAGGTAGCCATTAAAAAGCAGTTTTAAGCTATTCTTTAACAAACAGTATGGAGATAATTTGGATCTTCATTCGTTGTGAGTGAAAGGAAAATAACAACTGACAGTATAATACCCAGTGAGAGTACTGACATACAAAATCTCTGTACTTATGTGTTTAAATGAATTAAGTGATTATGAGAAAGTGATGAAAGTGTTGAAATGAGTAGGTCTGGGGATAAAAAAAAAAAAAAGAAAAGGATTTGTATTACTTTCTGTTTCCCTTTAATATATTTGCTGCTGAAAAAGGCACTCCTACTCTGTTTTTTGGCTCCAGCTACCTGCTCTCTCAGTGCCTTTGCTATGCAGATTTGAGTATTTAGATGGCCTTGAGAGGAACAGGAGGGAATTGATTTGCTTGGTAAGAAAAAATGGTATTTGCATTATTTGTCATGTGGTTGTTGAGAAAGTTGAGGGAGTGTGCAGTGAGGGAAGAGAGGGAAAGAAGTCACCCCTTCCCCCGTAGTTCACCCTCATACCAGTTTAACTGATAATGGAGCTATAAACAAAATTAGTATTTTGGATCCAGTTCCATGCATATCTTCATCTTACATGACACTTTAAGAACACAAGTGTCTCAAGATTTAGCATATTAAGAACTCCATAGTCTCACCTGGACAGAGAAAAAAGCTAAAAAGAAGAGAAAAAGTAAATTAGGAAAGTGGAGACAAACAGTAGTTGATTGGGAGTGACTAATGTGAAAAGCTGCAATATGTCCACTAGCTGAGTCATTCAAAGTGAAGCCTTTCCCACTGTCATAGTGGTGATAAATTTAGGGAAATGGAATGAAGATGAAAAGGAAGAAAGGGGAAAATGCCAGCAGCATTTGGGACTGAGAGAACTTACTGTTTTTAACAAGGGCTAACGAAGAAGTGAGAAGCACCTATCAGATAGCTGACGACAAATTCATTTTACCCAGCAGTTGAGAATGTGGATAAATAGGGGAGACAGGTCCAGAAGATATTGGAACAAGCACTACTACACACTAACAAGAGTCGGTTTGGGGGTTACTTGAGAACAAGATAATAATAAATGAAATCTTCCTAAGACTTTGTGACATTTTCATGAAAGTAGAACGAGACTTGTTGCTTTTTGGGTTTTGTACATCAATCTTATATTAAATGAATTGAGAAAAATCACAGGATTGCACACTGTTATCTGTAGTCCTTGAGGGTTTCACTAAACTTCAGAAGTGTCTCTGTGCCCTGATACTATTTAGCTGAACAATCTACATGTCCATCCTTTTGAAATGTTCATATGCACAAAAAAAAGACCTCAGATTTCCAGTCTTAAACTGGTAAATGAGTTGCTTAGTCTGTGATGTTATTGGTAGGTATGGATTTTGTATAGCTGTAGTTTGTGAATTTTAATCAAATCTAAATTGAGAGCAAAGTACAATGCTTTTAATGCCAGTGAGACACCTTTTAATTTTCTAATGGAAAACATTTAAAAGTAGCAAGCCATAAAAAATGCTCAATCATAAGATAAATTATTGCCCAACCAGACAGTGTCAAACAGTGTCAGGCAAACTTGAAAGGCTAAAACCAGCCACATAAGATTTCCTGCCACTTTAGAAAGTAGAATGCATGAATCACTGAAGGTAAGATGATACACTTCAACCAAAGGTAAATATTTTCTTCAGGTGTGCCAGAACAGGAAAATATTGGCAGAAAGTGTTTTTTTGTTTTTTGGGGGTTTTTTGTTTGTTTGTTTTTTGTTTTTGTTTTTTTTTTTTTTTTTTTTTTTTGTGGTTGTTTGTTGCAGTTTTTTTTAAATAAATTCTTGCCAATTCAGTTTTTCATGCAGTTGGAAAATTGCAAGATAAGCACCCAAAAGACCAACTGAGGTTGCAGGTTTGTGGATGTGGCTGTCAATACTTTTCTTCATGACAGGAAGAGAAATATTTAATCCAGTTGGAGCATAGCCTTGGATAAGATTTAAATAGAGGATAGGTAAGATTATTTCAGAGCAGTTTTGGAATCACGCTACTGTAATTCACTGAGCAGTCTGAATAATAGTTACTGCTATGAATAAAAATATCAGTTTATTCTTGAAATTTGGAAGAGGTCCTTTTCATGCCAGAGATGATTTCCACATAACGAAATAATTTTTTCTGAAATTAGTGTAAAGAATTCACCCTAACTGCTGTTACAAAGAGGCATTCCCTAACATGTTTTCTGCAGTGAAATATACATAAGTGAGTTAGCTCTCTGTTCTTGGGCCAATACAGGACATTTTTTGTTTCTACTCCTGATCCTGTTGTGACTATGTGTGTACTAACACTTTTTTCACAGCAAATTTCAGGTGCAGATTGTGGCAGTATAGACTATGCCCCAGGAATAGCTGGGCACAAATTAGTACTTATTTAAAAACTCTACCATGACATCTAAAATATTTGCTTATATTCTTAAGTCACTTGGCATGTCCTGCTTCTCAGGAGGATGAAATTACCTGTGTAGTCTGTTTTCCAGTATTTTAGTAGGGAAAAAAAAGATAAATTCTTCAAGCTATAAATAGTCTTTCACTGCAGAATTTTCATGCATTTTTTTCCTGATAGTAAAACACATTGCATCACATAACTTACAGGAAAATTTGTGTTAATTTATACAATATATTTACTACAATTTTAAAAGCTTCTTTATTAATTTGATATTTTTCTCTAGTATATAATCTCATATTTGTAATATATATAAAATATTTCTTATATAAATAATACAATATATATCTAAAATTATATCACCAGATATCTCTAAATTATCAACTGATATTTTTCTCTTTGATTTTAATAATAATTTTAAAGATTACCAATCTTTATTTGGTATAGCCCATTATTAGTCTTGAAGGTCCTAAACTTTTTTTCTTTCATTATGTGTCACTTGCTGTTTTTTCCTTTCTTTCTTTATTAATAATCCTGATTTAGACTTTGAAGACAAAGCATTCACTTTTGCTACTCCATTAGCTTAATTTGTAAAATGATCTTCTACAAAATCTCTAGTTATAAATATCACATTTTGAATTTAAGTTTCTTTTAAATATGTAGCTATTCAGTCATCCATTTAATGATGCACAATTGCCTACATTATTGAGTTAGGTTCTGAAATCTCTATTTAAAAGAGGTTTTAGATTTTTTATTTTGAATAGATTTACTTTGTATGGCATGCTGTGATAACTTAATTGAATAGGCTAAATAATTTGTGCAGTAATACAGTCTGTGAAACAAAAGTATCACACCAAAATATGAGTTAACTGATGGGCAGTTAACTCTATCAAAATAATTTATACCTAGAAGCATAAAAGAAAAGATTAATAGAGGCAAATCAGATTATCTTTCTCTGTATATAACATAATAGTTTGCATGCAGCTAGGAAGATATTCCCTAAAGTATCAAAGATACTGAAAGTACATAGAGAAACATCAAAGACATTCAAAGTAATTTCTATTGCCATATAGACACAGCAGAAAAGAGTAACAGTCAAGTCTTCTAATACCACCTTCATCTTTCAAATAATAGATAACCCATTCTTCTCTTTTGAGAAGCACACTCAGGAGACATGAAAGCTTAAATAAAACATCTTTCCTGCTGACATAAGTGCTTTTTTGGCATAAAAATCAACCTTAAAAAAGAACATAATGCATTTTATTTCTAACGCATTATGTAGATTCAAATATTAGAGATTGTTACTGAGTTATAAAGTAGAATTAAGAGAAGTGTTATCAATAATAAGAAAAAAAATAAACGGACAGCTTGAACACAGAGCCTTGGCTTAACACTTATAAGAAAAGGTAACAGCAAATGTAGCAAATATTGATATAAATTATAGGAAAGTTTTTCTTAAATGGTATCTAAATATCCTAAAAATTATTTGGTTGAGCATTTATTGGGTTGGACTTTTTGCTCTTTTCCATGGTTATTACATGGGCAATGTGATTGACAGTATATTAGGTCTAAAAATCTGTTTATTCATTTAAAGTCTTTTCACTGACCTAAAATTTACCTTTTTAAAGAAAAAAACGCAGTCTTTGCTCAAAATATTTGACAATCCAAAATGCAAATATAGGCATGAGAAATTGCTGATTACTAAACCAATTTGGCTAATTATCTTGAATTTCAGAGCAGGGTGGGATTCCAGCCAGAGAATCTTGGGACTTAGTATGGGCTCATATATATGTGGTCTCACAGCATGGTTTTTCTGGCTGTGTTTTACAGAAGTTTGTCATAAGCCTGGCCTAAACAGTGACAGTTCACCTCATACATCTAAGTTATGTAAATGTCAGGCCACAGATGTCATAAAAATACTGCAAACATGTAGATTCAGTTTTTAAGTGTGGTTAGAATACAACCTCTACAACATTCAAGGTCTCATCTTCCTATACAGCTGATTAGGAACCGAAGTAGTCAAGTCTTTTCAAAAATGATAATTTTATCATTTATAGAAACAACTCTTTATGGATTAACTTTTTTTTTTTAAGTTTTACCTTATTCCAAATAATCTTTTCACTGACAATGACTGATTGTATTGGGTCTGATCAAGGTAAAGCTCACAGCCCTGACAGTGCTGTGCTTTGCATTGGTAGCTGGATGGGTGCTGATAACAGGGCAGTGTTTTGGCTACTGCCGGGCAGCACTGTCCCTCTGATGTTCCTTCCCCCATCGAAGAGGATGGGGGTGGCCAAGATCCTGGGAGGGGATACAGCCAGGCCAGCTGACCCAAATTAGCCAAAGGGATATTCCATACCATGTGACGTCAGCTCAGATATAAAAGCTAAGGGAGAGAGGAGGAAGGGGGGACACTCGTGTGTTTTCATTGACTGTCCTCCGGAGCAACCGTTACGCGTGCTGAGGCCCTGCTTCCCGGGAGGTGTCCGGACATCGCTGCCCATGGGAAGTAGAGATTGATCATTTGTTTTTTTCTCTTTCGCTCGCGCACGCAGACCTTGTTTTGCTCTTTGCTTCATACTGTAATAAAACTGCCTTATCTCACCCTACTGGCCGTGCTCCAGCTTATTCTCCCTTGTCCCGGCAGGAGAGGGGAGTGATAGAGCGACTGAGTGGGCACTTGGCGCCTAGCCAGGGTCAACCCACTACACTGATATAGATACTATTTTCAGCCAATAGTATGGATATTTGTCTGTAGGAGAGGAAATATTTATCCTAAACTGTTCTGGACTGAGACTTTTTCTGACATTTACTCTTATAGCTGGAGAACATGCCCTTTTAATTTACAAGTACAGTTCTAAGTTTAGATAACCAAATGCTATTCAATATTAAAGAGAGATGGAAAGCATTTGAATTTCTGGAAATTAATCTGTTCCCATGACTTCATAATAAGATAAGAAATGTGCTGAGAATAATTCGAGTGCATTTTTGAAGTAACTGGAAGGTGTAAAATTCAAATTATTATTATAATAATTCAAACTATAGTGGCTCCCAAGGTTAAATTTCATTTTAGACTGAACTTGAAATTTTTAACACATCACATATGTTAGTGCTGAGATTTGTAAGTACTTCCTGTTGTCTTAAACTCATCTCTGGAAGTCAATGCAAAGTTTACTTTTTTACACCATGAGAAAGTCAGGGACAATCTGGAACACTTGACAACACCACTCTAAATGCATGTTTAAACCTATTTACACCTGAAGTATTTTCTTGCTGAAAGAATAAAATCCTTAATATGGTAACTAAACTGGCTTCATGACTTTTGTTTCTGGAGCCAGGACCCAGAAGCATGTTTTATCAAATTTCTCGACATATAATTAATAATTTGGACAAACGCATTCCATCTGTGAGAATGGACCAGCAGTAAACTGAAAGGCTCGATATTGATTAATCTTAATTATCTCTCAGTAGAAATCATCACTAGGATGCAAATATTCACATATAATCTAGCCATATAAAGTTTCCCAGTCTGCAGAGAAAAATAGGAAGTTTTGCAGCAAAGGCCTCTTAATCCTGAAACATTTGTCTGAGCTAAGTCCTATGAGTAGCTGTCCTAAAGTTATTTATTTCGCTCTATCTGTCTGGCAGGAAGGTTTGGGTAGGGCATCATGTCTATGTCTACAATGCAGCCATGTAAGAGCTTGAAACCCACCAGTCTCATGATAGAAATATTTTTCACTATACTCAAATTGACTAATGTTTCTGAAAACTCAAAAATAATGATTATTACATTCTTTATGGATAGCATTGTTTTCCCGTTGCTTAAAATTACTTTCAACAGATCCACACCTGTTTAGCTCATTTAGATATGTCTGTGCTAATTGACACCATGCAATGTGGACTTGCTCAGAGTAGAAAGGGTTTTTTCAAATTTCTTTGGGCTTGGATAAGGTCAAAGGTGAAACCCAGATGTTTGCATCATCAGAACAGTGTAACTCTTTGAGCAGAGGAAAACAAAAAATGGACTATGCTCAGCTTTTTAATCCAGAACCCTGAACACTTCGTCTGATCATCATTATGAGACATCATGACACAAGAGGTTTGGCTATCCCTGTGAGCAGGAACAGTCCTTGCTCCCAACTTGCATAAACTTCTAGGCAGGACAAAAGAAAATAAAAATGTCTGAATCATCAGAGGTTTTGTCTCAGATCATACTGCCCAAGCTCCATCATCTTTCCCTCTCCTTAGACTGGTGTGGCAGCTATATCAGCTAGGAATGCAGAAATATTTGGCTTTGGATACAGCAGCTATCATGACCTGACTGGGGCTACCCAGCCTGCTTGTGCAGAGAGACTCACCCCTGGGTTAACAGGCTTCCATGATACACACCAACACAGAGGAGTTTACCTTATAAATTTCTCCATTTTTTTTTAGAGTATATGCAGCATGAGAAGTTCTAAGGGAGAAAAAGCCCACTTTGGGCAAGAATTAAGTTATTTTTATATCACAGACACATAAAAAGGCATCGAATGCCCTGATTCGGCAGCCAGTACATAATATTATTATCTATTTTTCACCTGGGATAACCAATAGATAACAATATTTTCTCTTTTTGCAGACCAATAGGTATGGTTCCAAGCTGTGTTCCTGCTTTTGCAGTTACTGGTAGTTATAGACTCTTACTTTATCAGGATATTTTTCCCTTGTATTTGACTATCTTTCCCCATTTCACAGGGTAAATTACCCTTATAATTCCATCTTTTTACAATTACCCATGTTATCCTAGGATGTCTCTGGTTTCTACATACCCAGCTGTACTTAAAAAATGCCAGCTGCAATTTTCAAGGATGGTTCTGGTTCACATGCCTAGTTCCCAGGCTGGTAGCATTTTCTCTGTTTGTATTTCAGCAGACATTTTCTTCTGTTCAATGACTATTCCCTTCCATTCAGGTCACCTTTCTGGCTGCTCACATCCATAGCTTAAAAGACTTGGTCAGGTTACACTGAAACAAAGTTTTCACCTCTCTTTTCTTACCACCTGTACAGAAGTACTAAGGACTTCTGCACAGCTGACACATAAATCTGTAGAATACGAGACTATATAATTTCTATTCAAAATAGGAGCTTGACTTGGAAAGCCTTAAGCTCTTCTTTCTACTCCGCAAAGGCGTAAAATTGTGCTGGCTTGGGAAGGAATGTGAAGAATGGTCCATAAATGCATGTCATTCTAAGAAGTTTTGAGGAAGATTCCTGCCTCAGAAAGACACAATGGAGCTCTGACCAAGAGCCTTTATCAGGGAGGAAATGTTTGTTTGACTTGTCACAAATTATGTTGCTTTCCTATTGCGCGTATCTCAGCGTAGGCTGTGCCCATACTCCACTCTTCTTCTGCCCACAGGTATAGATAAGGAAGAAAGGAAGAATTTTTACTTCCTCTGGGCCCCTCCACTGAAGCAAAAATGGCTCTGTTAGGTAAAGAAACCTCAGTCTTTACTTTCAAATACTAAAGCAAACACATTTCAACAGCCAGAAGGATCAAAGAGCCTTAACAGGTTCTCAGCCTGTGGGCAGAGACAGGCACCTGCACAGCCTTGTCCTGAGGGGAAAGTCAGAGAGGCAGGATGAAATCTTGTAGGGCAGGATAGAGGCACTATGCATCTGTGCTGTGAGATGGGACACGGAGATTCACTGGGAATTGACAATGAATGAACTGCAGGGCCAGACTAGGACAAGCAAGGCAGTGTGTTTACTGCCTTCCTTCTCTTTCTCTGCATCTCCAGCCATCCTCTTATTCCTGCTCAGTACCTACAGCTGGTCCAGGGTCAAGCAGAGCTGGAGCCAGTGGGAGCTGTCACGTTTGCAAAGTGGAGCAGCAGGCAATAACCTCAGAGTGGCCTCCTTGGGCTCTTCCAGGGCATTTCACCCAGCAGAGCTGCATCCTCTGCACAGAACCCCAGGAAGGGAGAACTCCAGGCTGTAGTAGCAGCCACCAGCCATGGGCACTTCCCCAGGGGCACACACTCTCTGCTATTGTACCTCTGGTGCACACTCGCCATGGGTGTGGACATGGGTGCATCCAGGACTGGGGACCCTTTGGGTGTCCCTGCCCTAGTGCCAGGGCCAGTGCTTGGTAGGAAAGGCAGCTAGAGTCTGAATGTCTTATTGGGCTTCAGGATGACTATGGCATCCCTGTAGAGGAGTAGGTCTCTCTTCCTTGCCAAACCGCCCTGGGTCACCCGCATGTACTGACAGAGCAGCGGCTCAGGTGATGCCAGGATGGATGTGCATTCTTGCACGGGGCCAGGGTCAGCCCTGCAGAGAGCATAGCATTGTGCATGAGAAAGCTGACTGCTGATCAAGTCAACTGTGCCAGCATATCTAGGAGCTGCAGGGGAGTCCCACCTGAAAGTGCAGCAGCAGCTCACCTGGCCCATCTTCTCGAGGACAGGAGCAGCAGCCCATGGGACATGCTGGCAGAGCTCAGAATACTGTCCTGGTGGATGGAATGAGGCTGGGAAGCTGGGTTCCATTGCTGGGTGGTACTGCTTGGCAAAAGTCTGACTGTCCCCAGCGAGAGATTTGGCACAGCACTGTCCCTGGAGGTACTGGATCTATTGCAAGGACATCACTAGGTCAGCACAGCATCCCATTCTGATCTCAAAAATCATTCTGGGAGTGGTGGGGTGGTGAAGGGACACTGAGGAGCTCTCCCCAGTATGTTTGTGGCACTTAGTGGGAACCCAGATCTGTGCACAGTGCTGGGCAGATGTGAAGTGTCACCTCCTTCCAGCTGCTGGCAATGTTTTGCCTAGTGCAGCCCTGGGTACCACTCTCTATTTTGTGGCAAGGTCATCTTGCTGGCCCATGTTCACCTTCATGTCCTCCAGGACCCTCAGAGCTTTTTCTGTCAAGCTGCTTTACAGCAGTTTTACCAAGTTGATTTTGGACATAAGTATGTGTGAATATTTTCCTGCCACCTGCAGTCAGTCTCACTCTCTTTCTGCAGGTCTTCCTGTACCACTGCTGTGATGTTTAGAAGGTCATGTTTTCTCCAGACAAAGCAGTGGTCCAAATGGAAAGGGTCTCTCTTCTTAGGGGACTGGGAGAAAGGGGCTGTACCTTGGCAACAGAGTCCAGAGACAGAGTTTCCACAGATGAGAAAGTAACAGCCTGGGATTATTTACAAAATACAATGTTTTGTCAACAGTCAGCAATATTGCTGTAATATGGGGAAAAACAAATACACAAATTTAAAAAATCACCCAAAGAAAGCAGAGGTATAAGAAGTGCAGATAAAAGGGGAACAAGTGAGCAAAAATAGTTCTTCGATGGCTTTTGCTGTGTATTTTTCAACCCCTAAATGATGAAACTGCTCTCTCCTCCTAAATACGAGTGAGAAACATGTTCTGCAGGTGAACCAACAATGTCACCTGGACAAAAAAACATTAGATATGTCCTTTCATTTGCATATCTATTATCAAATTTAATTGTTTTGAGACAGAATGTCATATGTATTAGGAAACTCACACACTAATCTTTCTTTTTAAGAGGTGTAGTAATTTTACAGCTGACAACTAGGAATACTTTTTCCACCTACTCCACCTCCATTGCAAAAGCAGAATCACTGACACATAACCCTTGTCTATCCTAAAGACATGCACTACTGCTTCGAAATGAATAGATAGATACAGGCAGAAAGTGCTAAAAGTCAACAACTCCTTTTAGTAAAACAAAAGACCCAACAGTCAAAAAGAATTCATATTCTCCAACACATGCCCCAGGAGCAGTCACATGCCAAAATGCTGCATCTGAGCTGAGGAGAGGTACCTTCATGGTTGTGGGCAGCTCTTGGTCAGAACTAGCAGAGCTGTTTCACCAAGATGTAACCAGCCATCACCTGTTCAGTCCCATCCTCAACACTGCTGCTGCTGTCTGTTTACTGATGGACAGTACCTGAGTGTTTCAGAGTCACTTGAAAGTCCTCACTGGGCCAGGAAGAGAGAGAAAAGGTGACTTGGGGCTCACAGAGCTCTTTATCTTCCCCTTCCCCATGTACAGGCCATCAAAAAGAGTGGAGGGAGTGACGAGCTACCGACCATCAAGCTCCTTGGGAAAGAGCTGGGCCACCACAATGACGTGAGTGTTCCACCTGTCTCCACTCTGCCACCGGATGCTTCCTCATCTCAGCATCAGGTGTATGCCTTCTCATTTATCACCTTTTCCCCCTTTTTTTCCGTCTGCTGTGGACCTTTCTTTCCTCTTGAAAATTAGAGACAGGAGAAATGGCCACAGGACAGACTTTGACAGTCAAACATCAGTGTACATAAATCCTCCATGACAACACCAATATATTACATTCCCTAATATACTTTCAAGGACTTGATTCTGAATTTTTTAGCGCTGCATAAGTTAGTTCATATATCCAGTAACTAGTGCCCTGTACATAGGTAAAAATTGCATAGGTTTTTTTTCCCTCAAATATGATTGGAAAGATATGCTGGGGCAAAAAATATGGACACATATTGATTTTTTCAGAGGTCACAAAGATATCTATTAGGTTGCCCTCCGTATTCTTTTCTTCCAAAATAATCTTCCACTCTCTTTACAGCAAGGCTGCTACTTTTGTCACTACACTGTGTCTGTACTACAATGCTCATTATAATTACAAGATCTTGAAAAATAAATGGCAGCTGTATCAGGAGATCAGCAAACTGCTCTTCTAACAGCTTCTGTGTCATTTCCATTGGTGTACCAAATTTCGACAGAAAAATCTCACATATCATCCTGGTTAGAGGAGCAAGATGCTGATGGCAGTTTATTTACAGAACAAGAGTCTGAGTGGCACAAACTTCCTTTTGACCTTGGAATATCAAGATCAAAGAACAGACCTTTCTTTTTGGAAGCCTTGACAGAATATTATTCACATCCTAATATTGATCCTGTAGCTCTAGGCCTGTTTATTTAAAGGAAAACTACATTTTTAAATAAACATGAACCTAATAACTTATTTGTCATTCTCTTTTCCCCTCTTCAGGTTCTCTGGAGGAAAAGAAAAACAACAGGTTTTTTTCAGTATGTGTTTTAGTTTAGATTGAAAGAGGATGTTACATCAAACCCATGAGAACTGATAGTTCATTGGTTGTTTTATTTAATGGAAATATAAAGACACTTGTTATGAGAAGTGTCTAGTCCTGACTTAGCTCCTCTGTAAATATTTCTTCTCAGTAACAAGCAGTCATCAGAATTGTTCTCACAGACTTATTTTAGTATTTTAAAGGCAAAGAGATTGGCAGCAAGGGCTAGGTGTGCCCTTGCCTAGCGGTATTTATTCATCCAGACTGAGGAACTGAGGAAAGTACAAAAAATCCTCTTTCAGCTCATACTCATTGTTTTCTTACTTTGGAAATCATGATATGCAGTGAAATGAAGGGAGGATTCTGATGCTCCCCTGGATTTGCCCTGGGATTGAGACGAGACAATCAAAGCTTAGAGTTTGGAAGTTCCTTGCATCTATCAGTAAAGGCCTGCCCATAGATAACTTTGAACCTTAGTGGCCTGGAAATGGAAACTCTGCTTAAGGAATAGTAGATATGCATAATTCTCCCTAACTTGACATGCTGTACAGTGTCTTCTACCATTTAGTTGCTTCAGAGTGAATGGGTTTCTGTCAAAGATTTGGTATAAATCTGAAGATGTCACTACAGATATAACAAATGATTGATGGTAAGAGTCAAAGACTGGGTTTACCAATGGCTAACTGAATGGCGGATTGACCTTTAATACTGTTGGATATTGATATGTTTTATTTGGCCCTAGCTAAACCAAACAAAAAAGAAAACAAAACCAAAGAAACCCAAAACAACGCAAATCCAACAAATTAAGAAATTAAAATAACAAAAACAACAAAAAAAAGAAATGAAAACAAAATAAGTAAAGGCAACCAAAGAAAAATAGGAAGTGAGGGAGAACTAGATTCATTTATGAAAGACTCAAACCAGAAGTACTTGTGGCAACAATGACAGATTTGTGAGATTATGGAAGAAGTGATATGATCCGAGTTTCTACAAAAACATCTCCCTTTGGGCATTACATTTATATGCATGAGCACTATTTTATTTTCAGAAGCAGACAGGTGTCTAATAGAACATTTTAATAATTTCTAAGAATATGAATCCTGCAACTGATTGAAAGTAGAACCTTTTACATAACTAGCATTGTAGCATGCCAGTAAAATCAATAGAAAATGTGAATTTTAAAAATACAAGAGTGACTATGAAAGTATTTGAACAAGATCCCAATGCTAGGTAAACTAGGGAAAATAAATCTTGTGCAAATACACACATGAAGAAAACTGTTACCAGTTCAGCCATCCTCTCCATATGTTTTACTTTTCATACAGATACCTTTCAAACACGCATAACATACAATTGTGAACTACTAAGTGCTCATTTGCAGAGCTGTCATTTCTACAGGTCTTTAATGCTGGTATCGCACAAAAACCTATGTATAAGAAAAGCTGCAGTGGTGCTCTCATATTTTTTATCTGAAAAATAATTACCTTAAATATGACTCATCAAAATGGTAGACATCTCCTAATTTTCTACATTATTTTTACTGTTGTAAGGAAAGTAAATAGATCTGATAAATGACTGATGAGCAGCAGAAGCTTGCACAAATGGGATGATCATAAGATTAGGCACTGAGAGAAGGTGTGATGGTATGTAGCACCAGAAACTTCCTGTTTTCCTTTTTGTCTGGACTAAGCAACCTCAGCTTACTCAGCCACTCCTCATAAGACTTTTCTGGACCCTTGACCAGCTTCTTCGTTCTTCTGTGAACAAGTGTGCATGTTCGACAACTTAAAAGCAAACATGTTTTACAGACAAGCTTTGTGCCAGATCAGTGCCTCATTTTGCATTACTACTCCTTGTGAAATAAAAGGCCTGTGATTTTCTTAAAAATAATTTTAAAAATATTGATTAGCTTTACAACATTGAAAATTTAAAAAAAAAGAAAAAACAATAAAAAACTAACAAAACAAACCACTGCTTTATTACAGCAAAATCTTCAACCTATAAAATCTGATACTACATTTTGAAGTAGATGCAGAGAAATTATACCACAAAATGGCTGTGATTCTAGTACAGGTATCTGTTTTTCCATTTATTTCCTTCAGTAAGCAAACTCTTAGGTCACACAGTTTGATAAAGTTAGGATTCAGTTTGATTCTGTATAGAATTAAGTTCCACTCCATAGCTGTTTGTGATTCACCAACAAATAATTTTAAACTATTTATTCTTTACATACTTACATAGAAATTGGCACAGTGTATGTAGCTCATTAACAAAGGTTATGACAGACAGAGACTTTTCTGGTTGACAGTGTGTTAGAAATAGCCCCAAAGTACAGGTGGCTGGAATGAGAAGGGCAAGCCTTATTCCCTTTTTATATCCATACGTGCCTCATTCTTCTTGATTTTCTCTGTGCATCAGAGCAGCCTGTTAATAATTGGTTTTCTTTTCCTCTAACACAATGCAAGGTTGTAGGTTAAGCCATTGGACTTGCCACAAAAATGTCTGATTGATGTCCCTTGAAGTCAAATGCCTTCTTCTCACATCATAACCAAGCACAAAACAGAAAAATGAAAAAATAGAATTCAATGTATTTCTTCTTTTCAAGGATTCTTATTCATTTATACTTCCAAGATATCTCTTGTCACTTTAAAGAGTTTGGCTACTGCAAAACTAAGTGTTCCATCAGTTACCACACAGTTGTGATTCTGCATCGTCTGGAAAAAGGCATCATGTTCACAGATTCCTAGAATCAGAGATTGGTTTGAGTTGGAAGAGACTTATAAAGATCGTCAAGTTCCAACCCTCCCTCCATGGGCAGGGACGCCTTCCAAAACACCGAGTCATTAATAGGCCCACCAAACCTGGCCTTCAACACTTCCAGGGATGAGGCATCCACAGCTTCTCTGGGCAAGCTGCTTCTGTGCCTTACCACCCTCACAGTAAAGAATTTTTTTCCTAATATCTAATCTAAACCTACCGTCTTTCAGTTTAAAACCATTCCCCCATGTCCTATCACTACATGCCCTCATAAAATATCTCTCTCCAGTCTCAGACTGTTCTCACCAATCAGGGAAGAAAGATATATTCTTCTTTTCATATTTCCCTAGAGAGTAACTATTGCATGTGATGTCATATTTCTACTATTGCTCCTGATGTAACATTTGCTCCAAAATATATTTTCAAGTTCAAAGGCCATCACATGAATGCAGTGGATTGGTAGGATTGATAGCAAGTATCAACCTTACTGCACTATTTTCTCATGCAGAAAGATTTGTATATGCATATTTATACAAATACACACACAAACAGATACAAGCATAGTATGCATATTAATTAGAAATATTCAGTATTATTGGGAGGAAAAAAAGAACATCATAGACTAGGGCAGCTTCAATTATCAGTTCACAAAATGTGAAAAGTGCAGCTCTATCACCTAGCTGAGCAGAGTCTTAAAGATCTCATGGGCCAGGTCTGTTCACTGGATGGTTTCTAAGGTTTGGATTGTATTTGGCATTTTAGCAATCAGAAATTGATCCCTAACACTCTTTTCCAGCATGTTTTGGACCGGAAGACTCAGGCTGCTGCAAGTAATAGAGATGTATCGGCAGACCTACTTGGGAAAGTCTGTATAGCCTCTTTCTTCCCTGTACCTGGCCCAGCTAAGGCTATTACTGCCTATTGATTCCTTTCATAAGCAGTACATTTCATCAAAATCATTCCCATGCATGAAATTGGTACAACACATGAGGAACATTTATTGTGCAGTCTATTATTGTCCCAGCTCAGTGAACCATCAAGAATGAAGTGAATCACTGAAGCAAAGCAAGTTGAACTACAAAGTCCTGAAATTAGCAAAAAAATGAAAGCGTGTTTAGGCTAAGGGATTTTTATTTAATTTTTCTAAAAATCCTCTCCTTTGTGATTCTTCTAATAGGAAATATTTTTTCTGCATTTCCCTCACTTTTGCCTTATCTTCATATTTCAACTTCTGCAGTGCTCGCATATTTAGGACTTTCTCCAAATCCTATTACAGGGTGTCTGCTCTGCTTTGATGCATGCAGCTTTGCAGAACAGATTCTCTTGATTACCAAGAAGAGGTGGGATGGGCCAGCGCTTGTCTGTGTTCACTTTAGGGAGTTGGCTACCATGCAGTGTGGAGGCTGGAGGCTCCAGAAGGGGTCTCTCCCTGAGGTTTGCCAAGGGCAGGCACTGGCAGTGAAGGCTGTCCCACTGCCCCAGGCAGGATCAGGGCATCTGGGGAGTAAGGGCACCCTCAGTTCTGGGCATTGTGCACCTTCATGGGGATGGGGACAGACTGAAGCCAGGTTGGGACAGGGGCCTGCTGCTGGGGGATCAGGCCAAAGGCAGAGCAAAGCAAAAGCTGTGACATGACAGGGGTGGGAATTCAGGTGGACACTGTGCACAGAAGCTTCAGCTTGAAAGCATCTCTCACAGCAGGAGAGGGAGCCCCTCTGAGGCTCCCTAGCAGAGATATTTGGGAAAGTTAGTGAAACACCTTCCGTTGCTCTCTTTTGAGGTGATCAGCAACACTCTCTCTAGCTCAGTGCTGAACCCAGCTGTACCCTGGGGAGGAGGGGACTCAGGTCCCTGCTGACCTACATTTCTGACAAAATTAAACCATCATGTTTTTACAAGTAGGCTGACCATAGAACAACTGAAATCAGAAATTCCAAATGAGTTTAAGATGACTGCAGCCTCTAATGGCCACATTAATAACGAAAACCTTCCAAAGCAGTAAAAGCTTAAATAATAAATGAACTCCACAGCATCAAATATGTAAATATATAAAACTCTATTTAGCACTTACCATGAGATAATATAGTACAATTTACCATAAAGTTGATAAACAAGGTCAAAAGTAATTTACAAAGGACTTGAGTGATGCCTTGTAGGGGCTGACCTGGAACAGAGGCTAGACAGAGTGAAAGGATAAAAGGTAGGTATTTATTGAAAGGCCTTCACAGGGTACACCTTGGGCAGTGCAGGAGTCTCGCAGAGACTACTCTCAAGATGAACAACAGTCACACTTTTTTTGACAGATATAAGTTTTGTCCATCTGCATATCAGAGCTTAATTGTCCAATTACAGCTTCAGGCAGTGGAGTCCCATTCTCTCAGTTTGCTCCCCCCAACTCACTTTTGTTTCCATTTCTCGGGGCCTGAGACAGTGAGGTGTCCTTGATTCTCAGGCCTCTAGAGGAATTATTGTTTCTGACCAGAATGGGAAAAGCAGTTGTTAACACTTTATATGGAGTTTAGAGTTATACCCTAAAGAATTGCAGGATTACAAACATATGAAAATATAAAAGCTAAAATCCTAAGGCATCATGAATGTGACCTGAAAACCATGTATACCACTGTAAAGGTGAAGCAAACTGCCTAAGGTATTAGATGTAGCCGACAGATCAGAAAAAGATCCCAGGTGAAATTAGATAAACAAATAATCTCCAGCATGGTGAAAGAAGTGTTTAAAGCAGGCAGTAGGCGTGCTTGCTATACTTTGAACAAGGATGAGAAAGGCAGAAGGATTTTTCTAAGCAGACACCCACTTTCTCACTTTCAGTGCTCAAAACAATGTGTGGATGCCAGGAATTTCTTATGCATTGTGAACAGGAAAAAGGTATTGTATTACTAGTAAAAAGCTCTGAGGCAGAGTTGAAGTCCCAAAGGCTGTAAGTGTAGAGGAGTAGTACAGAAACAGTGAGTGTCACGAAAAGAAGCATGTGGGAAAAAAATCTGAATTTAGGGTATTTTATCTAAGATGGGACAGAAAGTATTATATATGCAATCTGGGGATGCCACAGATGAACTCCAAAAACTGAAGCTGAACACAGGGCAAAAAGGCCAAGAAGAACATCATAAAAAAACCCCTCTATCAGTAACATCAGGAAAGAAAAAAGGAAAAATCATCCTCTGTGTGGCAATCTGAATCAAAAGCAATCAGGAAATGCAAGCACTTGCCAATCAGTAAAGTGCGGTTGAACAGTAAAAAAGAACTTCTGGCAGGTAAATGCTTCAGCCTCATCTACAAGGACTTACTAACCTCACATCAGGTTCTTTTGCCCTTCCTCAATGCTGAGCATCATTCTCCACTACAAATAAAGCATGACTATTTGTAGGTTGGAATGGCAGAATGGGAATCTAAATGATTTGTGACGTTGAAACAAAGAGCACTTTATCCCAGTCACTGGTGGAAATACTGTTCAAGTAATCATGGTTTGTTACAAGAAAAATCAGGTGAGATGGCATTGATCAGATTTAAATGTAAGCTTTTCAAAGTTAGATGCCTATTGTTAGCGACTTATCGGAGGTGTCTTCACAGATGATATAGAAAAGCAGGCATCTCCAGAGGGTGATTCTTTCACCTACTTTAGACACCGAAGTTAGAGCGGATTTATCACTCTCTGATAATGCCAATTCCTCTCCATTGACTCCAGAAAGAAACTGTGTGATGACTGTAGACTAAAATTAATGACTTTTAGATACTCTAAACTTAGTGTGATGAATCCTTCATTAGATTAACAAATTAAAAGGATAGGAATTTTGTCCTGCCCCTCTGCACATAAAGTGAGTTAAGACTTTTCTTTTTCTATGTGTCATTTAAAAACTTCTTACTTTTCTTTGGGAAGAGGGGTGGGTGGAGGAAGGATGGGAATTCCATTTCTCCCATGAATTTAAGATACTTTACACGTGACAGCAACATTGTTACTAACAATATTGCTCATTCAGGAATCACCTTTTGTTCAGCTTGCATAATTTAATGGTGGTACAGAAAGATTGTGTAGATGTTTAAATGCATATATTTCTAATTTTTCTGCAAGTTATCTGTATTAATGTTCCTAATTGGATTATCAACTTAGAGCAAATCTGACAATGGTTTTCTCTTTTATTTATATAGCTAAATAAATCAATTTAAAAAATCTAGAATTCAATTCCATGCTGCAAGATGGATTGGCCCTGACTCGTACATACAGTGCTAATAAAGAACCTTATCAAGAGCATATCTGTACAGCAGGGATATCTAGCTGGAGCAATGCAAACCAGAGCCTTGGGAGAGCTAATATTTAACTAATCAGTGATCCAATACTAGAACTTATTCCCAGAAGCTTCTTTTAATTACAAGTATAGACCTGAAGTTCCCACTGGTTTTATGAAATGAAGCATCTGTTGGAGGAGAGACCTAAATAAGTGATTTTAGTGACAGAAAACTTCTATTCCAAACTTTAAAAGGAGGAAAGTGATAGGATATAAGCCTTCAAATATTCTGTTTCTCATAGTAATGCTTGGTTTATTTGATGACTGATCATGTTTTCTGCACATATCTTAGGCTTATTTGGTTTATTACCCTTTCTCACATTAATGAAAGACTAACAAAAAAAATATACTCTGGTGGTGTAACTTTATTTGCATCTCACATTTTTGTTCACATTGAGATGTATTTTATCTGCATAACCCCTAAGATTTCAAATGGGACAAACTGTTTTAAAGTACCATAATTTTCATCCACAGATGTCAAAATTCTTTTCAAGAGATAAAATCTTTGTCAGTATGGCTAAACTTTTCACACTGAGAGCTTATGTGACTTGTCCAGAGTCAGTAATACCATCAACAATGTCAATGGCCTCTCAGTAACAGTAAATCCACTGGGAGAAATACACTGGAGTCCAGATGATCTATTCAGTGAGTGCCTCCTCTACATTAGAAATGCCAGGAGTGGCCTGCTATGTATGTGTCTAAGAATACATCTGTGAATGCACATGAGTGCTGTAGAGTACAATAATAAATATTATGCATGCATAACATTAATTGCCATCCTGGAAGTAATTTCAGATAGACATACATTGAAGTCTTGTTGTGGATCTGAGTCTTCTTTTGTGGGTTTTATTCAAACCCTTAGTGTGTGCTGCATACAGGGGGGTTTATTTTGTAGCTTAATGTGCTAGTTTCTGCTAAAGCTTCTTACAAAACAAAGAATCAAACCAGAAATGCCTAGGGAGAGGAACAACAGCCAGAAGGTGAGACAAAGACAGAACATGAGAAGTAATCTCAGTTGGCAGGTCCAGCCAGGCACAACAGAGTGATAGTGTGGGAATTTGTTGAGAGAGATTTTCAGGACACCGCTGTCCACACACAAACCAGGGTACACATTATGCAGTTCAGAGCACAGCCTCCTACATTACTGCTACTCTCAAATGCCTGTGCATGGCAGAAATAGTTTGGCCTCATATCATTTGTTGTTCTGTCTAAACAGTAGCCAGCCATTTTTATACACTTAAAATTGGCTGAAAGGATTGTGCTTTTAAACATTTTCAAAATGCTAAATAAATCTAACAATCTAGTTAGTGACATAAGTTATCGTCATTTTTCGGACATGAACTTCCAAGAATGAGAGGGTAGATGTTCTCACAGAAATATTTTCATTTGTCTAACATTTGACTGGATAAAAAGCAAAGCAACATGAACGAGGAGTAACAGCTGATTTACAGAAGTGAATGTTGTGCATGTGTTATTGGTCAGAATTCCAGAAAGCTGCTTCTGCACCAAACTGGACTTGGATCTACTTCAATTTGCAGAGGTGTATGTGCTCATTCTGTGCACTTTGGCCCACCTCCTAAAGGCAGTTTGAGGGCCTAAATTCATTGAAAGAAATGGAAGCTAGGTGTACAAATACCTTTGAGAACCTAGCCTTGTCTAATTATATCCCATGAAAATTCTGAAGTTATAACCATCCTAGAGAATTGAACAATGCCAGGCAGCATTCCCAGGTACTGAAAGGGTTTATACTGTTAAATTTTTAAGGTAGTTGCCAGGACGATTTTATCTTATGCCAAAGGATTCTTGGCTGCGGCTCATTGGTTTGCATGGAAGTGGAATCATTCCCTGTATGGAGTTTGGATACATGCACCTTGCTCCGTTGTGTAAGAGTTCATTAATGGGGACATAGGATCTCTCAGGCCCATTGTCCACAGTGCCAGAAAGTAGTCCTGCACATGTTTCATAGACACAGTCTGAATGGCTCTGGGAGAGGTTAAAAAGCAGAGCTGAAGGCTTAGGGTTGCCTTTGAAATGGAGGAATTTCCTAAGGAATAGAAAATTCACAGCATCACTCAACAGGAAATCAAGAAAGACAGGAAAGCAAAACAGTTAGACTGGGAAAAATCATGTGCACCTCATATTAAATCTTTTGTGGCAAAACACAAATCCACTCAAATTCACTGTTAGCTTACAGATACTTAGATGAAAACAATGAAAGAGTACATGCCTTTCAGGAGGGCATTGAAACATGATAATATATTTTGGCAATGACAGAGTTAGGGGGAAATTATCATGAAACATGATAATATATTTTGGCAATGACAGAGTTAGGGGGAAATTATCATGAAACATGATAATATATTTTGGCAATGACAGAGTTAGGGGGAAATTATCATGAAACATGATAATATATTTTGGCAATGACAGAGTTTCAGTACTGTGAAATGGCAAAATCTTACCAGACAAAAATTAGCTCGACTGCTGAATCTGGTCTCTTATTGGCTATTATGGTGTATAAATATTGTAATGCACTATAGAAAAAAGATCTAATAATAATTCATATTGTCCCCAACAAGAAAAAACCCAAATGAATATAAAATACAGGCCTCGTTGGTTTGAATTTTTGCTTCTGGTATTTCACTCCTAGCACAGATTCTATTAAAACCTGTTCTTTGCTCTTGAAATACTCTGAAGAATAGACATCCTCTGTGGTTTTTCAAGCACTTTTATGGCATGTTCTTTTGTATTGCTTTGACTATTTCCTGTATGCTGAACAGAAAATTAGTTTCGAATGTATGCAATTGTTTTTACTGAGATTGTTTAACTGGTTAATCTTTATCTTTTTTATGACATTGCACATTGAATAAATATATGTTATGTTTATAGCCATGTGTTTATTGTTCTTTTGTTTTATTTTAGTTGATAGGTTGGGGTTTTTTCCCCATGGTGTTTTTTTTAAGTGTACTAAAGAAACAGAGGATAAAATCTTGTGTCGTATAGGTTAGAATATTTTCCATATTACATCCTTGGTGCAGGTAGAAATCTCTAGACCAATGAATCTGGGAAATATTGATTTCTACTACAACATTCTCCCAATTTTTTTTCCTATTTCTCAGAATTCATGAAATTAAAGTCATGATACTACTGAAATTAATACCAGATATTTATGTTACATCCTTGGATAAGGACAAGTTTTTTCTGTAATAATCCATCAATAAGCATAATTCCACAATGAAACATTTTACATGGACATTGTGCTTTAAAATCAGGTTTTAAAGCTCTTGGGGGAAAAAAAAAACATAGAAAGAAAGTAAAAAACCAAGCCTTTCAGCTTTTTCATTCAGGAAAGAGCTCACAAGACTGAGATCTCTGACAGTGAAACTCTAGGATACTCTAAATGCTGTTTTAAGAAAATACTTTCATCTGCTATGATTTCAAGAGTTCCAAGTATTATTCCAATTTTTCAAAATATCTGTGTGTTTTATTATTAACTTTTTAAAAATGTGTTACCTTACAAGATTATTTTAATGTGTGTTTTTAACTAAAAAACAATCTTTTAAAATTCAAATAGATTTCATTACTTCTACAGTAATATCCTTTCCATGATTAGAGTGACATTTCCCCAAAGCCAATATATTTTGGCAAAGTTTATTAAATCTCTTTAATAAGGGTGTTTAAACAGGAGAGGTATCGTGGTTTTACTTCTCCTTTAGTATGCTTTTCCTTTCAAAGATAGTAATTTTTCTTCAAAATGATTGTTTTTATTATGATTTAAAAGGAAAGGTCTCTCCCTAGCCATTCAAAATGTTTTAAGGCCATTTTGACAGAGTGCATGAAACACTACAACAGATCAAAGATCTCCATGAAACAGTCCCTCTTCCTTGGTCAGGTAAAGAGTATTTGTATGGTAAATATACAGCTAAAACTAGGTTGCACTGTAAACTGAATTGATAACACTTCTGTATCCTGTTCTGCACCCTGTGATTTCTGTTCTTATTTGGCTCCAGTCACTTTCTTTTCTATTTATACAAAACATATTTATAAGGAAAGAGTTTATCCCTTTATAGTAACTGGCTTTATGAACTGTTTTCTCCATTTGCTGTTGTAGGAATTTATGAGCTGCTCCACCACTTATGTGGTGTTGTCTGCTTGACAATTTTTCCATTGTTTTCTATCTTTTGTCAAGAATATGAAACAATCAAGGATACCAATGTTAAAAAAAAAAAGAAAAAGATACTTTTATGTCCAATTGCTATTCTCCCGATCCAAGGAAAAGTCATTTAACTTTCTGTGTTTAATGTGGCGATGACCCAGGAGCTTGGTGAGCCTGGCAGCCTTGGCAGGCATTCTTGACAGCTTGTCAAGCCTGAGGCTACTGCATGTTGTCTTTCCTCTCAATAATTAATAATTAATTAGAATCCATGGTTTTTTAATGATGGACTGATTTAAATGTACTGGTTTTCAGGGGGTTGTATTTTTTTAAAACATTCATTTTTTGAAAGCAAGAGAGACAAGTAAGAGGAATGATGTACAAGCCTTCAAACAAGTAAAAAAAAAATCACTAGAGGAATAAAGGCCTACCATACACATACATTTATCTGTGTATATAAGGATGCATTTGCACACAATGCATCTAGTCCCTACTGGCCAAACACAAGTGACTAAACACCTTTTTGCAAGCCCAGAAAATCAAACACTGCCTGAAGCATCTCATTTATGGATTTACCATGCACACAAAGCACAAATCCCAAAGCTGTATTTTTTTTTTTGTCTTAATCAGTTGATATGTTCTTCTGAAATGTAGGAAAATTATGGCCCTAGTTTTCAAAGACACTACAAGGAGCCACCGAACAGACAAGGGAGAAGAAAAGGAGGCCATTGTTAATTGATATGAATCCAATTTTCTCCTGTTATACCTCATTTCCATTATTATATATAATATACCTTACATAACATATATTACACATTATACACTATGTCATGTATACTAAGTATTATCTCTGTTTCTACACTGTAGAATTCCCCCCCATTTTACCTTTTGTTCTCTTGCAGAGGCCCAAGTTCAGTGAAAACTTCTGTTGTTTCTGAGCTAGAGAAGTCCACAAGTGCCCTTTGAAGTGCAATCTCCAACCTTAAAGTGAACATCCATGTTCCATACCCAGTGCCTAAAGAACATCTTTCAGAACAAAAGACAAGTCCAAATGTCCCCAACAGGGTTGGAGTCCCTTTCTTTGTAGATATTAGATGCTTTGTTACCAAAACTTGTCTCGCTATACTCAGGACTCAGAAACTGAGCCTGCGTAAGGATATCTGCATAAGACACAATGCCAGCTTGGTTTTCCAGGAACAGTTCATCCACAGAGAAAGAGTTTCTTCTGGGGTGTTGTTGTTCTCTTGTATGTAGGTGATAAAATACCAACAGAGAAGAAGTGATTTCACACTATGCATGACAGCTCCGCACCCAGCTGCAGTCCTTGTTGTACTAAGACTCCCTGAGTGAAATTCTGTTTAGGCTAGTAAATGTAATTGTGTTTCTACTATTATTAGGGGGAAAAAAATCATCAGTATCAATCCATATATTTATTAGCTTTTAGACACCAGTACTTTAATTGCAAATATTTAACATTTGTGAAAGTTCTGTTTAACTGATATTAATAAACAGCATTATATATACACATCATCTTCCAAGCCTTCAGATTTGACATTAGTGCCAGCAATATCCACCTGGGTGGATAATAAAGGATGATGCAGCAACAAACAGAGGCATTTCTGCATACTTACAGTCTGTAACTTGAGAATAACAGTAATAGACAAAAGGGAATATTCTAACAGAAACGTTCAACGTGGAAGTAGAAGTACTGTTTTTTAGGATAATTTTGGTTCCCTTCTTACAATTGCCAGGTGGTAAACATCATGAGGTTATGACGGTGCGGAAATTGTGATCTCTTTGTTCTTTGCAGAGGCAGTCTACAAGAAGGAAAATGTATTAAAAGTATTATCTATATTTTCTGATTAACTGAATTCAATTGCTGAATCTGAATTCCATTTGGAGACAAACACTCAGTTGACGGATTGAGATTTCTGAGGCGAATTAATTACTGGTAGGGCCAGTCTAACTTGTTTGCCATTTCCTGTAGAAATGAATCTCAAGATCTATCTGAACTCCAGTGTTGTTTATCTTATGAGAATTTAAGGTGTCAGTTTCCAATACCTTCCTACAGTCACTGTTTGGTGAAATGATGGTACGATAGCAAGGATCAGAGAAACCATTTTGTGACAAAAAGATGGGAATAGGTCTTGACAGTTTGACTGTCTTATTTCTGTCCAAAGGCAGTAGCAAATATGCCAATGTTGTTCTGGACAGTTGCTTATATCAAACCGTTCACAAAACTTCCAGTGATGTGAATCAGACACTGACTCTAGATGATCTATTTGACTGCTTCACTATTCTTACTGCTAGGAGAGATTTTTGTTTATGAGTGTGTAACCTACATCTGCCTTTCATATAATTCCTTAAATTGATGTCACAGTGGCGTAAAAAAATAGCTCAAAACATCTCAGAGAAAATGCTTTCCTACATCTTTAGCCAACATTATCTAGAACTTCTTGAAAAATGGTGGGATATTATTTTTAAAATCCTAGTGCCTGCATTTGTACATGTGCTGGAAGCTGTAATACATGGATTATGTAACTGCTGACACGATGATCTGTTACAGATCCTATGTATTATACTGTATGCATATATCCATTTCAATGCAAAATAACAATAAAATATACACAGTTTTTATAGCCCAAGGGGTAAGCAGTATCTGGCAGATTAATTAATTGAATACTAATCCAGAAGGAAATGTATTCCAGTGGAGGCAGTGGAACACTCCCTTTCCAATTGATCATATTTAGTTAAGAGGATTGGCAGTAGTTTGTAATTCACTCAGGTGCTGCTTTGGGCAGGGTCTGTGTTACTTAATCTAATAGCTCTTTTTCCGCTTTGATGTTGATAAAGGCCCCTGAAACTCATCTTCCTTAATTGTATTATAATAGAAAGAGTGCCCTAGGGACAATAACAAGGAATGAACCCCAACAGACTGAATTCATTTGCTGCAATTGGAATGTGTTAGGCCGTGTGATAAAAGCTCATCTGTACACCCACTGAGAGAGACAATAGCAGGTGGGGACTTAAAAAATACCCTTCCAGGTTACTCCCAGGTCCATCACAGGAGCCATCAGCCTATCAAGAAAACCATATTTCTACACAGGATCACAGGGGTTCAACAGCAGATGTGGGAAATCTGAATTAAAGACCCAGAGGAACAGATATTGTGTCTGGGCGTTTCCCAAGGCTACCTCAGGAGAGCCTTAAACCCAGTGTCCAGAGATGAAATCCATCAAGATGTGTGAACGGAGCATCTTTTTGACTGAGACGAGTTACTACTGAGAAGTATGGGACACATTCTGGGATACAGGGGAAGAGCATTTTGGGGTGGCACAGGACTTCTTATGCGATGTTTAGAGGAGAAGACAAAGGCAGAAAAGGGGTGGATCTAGTTAATCTGAGGGGCAATGAGCACTGGAAAATAGTGGGATGAGAGGGCAGAAATGTTTTGTCATATGCAAATAGTTTGCAGGTCAGTAAACTTGTCTGCAAGGGATCAGTGCACTCTGTCCTATTTTCTTATTAAACTCCATTTCTAAATAATTTCCCAAGCGAGGGACTCTCTATTTGATGTGCATGTGTGGTTGAGTTCTGAGTGCCAGCAGCTGCAGAAGGACCTCAGGTCACATGGTCCCGTGAACGCAGTAACTGGAGCAAGTATGGATGAGTGCTAGGATAGTGGGTTGAATTTGGCCAGCAGCTGAACCCTATCATCTGTCACTGTCCTCTCTCACAAGATGGGGAGAAAATGAAAGGACAATGAAAAGACTTGCAGACTGATATAATTAAAATTTAACAAGGAAAGCAAAAGGTGTGTGTGTGAGCAAAACTAGAGGAATCACTACTTCCCAAGAGGAGGCACATGTCCAGCCAGTTCCTGGAAAGCAGGGCCTCAGAATTCCTAATGGTTACTTGGGAAGTGAAATGTACTACCCTCTTATTCCTTTGTGCTCTTTTTTGCTAAACATGGTGTCATTTGATGCGGAGTATCTGTATAGTCAGTTTGGGCCAGCAGTCCTGGTACTGTCCCTATTTAACATTTAACATTTTTGGTGTCTCTTCAACCAGTAGAAATCTACTTCTGTTTTTAAATATAGGTCTGGTTGTTTAGAATTAATACAAGGTAAAGTGGGAATAGACTTCTCATAGAGGACACTGGCCCTAAATGTCCTCAGACTAATAATTTGTAGAAAAGCAGAGATGGAGAATGTCTGATTCCTCTTTTGGCTTTTCCACCTCTCCTCTTCTAAATATATGACTCCTGACTTCAGTAGAAAGGGGAAGGAAAGAAGAGAGTTCTGCTCCACCATTCTGAAACCTAAGAGGTTCCCATACTCTTCACCTTGCTAAAACAAAACTTCACCGATTGACATAGTGTGCTATAATTAATGAAGAAAAGAGATAAAACAAAAGCCTCATTAAAAAGGTGAAAGTATCTGCCTTTAAAACAAAACTAAACAAAAACCAAACCAAAACAAAACAGACATGAGTCTTTGGTGACAAAAGGGATCCAGCACCTGGGAGATCAGTGTGTCAGCAG
This sequence comes from Callaeas wilsoni, assembly GCA_013398955.1. NCBI lineage: Eukaryota > Metazoa > Chordata > Aves > Passeriformes > Callaeidae > Callaeas > Callaeas wilsoni. The sequence continues at coordinate 126,138 of VWPU01005871.1, forward strand.
CAACAAACTAGCAGGTGCAATATTAATAAAAGGCAGAAGAGGACCCAGAGCTCTGTGTCATGCCATCAATTCTCTGGATTGTGCCGGATATTGATCATAAATAAGCAATTGTTCCATTCTGCTGTTGATTAAAATGTTAGTAAAAATACAAAGTTACAGGATCAGAATCTAAAATGATACCATAGATATGAAAAATCCATAAAAGGGGCAAAACACTTTTTCTCCTGCTTAGTCCTTCTTAGATTAATACAACCTTCTTGTCACATGGATTTTCAAAAGGATAACATGTCTGAAAGATTGTATTTTAAGTTTCCATCTGCAAGTGACAAATCATTTTTCTTGCGCATTTATATTGTATTGTATATACATTTGTTTTCACTTTCTGTGGTGTAAGAGCAAACATGTACAGCAAAGTTTGTATAAATCATACATAAGCTTACCTATATAAAAATTTAAAGGACGTAAAAATCACTTTCTTTCTCAGTATTGAGTCTCTGGACCAGATTTAGTGCCCACTTTATTTCCTTTTGCAACTAACAAAAAATTTAAAAGGTAAAGAATGTTTTTTAGTTGTACTGAAGTACTTTTTTACTTTTTCTCTCTCAAGGCTCAGAATATCTTCTCTACAACGTCAGCTCCTACAGCCTTTATTTCAATGAGCAAAATGGCAGATTGATCCTCTTAAAGTCTGTTCAGAGCTTTTACATGAAACTGTAGAACATTATACTGAAACCAGCTGGCTGTTATATGAGGTGATAACATCCAGCTGAGAGGTGGCAATAAGTAGCTGGTAGGCAGTGACATCCTAAAACGACAACCCTTTCTGAAATAACACCAGAATAGCGGCTAACACTGCTGTCTCTCAGCATGATTTATTAGCTTTCATTTAGAGAAGCACCTCCATGGTTAAAGAAGTTTTGGTTGAAAACTAACTCGTGCCTGCTCACTTGGCACATGTCTCACTTTCAATGTTGTTTTTCACCGTGTAAAATTAGCTGTTGCAACAACTATATTTGAAATTCCTGAGTTAATGCTCATTCATACTGAGAATGTTTCTAATTCCCTAATGGAAAAAAAATATTCCTACTAAGCAATTAAATATATGAACTTAAATAAAATAAGCAAAGAAAGAAATTTGTAAGAAATTCATACAAAATTAGTTTTATTGTGAAGTAAATAAAATATTGATAAGGAAATTAAATGGGGAAAAAAATCGTTCTCTGGATAAGTATTAATTACATAAAGAGCCTGTGACAGGAGTATATGAATGCTCATTTAATAAGGAAACAATAAAAAAGAGAATAATATGAATTCACACTGTATTCAATATACAAACTGAAATGCATTCATCTTGACATGATATGGGGAACCCAGATCTTTTCCTAGTCAAAAACAGAAGACATTTTTGTGTTGTTTTGACTGAGGCAAAAGGAAACAAAGGAACAAAACCCCTCTAAATCTTTCTGAAATAGAGTAAAAGGTTGATACTTTTCTGGGGAAAAAAACCCATCAATCTGAAGCTTTATGGGGGCAGGAGAGATTGTGTTTGCTTTTCTGAAACTTTTCAAGAAAATAATATATCATCAAAAACATGAAAAATTGAAAGATGCTGTAGAATGGAACATTATAATTTATTTCCTTTAATGAAAATTGTTTTTTCTGTGTCCAATAGTGTTAGAAAAGGGGAAGCAGATATTGCATTGCAATGCCTTCTTGATCTCACTTTTCTGTTCATCTCTGTATACATGTTAACATCACAGCTGCACCTCACCTCCCTAAGACTTTGAGCACCTGCCTCTGATTTCAGTACTCCTCAGCTGCTTCAAGCCAAAAGGCCAAAGCTGTGGCTGGAATTCGAGGTGATGAACAGTTGCTGAGGTCTAAGCCACAAGTTGCTTTGTCACATGAGGTAGCAGAGTGTATTTCTGGTGCACGGTTACCCATTTTCTCCTTTGCCAAATGGGATAGCTGGGATTTGAGATCCACCTAGCAGCAATCAATGAATTGCAAAACAGTGACTGCAGCTTGCTGGGTGAAAGATAAAAGGAGCTTGCTTCTGAGCACAGGAAAGAAAGGGAACAGTTACAAGCATCCTTCAAGGAAATTGAGCTTTAAAAACATGAAAACGCTAAATGAACCACATAATTACCTGGGGAAAGAGGAAGAAAAAAATCACAGAATAAATGGATACAACAAAGAAGGAACATTTTAGATTTGCTTATTTATTTATGTACATGTGGTTTTTTTAACATCTCTGAAAGGTCTCAGTAGGACATGGAAAGAGATAGGATAAGCTGAGATTCAGCTGAAATATTAACTGGAATTTAGAGAAAACACTAAGAGAAACATATTGTAAGATATAATTTACTGCTCCTATGTTCCTTTATGGTTTCACTAGATTTTGAATTTGTACATTTTACAGTAGGAGAAACGACAATTTTTTTGTGTCTTTCAGGAAAAGAGGAATTCTCCACTAAGTGTTGACATCTCAGGTTATATATCTTGACAATGCTAAAAAAAAAAAAAAAAAAAAAAAAAAAAAAAGAGAGAGAGAAAAACCCTCGTAACACACCTTTAGCAGAAATCTTTAAAATCAAAGTAGGCTTGAGGCCATCACAATGACTGACAAATTTACATGAAAGCCAACAAATCTGCATTCATTTAAAGCATTTCTCCCCTACTACATCCATTTTAAACTTAAAACACATAACATTTCTTATGAACACATTCTTCTTATCCCATAATCTATTTTTGATAATAAGAGGTTTTTAACCTTCATAATACTTCAATCATAAAATTAATTAATTGGGTTTTTGTGATATATATCATCCTTAATTCAAAGCTTTATGTCTTGAACAACATACTGAATTTACTCCATAAGATATTATTTGTATGTCCTGAAGATACTCTATCTTATAAAATATTTTTTATATTAATTTACTAAAAACTTCACCATTGTGTTTGGGTTTTGTTGTGCTTGAAGCAGTGACATGAATTATCAAATGAAAGACATTACCAACAGTGAAATCAAATGGGTAAAACTGTGTGTCTTTTTCTCTGGAAAAGTTCTATACTACATCTCTATGATTCATTCTCACAGTCCTTTGAGCAAATCTGTAAAGCAGGGGGCAGAAATTCTGCTATGAAAAAATTTATGTTCTACAAAAATTGCAATTAATTGTATGTCATGGTTGATCAGATGCATTAATTAACATAACCAACCCCTCGAATCGAGGAAAACTTTCACATCAGCATAGAAGACATGAGGCAAAATTCCTCTTTCTAATTTTTCTGAATCATATTGAGATTATTCAGCACTAAATACAGTGTAAAAAAAAATCTAAGTATAAAGAAGCATAGTATCTGTGCTAGTAAGGAAAATAAGAAATTTGATCATGTAAATAGGAAAAAGGAAACATTTTATGAGAATGATTTTCAAATGATCTCAGAAATCAGTTCACTTTAGATCATGCTCAGATCCAGCCATTTCTCTATAAACATGATTTCTGCGGGAAATAAAAAGGAGAAAAGAAAACTTAGATCATTATAATACTCATGTGACTGCGTGAATGGTATCACATCTCGAGCATGAACATTTTCAGTCATAGGATTTACCGAAGTGTCACTGTAGTTAGTGGAGATTTAATTTGTGTAACAAATTAGTTCTAAAGACTTGATTGTGTCCTCTCAACATAGGCATGCAGTGCTATTTCAGGTGACCTGTGACACCCTATCCAGTGTCCGACTGATGCAATGGGATTTAAGAATTATGTATATTTTATGTCAACTCCGATAGCTATTATGACAGATCAAGTCTGTGACAGTCTAGTGTAGTCAAATACCACCAGACAATTCATTTTATCTGTAGGTACCTATTATCTTGATCCAAATATCACTCTAAGATTTCAGGTTTCAAGAGAAATCCTGAAAATAGGGACTATATTGACAGATAATATGGCAACATGCCTTTTATGTGTATGTCTCTTATAACATAGATATGCCACCTCTCTGAGCTGGGGGGAGGGAGTGGGCATACACCTTTCTTGTGGTTTGACACCGGCCCAATTCCAGGCACCCATGAGAGTCACACGCTCACCTTCCCCTGCCACAGCTGGGCAGAGGAGAGGAAAAAAAATTAACAAAGCGTTCATAAGTTGAGATAAGGACTGGGAAAAACACTTCAAGGGCAAAACAGTCTCAACTTAGGGTTGCAAAGTGAATTTATTACTAACAGAATAAGAGGAGGATAATGAGAAGTAAAATAAGCCCTTAAAACACCTTTTGCAAACAGTAATCAAATTGCTAGGAAGTGGGGAAACCTTTGAAATAACATAAAAGGTACTGGTGAGTTCCATCTAAAGAAAATAAAATTCAAACATAAAATAAAGTTTATGAGGAAGTTTTAAACTAAAGACTGAGGAAAATCCAGCAGGTGTGCAGGGGTGAAGTAATAAAATCTCTGCAGTATTAAAAACTCTGACAGAAGTCAATAATGTTGAGGAAGGTAATAGATATGAGCAGTCTTTATAAATAAGACTCTATCGAAACAAAGCACATAAAAAAATTGATAACCAGAACAGGGCACAAATAGGTAAGTGATTCTATGTGAATTACAGAAATGTAAAGAATTTGGTAGCCAAGATCAAAGTCCTGACTTTAAATAAGGGTATTGTGATACTAGGGATTGAAGAATGTGATTGAAGTTAGATAACCAGAGCAGCACTGTTCCTTGGATGTTAGCACAGAATTTACATTAGGAATGGCAGAAGCTGTATGTGTGGAAGAGAGGCACTGTATGTTAAAGATTAGATTGAAATATGGAAATACATAGAGCAAGATAAATACTGGCAAGGAACATAAAATTTATTTGTAGCAAAATCCTGTGCCCAAATAGCATAGTATAGCAGTAAGGCTGTACTATCAAAATCTTGGAATACTTAGATATAAAATACTAGGAAAAAATATTTTTGCAGGTGTAAGTAACGACTGCTATATGTATTAAATTTCCTTCATGAAGTACAATAACATATCCTGTTTTGTTATTAGATCATTTTCTCTACATAGAATTCCAGGCTTTCTGGAAAGATTCTCTATAAAGTCACTACGGTGTTTCATAATAACAAAAGGAAGTTGCACACATAGATTAATAACTGCATTAAAAAAAAAGGCAATGAAGGACTAGTTATATCATCTAGTCTGCTGGATTCAAGTTTAGGAGAATAAACAATGAAATTTCAGAGTCATTTCCTCAAAGAGTTGTGCTGGTCAATGTATTCAGTTGATGAATAGTTAGTTGATAAAACTTACTGATAATGTGTGATTACTGAGAGAGTTGCAGAAGTGCAACTGCTTAGACACTGCTATGTGTCTGCTAATATAACAGCAAACAAAATTTGGTGCTGAGGTGAGAAAAGTACACATGAAGAACATCAGAAATTTCATGTCTACAATTATTTTCAGTCATTTCATATCACTTTATTAAAAAAAAAAAAAACAAACTAAAACCAAAAACCCCTCAACCCGAAACATAGCAGCTTGAAGCTGAGCAATGATTAAAAATACGATTAGAATCATTAGGAAAGGAACAAAACAGAAGTCATAATTACCTCACTGCATAAATCTAAATGGATTCACATTTTGTCTACCAATTATAATAAAGACTTTCCTGCATCAAAAAAAGGATACAGAAGAACAAAAATAGAGCAGGGAGAAAACACAAGATGTTCATAATTACAACAGAGCTTACATGCGAAGAAGGATTGAATAAAGTAGGATCTTCCAATAAGAAAAAAAAGAAGACAGATGGGATTATTACATGTATCTGTTAAAAAAAAATGAAAGCCCTAGAGACTAAAGAGGTGTTGTTTTAAAAGTAAGACTAAAAAACTCTTTGAACTTTTAAGTTAAAATAACCCACCACGCAATGAGGGGGTGGGGGGGGGGGAAATTGTTTTCTTTTTAAGAAAGGGGCTTTATATTCACTTTTCCTGCCTTCAGGACACCGATAGACTTTGTAACCTCTTTCACCGTCTAGAATTTTCGCAGTCTGTGCTCCAGATCAGCTCTAGTATGGTGCTGCTGTAACCTTAGGTCACACTGCTGGGAAAAGAGCTGTGCGAGAAGCATTAATTGTATTCCCCCATCCTTCATTTCAGAATTGGATTTAAGTTCACAGCCTTCCCCTTGCCTGATCTATATTGCAGGTGTACCTATGCTTGGCTATGTGTCTTGCTAACGCTGACCTGCTAACTTGACTGGCAGCCTTGATTACTGCCCTGCTTTAACCAAGTTTGGGCTTGTTCCTCAGTTTGGGCTTGTTGAAACTGGTTATTGTCGACTTTTCTCAGCAGCCTGTTTGGTATCACTGGGATAAATCCCTTCATGGGGCCACTGTCTCTGCTTGCCTTGCTGTCTCCTTCAGCTCTTTGCCCATACACATAAAAACGACATCACAGGATACCTTGGAGTGTAGAAAAAGACTTATGCCCCATTCCTCTGCTTATGACAGAGGATTAACATTTATACTACTTTGTATAAACATTGGAATGCTTTTCGTAGGTGGCTGGGGCCAAACCACTCTCATGGCCAAGGTCTACGTACCCCTGCTTAATTGGTAAATACTCTTTACTTACGTTTGCTGTTGATATGTTTGGTTCTGGTAAAAGGTGATTGGTTGTTCTTAAGTGCAGTATTTCTTGATGCCATTTAGTGAAGTTCTGCAACTTTAATGCTTTTTGCCATATGGTTTCACCCGGACTCTTCTATGTTCTAATGCAGTTTAATAAAACAGACTCTTGTTCTGACCAGGAAGATAACCATAAACTATTTTTAAATAAGTCTTCAGTAACAAAGAAATAGCAAAAAGAGAGAGAAAAAAACCCAACAATAAAAGCGCTATAAGTGATCATTTTGTTGGGGAAAAATGGTCAGGATTTTTTGAGCGAAACTGTGAACTCTGGTGACAAATGTGAAAAAAGTTAGGGAAAAACACACATACACTTTGGTAACTGTAATCACAAGTATGTTAACAGGAAATTCATATACTGTGATATCCAATGTCTTATACAGATTTGAACTCAGTTCTATTGGATCTTACCTGAAATCTTTAAATTATACATTATTGTACATTCTGGAGAAAAAGTCTGTCTTTCAGCAAGTAGAGGTTTACATGTGAAAAACTTTTTTTCTGAAATTGTTGCAATGCAAAAATAATTTTTAAATGTTTCATTTTTTGGTAATTCAATCTTTTTCAAAACAAGCAAACCAGCATAGCTTGACTGAATTGTTTTGACTATTTGTAGGGTTTTATTAAAAAATAAATAATATTGACCCTTAAAGTATAAATAAATACATACATTTAAGATCAAGCAATAAACGTTATAAGCATACAGAATAATCACACAGTGCTACATTCACCATTAAAAATATTTCCCAACATATGAATGTTAATGACAGTAATTGTTAAAGATCAAGCTTACCCCTCTTCTAAATTTAGATTTTTGAAAAGCACAAATGACAACAAATCCCATATTATTATTCTGTAACTAGCAGTAGTCCTTGCATTTTAAAAAATGCCTGCTCTTTAGCTTTTAAACAAATATCTGTCCAGAAGAGTGGGCTAACAGTAGTGTCATAACAATATCTCTGTGGAAAGCATGGCTTAGTGATCCTTTGCAAAAGATGAAAGTTTCTCATATAAAGAGTTTCCCTGGGAGACAGTTGTTGAGTTGCTTAAAAAAATTCTACCTACATGTTTTAACTTAAAATGACTGTTTCACGTTACTGTTGATAGACTAACACTGAGGTTAATATTGAGAACTGCCTGTATACATGGCCTTCATTAACACCATATAATTATACTGAGATTTCTTGAGCTTGACTTGTCAGATAAGATCTTATCTAGATGAATGGTTTTTCTTGCTTTGAATGCTTGAATGAATCTGAGAGTCATTTGGCACTTGGCAGCCTACATTATGACATGTTATCAGCCAAGTAGTGCAAAGAAAAAATTAATTATTTCAAAGAAGAAATACATGATAGAAATATTTTAAAATGTAACAATAGCTATGTTGGCTCTAAGGAGAGAAAAAAAAATTACAAAGCAGAGACAAGTCCAGTGAAGAAGAACATCTTTCTTCAGAAACTTGAAACAAGGTTACCTATCAGTGAACACAGCTGTCAACTATCAATCCCCAGCTGAAACGTTATTTGGAGAAAGAATGTTAAAGCAATTCATGATATGTTTCATTGTCCTCATCCCCATAAATTAATGCAACCAGTTTTGCTGTTATTGTCATTGTCTTCAGGGTGTTTCTTGACATACTTTCTTTCAAGGGTAGTCAGAAGACAAATTGCATATTGAGATAAAATGCTGGAATTTTTTTTTGTTTGCTATTTCACTTTAATTTCACTCTCATTCTGTGGCTATGTAATTCATTTGGTTGCCTGATTTTCTTAGTACAGCACAGAAATGCAGTTGTTGTTTTGTAAGAAGACTCAAAAACTTACAGAAGTTTGGCCACTGTTTATGGAAGAATTATATTTAAATTTATTTCAGCAATAGTGGGATAAGTGGCTGCCCTAATGTATAAAGACACATAACAGAAATTTGAAGGACTCATGTGGTGATTTGCTGTAGGCACCTTTTAAAAATATTACCTTGTCTACTCTTTATACTCTCCTAAATATAAATCACATAAAACATAGTATTTGTTAGAATTTTTTTTTTTTCAGTAATTGTACTTATCTCAGGGAATCATGGACTCACAGAATAGATGGGGTTAGAAGAGACCTCTGGAGATCATCTAGTCCAGACTCCCTGCTGAAGCAGGTTCACCCAGAGCAATTTGCACAGGATTGCAATCAGGTAGGTTTTGAACATTTTCAGAGAAGACTACTTATTAAACATGCAGTCACATCTCTCAATATTTTTATACCAATGTAACTTATGATTTTTCTCGGCTTGAAATTAATGCAGATTAAAATACAATGTTAATTAAAAACATGATAGTTCCTCCTAAATAACACTATCTGACCACTCTGATTAACTCTAAAACAAGAAAATACAATGATCTATAACTTTTCTTTGTCTGTGAGTACAGATGATTCGGTATCTGAATCTAAATTTTAAGGAACATGCATACTACAGTGAACAGATAGATTTCTTCCGGGCTTGTCGTCCACTTCTAACTACTGGGATCCTGCATGTGGTCATGATTGCTAATTTTGGAATCTGTGGGCTAGACAAAATCAGAGAGAACTCTTCTTAAGAAAAAAAACAACAGAAACAAAACCACACAAATCCACACAAAACCACAAAAAAACACACCAAAAAACCCTGAAAAATACCCCCAAACCACAAAACCCCCCTAAACAACAAAACCACAAACAACAACTATATGCATTTCCACAATGAATTGATGGGGAGCAAGTCTATGCTGCCAGACACTGTTTCTTTAGATACCAGGATCATAGTAAGCTAAAAAAAAAATTTATGCCATCTGATATTGGTGCTTGTTGTAAACTTTTAAAGACATTTAAAGGAGTAAATTTTAAAGTATGAACGATCTCAAATTTTGCATTTATTCCATGTACAAAGAATGTAATGAAATATCTTTCTCCATATCCTCTCCCAGTCTTCATTGAATGTCATCTTTATAGGACAGGGACTAAGTTATATCCTGTCTGACCAAGGAGTCTAGCTCAAAAAGAGAAAAAAAAACAGTTGTTGAGAATACCAAGTGTTACAACAATGTAAATTATGCAAATATTTTATGGCATTAAAGCCTCTAATAATGAACAGATATATTTTCAGTGCTAGCATGCTGTAATGTGTGTCCAATAAAGAGTTGCCTATATAAAACTCTTATCTCCAGACTTAAAACTGCAGTAAAAATAATCACAAATGCAATTTGATAATCTGTCATCATGCAGTTATTTCAAAATTGAAAATAACATAAATGCTTCCTACCATTATTATTTAGCTCCTAGGTTAATTGCTTATGAATGATAGACTAAGCTTCTAGACATCCTCCTGAGAGGATACTAATGACCTTTTTTCCTTTAATTTATTGCCATGTTTCTTTTGGTTTTAAAGAAACAAATGCTATAACAAAAAATAATCTATTAATTTGTGTGTCCCTTTAAATTGTGTTAATCCTCACAATTCTGTGGAAAGTTAGATTAATTATCAAAGAAGAACACTGAAGATATTCATTGGATCTTTTCTCTCTTTTTCCATATCTACAAAAAGCAATGTCTGTCCTCTATAATTGTTTTTTTCTCTTTCTTTTCATTTCTTCAGACCTTTCAAACTAGATCAAATTACTAGACTCAAGTCTTTTCCTCATTTTATCATGCATTTTGAAAACTGACTTTGAAATATTATTTAAATATTTTTCTGTTGTTATAAAATGTGCTTACACTACAGCAACTGATCTAGATTATACACCAAACTGTTGAAGGAGGTGACAGATACTTCGAGTCCTAAACTGCAGTTTGTAACAATGTGATTGAGATGCCTAACAGAAATCATGGACCTATAGCAAAGCCACTGTAAGCAATTACCATTTTCCATGCGCACCTGATAAATACTGTTTTCATACTCTTATCAATGCTGCTTTCAAGTCCTTGCTGTCTCTTGTTTTCACTGATTGCTGTGTTAGCAGACTGGCGATGGGCAGCGAATGACTGCAGTCAGCATTGGCGACCAGCAAAGATCTTTGCAGAGGGATAATATCCAATGGGGGGATAAACTAGAATAAAATGCTTGAAACAGGACCTTGCACCAGCAAATAGATTCTTTCCTACACTATAATCCACTTGGGGCATTTAATCAGATTATTTCTATATTATATCTAGATTAGCTAAATCTGGATAACTAGATTTTTGAAGATTTGGACAACTTCCAGGCATTAAATGCAAATTTCCCTATTTACTCAGTATGATAAAAAGTCTATTCAGTTTGGGAATCTACTCTGTAAACACACTTTTTGATGCATGGTTAAAACAGTTTTATGATTCAGTAACACTGAAACAGGCAAATTAATAGGACCTTTAGAGATTTGTTAATCAAACTTTTGAATTGTGGATAGTTAATAGTCCTTAGCAATACTTGACATTTAAAGTATATAACACTTTACAAACATTGAATAATTACAGTCTCAACTTCTTCAAGTGCTAGGAAAATCATTTTAGCATTAATGTGCAAACAAGGAAACTGAGGCAAGGGCAGCTTCCCAGCTTTGGCCTATCCTACTGGTTGGAAAGAGATAATAATAGCACTATCCACACAACACTGATCTGGGCATTTACAAAAATTATTAGGGAAACACTGGGCAAGGTGATACTATTCTACCATTTTTCACAGTATGCAATGTAATGGTGTAATATCTTTTATTGAAATGTCTATATATTAGTTGTAATAATGAATTGCTCAAGAATAATTTTTGCTACCAGTGAGGAGATACAGGCTCAAAGAGAAATCCCATCCATCTGCTTCAGATGGGAAGGTAGAGAGGGATTTTGGAGTATGCATTCTAAAACTAGAAAGTCAAAATTAAACAGGTGAAAAGAAGACCTGCAGAAATTTTATATAAGTGGTAAAGAACTAATAGCTCTGGTAGTCTGTGTCATTGCTAGGGCAAGTTTATTGATTCTTTATTTATTTGTGGTTTTTTAAGAGTCTTTCGAAAAAAGAAAGTAATGTGTACACATTATTGGCTAAAGCCAACATTTAAAGAACTATTACAGTAAAGCTCTTTGCACATATTAGTAACTCCACTGATATTGACTAGATCATTCATGTAAGCAATGGTAATCTAAATATGTAAATTTTCAGGACTAGTGGGTGGGTTTAAGTCATCCTGAAGTTTATAAGAAAAATATTGTGTTGGTTAAATCAGTTTTTATTTTTCGAAATTTTTAAAAAATATTCATTTTCTTAGTATTTCATTATCTTGCTTTAGATGCAAATTATTGTACTGGAAAGAAATTTCCAATAATTAATTATGGAATTACAACAAACAGAATTTTAATTTAAATAATTTTTACAAAGAACTCATCCTGAAAAATTCTCTCTGATTGAGCTGATAAGATAATAAAACTGAAGTATTGTGAAGTCAGCTAAAGAAACATTATTCACATTATAAAAATGAACTTCAGTTATAATTTAGAATCAAATATGACCTTTGTTTTATATTGAACTGTATCTATTTTAACAGCTACTGAATAGAACTTCAGATTTTATTTTGTAATTTCTAATACATTCTGAGATTTTGGTTAGATTTTTGTAATTATCTACTTCTTGAAAAGCCAGATGCATTAAAAATGAGATATACCATCTGAGATTGCAAAAAAATTCCCTATTTAGGAGGTCCTATCCTTTAAGATAATTAATACTCCGCTTTCTTGAAGACCAGTTTCACAAGAAGTTTCCCATAACTAAGCAGGATTTAATCTCTTAAGATAGAATAAAATTTTTTCATAAACGCATGCAGATAAGAACACTGAATTTTCCTTCTAAGAAAGACAGAGATTTATGGTTTTTTTATGGTAGAAATTACCTAAAAAACCCTACCCTCCTCACTTTTACATAGTGTTAAAAATTTTACTTTGATTATTCTTATGTACTTTGGCTTATTTGGGTGAACTAATCATAGTAAATGATTACAGAGTGAATTTCAGTTTGCTTTTTCACTCATTTATTCAGTATTTTCTTTTTTTCCCTTATTCTGGAAATACTTGGCAAACTAACCTTTATTGCACTGCTTCATATCTTGTTTAAAAAACAATATGATAGGTCAATTTCATAGAATCATAACATCATAAATGTTGGAAAAACCTCCAAGAACATTAATTCCAACCTTTGACCAAACATCACCATGTCAACTAAAACATAGCACTAAGTATCACATCCAGTCATTTCTTGAACTCTTCCAGGAATGGTGTCTCCACCACCTTCATGGGCAGTCCATTTCAATACTTGACCACGCTTCAGTGAAGAAATTATTCTTGATGTCCAACCTGAGATTGCCCTGGTGCAGCTTGAGGCTGTTTTCTCTTGTCGTGTTGCTGGTTGTCAGTGAGAAGTCAACACTCAACTGGCTACAACCTCTTTTTGGGTAGCTGTAGAAAGGGAGAGGTTGTCTCCCAGGCCTCCTCTTCCCCAGGCTAAACAACCCCAGCTCCCTCAGCTACTCCTCACAGGACTTTTTAGACCTTTCTCTGGACACACTGCAGCACCTCAATGTCTGTCGTGTAGTGAAAGGCCCAAAACTGAACACAGGACTTAAGGTGTGGCCTCACCAGTGCCGAGTACAAGGGGGACGATCACTTCCCTAGCCCTGCTGGACACACATTTCTTGGTAAGGGACAAGAGGCTATTAGTCTTCTTGGCCACCTGGGCACACGCTGGCTCATGTTCTGTCAGCTGTTGACCAGCACCCCCAGGTCCTTTTCTGCTGGGCTGTTTTCCAGCCACTCTGCTCCCAGTCTGTAGCACTGCATAGTGTTGTTGTGGCAAGTGTAGGACCTCGCACTTGGACTTGTTGAGCCTCATACCATTGGCCTTGGTCTATCAATCCAGCCTGGCCAGATCCCTCTGCAGAACCTTCCTACCTCCTCTCCAACACTCCTACCCAACTTATTGTCATCTGTGGACTCACGGAGGGTGCACTTGATCCCCTCATCCGGGTCATCAATAAAGAGGTCAAACAGGACTGGCTCCAGCACTGAGCCCTGAAGGACATCACTTTTGACCAGCCGCCAACCAGATATGGCACAATTCACCACCGCTCCCTGGGCCTGAATATCCAGGCAGTTTTTAGCCCAACAAAGCACACACCTGTACAAGCTCTGGGCTTATCCAGGAGAACACTGTGAGAGATAGTAGCAAAGCCTTTACTAAAGTCCAGGTACACTACATCCAGAGTCTTTCCCTCATCCACTTGGTGTGTTACCTGGTCACGAAAGGAGATCTAAACCCCATGCTTGCTGGGCCTGATCCCCTAGCTGTCCTGTACATGCCCTGTGATTACACTCAAGATAATCTGTTCCATAACCTTCCGCAGCACCAAGGTCACTGAAAGACCTGTAGTTCCCCAGATCCTCCTTCTGATCATTCATGCAGGTGTCACACTGGCCAGCCTGCAGTCATCTGGGACCTCCCCTATTAATCAGGGGATCATTTATGATTATAAATGATGGATGATAACCAGACTCTCTGTTAAAGACTGAGGCAAAGAACGCATTAAGTACCTCAGTCTTTTCCTCATCCTCAGTGACAATGTTTCCCTCCCATATCCAATCAAGGACAGGGATTTTCCTTGGCGTTCCTTTTGTTGTTAATGTATTTATAAAAACACTTTTTATTAACTTTTACCGTGGTGTTCAGATTGATTTCTAGCTGAGCTTTCACCTAGTTTTTTCTTGACATGACCTAACAACATCCTTGTACCCTTCCTGAGGATTTGTTTGTGTTGATGTCCTTCCTTCCTTCAACAAGAATTGAAAACTGTATCATTTCATGGTCAGTGTGCCCAAGATGGCTTCTGACCACCACATCTTCCACCGGCCCTTCTCTGCTTGTAGACATCTTCCCTAGTAGGCTCACTTACCAGCTATGTCAAAAAGTTGTCTTCCACGAACTCAAGGACCCTCCTAGACTGCTGTTGTAGTTTAGGAATGGTATTCCTTAATTTAGTACTCCCACTAAAATGTTCCCCTCCCTGTACGCCCTCTGGTGAGAGAGACAAAAGGCAGCGATCTCAAGTTGAGATAAGAACAATTTACTGCAAACAGCAATGAGACAAGAAAATGGGCAGTAACAGCAACAACATTAATAACAAAAGTGTACAAAAAGAGGGTGATTTACTTGCATAAAACGTTTATGGACTGACCCTGTGCTATGCGGCTTCTGAGACAAAGAATGAAATGGCCTAGGACACTTGTGCACCACCTTTTTCCTTCCAACTGTAAGCCATGTCCCCCTTCCTTCTCAGAAGTGAGAATTCCTTACTTCTGCATCCAGCAGTGAAATGGATGGTATAGAATATCAACGTAGACATGGCCATGCTGCTCCAGGCTCTGACCCTTCATGGCTACTGCAAAAAAATTAACTCTGTCCTGGCTGAAACCAGGACAACTGTCTTCTCTCTGCTGTGTTGAGTTTCCAGCAGACACATGGCAAAGTTAAGGTCTCTCACAAGAAAAAGAGCAAGTGATCGTGAAACGTCAGCCAGCCATTTATAGAATAGTTCATCCACTTTCTGTGAAATTATTGTAGTTGGCCTGTTTTCTTTGGATATACCTTATTTTTTATCTCATAATTAAATATTCATGCCTCAGAGTGTGTAATATCAGAACGATACTGATTCTGATTTTGGAGATGAAATCGAGAAATGTTAGAACAAGACGAGAGAACAAAGGAGTTTGCAAAACAACTCTGAATAAATAGAGAAAGAAAAGTTTTGCAACATTGTTCTTGACATTCAAAGAACATCTTTAGATAAATTAAAAAATGCTTGACTTGTTTCTTGAATATTGTTTGTTTTATTTTGCAGCATGCACAGCCTGCAGTTATCTGTATGATGACAACATAATTCAGGTTTGGAAGTAAACATTAAAGACATACATTGATCAAGTGAACATGGAATCTTACGTTATCTCAGCAAAATAAGTGAAGGATAAATAATTTGTTCAGCTGGTTAGAGCAGGGTGCTAATAGTGCCAAGGTCATGGGTTTGATCTTTCTATGGGCCATTCACTTAAGAGCTGGACTTGATCCTTGTGTGATTCTGTAAATTAATGCAATTCAGAACTAAATATTGATGCTTGATTCATACTTCTTAAGAAATAACATGTCTCTGATACTGACCAGAAATTGCCTTATAACATAGATATGCATTTGTTTGATAATGAAACTCAACTGTAACGGACATATTTTCAGTACTGAAGGAGATCATCTGGATTGTCAAAAAATTATATTTGATTAAAAACCCCAAGTATATAAATGATATTAAATAACTAATTAAGTAAAATGAAAATAACATATTCTGTGGCATGATCCAAAATGAAACGGGGTCCTTTTATTTTTATTTTGTGCTTGGCCATCTTTTACTCCATATTTCTCATTAGTTTCCCTTTTCTTTGTGTGAAGGGGAAGAGAAAAGAAAAACAGTTAGGGAAACAGTGTATTCTTTCTGGTCATTTAAAGTGTAAAGAAAATTATGGTAAAATTTTACTTATTTGGAACTATGAAAAATAAAAAAAGAGCATGAAGAAACAGAAAGCATACCTTATCTTCCATTTTTGAGGGAAAATCCAGGGTAATACAAATGACTTGCTGTGCATCTGTTTGGGGTGAACAAAACAGCATAAACACACTGACAGAGGAAAAGCTCAGAAGATGTATTTTGACTGTATAGTACAAACTCCTGAACTGACTTCAAGGCTGTAATACTTGTTTTTATTTCTCTCCTTCCTTTTACATACTCAATTTTCAGAGTTTTGCTATTTTACACAGAGTTTTATGTTAGGACCATTTCCTTATGGATGAAAATAAACTGAAAAAACCCCATAAATGCATCAAAATTGTGCTTTGTTGGGTTCAGTTTTACTTGTCCTTTTCTTTCCACTCTTTATTTTGTTCACTCCTCCTTTGCTCACCACATGTAAGAGCAAATTTTACAATCTAATTCTTCTAGGTAACATAGTATGCTACTTATAGAAATTTAAAAAAAACCCCTAATATTTGTTATATTGCTCTATCTAGTGGAAAACAAATTTCCAGATCTAGGAACGAGTTACTAAAAAACATTTCCTCATTCAACTAGTCCATTTATTATTTTCTATGGAGAATTTCAGGATTTTTTTTTTTAATATAACACCTGTAAAAATATTTTTTTACCATTTAATACAAAAATGTTTTATCTGATTTTTTTACAGCTAACTGGATGTTGTGCTGCACTGAAAGAACAGGTCCCCGCATATCTCCATAGTGCTCTGGAGATATACTCCATAACTCCCACATCTGCTCATAATTCAAAACCAGAGTTACAACCTAAATCAAGAAACTTCTGATTTTATTTCATGAAACAGTGAGAAAACATGGTGTCATGGTTTCAGCTAGGGTACAGTAATTTCTTCTCAGTAGCTATTACAGTGCTGTGTTTTGGATTCAGAATTAGAATGGTGTTGATAACATGCTGGTTTGGCTTTTTGTTGTCATATGTATCCTAAGTCAAGGACTTTTTTTCTTTGTCTCATGCTCTGCCAGTGAGGAGGGATGCAAAAGAAACTGGGAGGGAGCACAGCTGGGACAAGTGACCTAAACTGACCAAAGAGATTTCCACGCCTAAGAATGTCCTGCCTGGTATATAAACTGGGGGGAGTTACCCAGTAGGGAAGCTGATCTGGGTTCAGGAAGGGGGGTTTGACATCAGTCAGTGGGTGGTGAGCAAGTTTATTGTACATTGCTCCTTTTTCCCTTTTTATTATCATTAATATTATAATGAATTATCATTACTGTATTTTACTTTATTTTCAATTATTAATCTGTCCTTATCTCAATCTAAAAGTTTTACTTTGATTTTTCTCCCCATTTCACCAGTGAGAAGAGCAGTTTGCACGAGCAGCTGAGTGTCGCTTGATTTCCAGCTGAGCATAAACCACGACTCATGGTTTAACTATCACTATATCTAATTCTAAAATGTCACTCACTTCAAAATGTCGCTGCTTCTTATAAGTTTACAAGTGCTCTATGAATGTGTCTTGCTCCTACAAGGCTGAATGACTGGAATAGGGATAGCCAGTATGATCTTTCGTACTTATCAAGTTCTTCAAAACAGGCGAGAGGTATTGAATAATTACCATGGCTACAAGTTCAAATATTACTACCCAAAACAAGAATTCAAGCTAAAAATTTAATTATTCCTGAATTATTAATGAATATATATGCAGTATGCAGTTCAATAATAACAACAACAATAACAACAACATCATCACTGAAATTTAAGCTCTTATTTTAAATGTCCTGAAATCCCACATGCCCCATGAGGAAGTCAGAAGAACCAAATTCTCAATTAGAAAAGGCTTAAAAATAGATTGAAAGTTGGCATTAAAGTTGAAAATGTCATGAGTTATCATCTATTCCCCTGGTCTACTTCTTGAAGAACAAAACTTAAATCAAGCAATCTCCCCACTCCTCCAACACCACAAAAATAAAAGCCACCCCAAAGCCCAAAATATATTGCTACTTCTCTCTTTTATCTACTTCTAGCAATATAAAAACATCCTAAGTTTCATAAACCAACAAACAGTATAAAAATTAAAAAGGCATTTTAATCTTAACATTTTCAAGAAATAAATTACTTTGCTCTAATATCGATATTTACATGAAGCATAATTAATGCTTTCAGAGAACTAGCAAGGAGTCTTATGGAAACTTTGTTCATAACTGTATTAATGTATTTAATTGGGTGCTTCATTGTTAAAATGAAGAGGCATTAATTAGACATGAGAGATCTGAAACCGGTCAAGAGATGTGCTTGGATTCTCAGAATAGCTTTTGAGACTTTTGGCGTCAGAAAAGTGAAGTAGATCTTACAATGGGGTATACAGAAAATTAAGAATTACTATATGGTTTTACACAAAAGCTAGGGTGCCATTTCTCAGCAGCATAGACAAGTTGCAGGCAATGAGACACGTAGAATTTAGACCTTGGCCAAATAAACTTTATCTAAAAAATTTTAGTTGACTAATTTTATCAGACAACTGTGCCAATTAAACTCTGAATTTTTTAAAATTGTTGTTATAACTGTTAAAATATGGAAATCCTAAGAGGCTTGGATTTTACAGGCAGGGCACTGAGACAGTAGAATGAAATAGCTGTGGAATTTATAACCTGAAGTTATGAAATCAGTCCACTGTGAAAAAGATGCGAAATAGTGGAACTGAGTCAACAGATTATATTAAGAAGACAGCAAGGATTAAGTCCTATTCTAGAGGAAATTTTTGTCTAATCTTTCAAGAGCCCTTAGGTAACGTGAGCATTTCGTTGTTCTAGGTGCTTCCTTCTAATATGCAGTAGACAAGTGATTAAAGCACTCAGTGATGATGTGTATATGCACACTAAATATTTTATAAGATAAAGAGTTGGATAGTAACTATCTTCAGTGGCTGTTCATCAGCACACTTATACATAGCATGTGACAAGTTTCAAAGCCACGTGTTTCTAAACAAAACTGAATATTTTTCAAAGGTTTAGCACAGATCAATCCATATTATATAACAAACTATATGCTAGCTAGGTGGTCCCTTTAGAAAGAGCAGAAGTAGAGAATGATCCCAGCTCACAAAGACAAGGGATTGGGAGAGGAAAGCCTCCTTCACAAATAAGTAGGTACTTGGTAGAATTCCTTTAAAACCAACTCTGAAACTGCAGACATGGTAAAATGGAAACTGATAATATTTTTGGACTGTGTACATATTATTTTTTTAGAATAGATTATTAATTTGATGCTTTGATCAGAATATATAACAAATACCTAGAAATCATAGATGCTATTTTTTTCACAATGATTTGTTTTGATGGTATACTCCATGAGTAACCTTTCTCTCACACCAATAAAACCAGTCAATATTTTCCTTAAATTGTGTATTTGAACTCAATGAGAGCTCACTCAGTAAGCAGTTTAGAATTATCTTTCTGAATAGTCTGCTGTTAGCCTCCATTATCTCAAGTTTGAGGGTATCAAAAAAAATAGAGAGAAAGAGAGATAAGAGAAACAGATATATTTCAAACAGATATATTTCATTCCTTTTGAATCTTCTTATGTTGTTTACATATTCTGATAGTGCAGGATGACTGCTGCAGTACATGCAGGAGTCAGCTGTGGGTACATCTAGCAGCAAATGCTCCTGGTCTCCAGTTTCCATATCAATCCTATTGCATCATGAAGACATTAACTGGAAGAAATTTGAGGGGGGATATTTTGCCACAAATCTGAAAGCATTAGTGCTTTTATACTTGTGCTGCAGAAATTACCTTTGTGGGCAGCACTTCACTGCTACAGCAATCAGTTCCAAAGGATACTTCTACTTTTCTGTTCCAGGTTAGCACAGAAACAGTAAAGCATGAGACAGCTTTAGCTTTATCCAGAGATGTAGGAATTAGTATTAATATAGGATATATTTCCTACCCCTGAAGAATAGGGCAACTGAAGAGTAGGTTCTGATTATTGATTTCACTTTGATGTTTAGATCTGCTTTTGGATCTACAGAGCTACACACTATACCTGAATATGGGTTAATTACTATATCCTGCTCTAAACATGGGTTTTCTCTGTCCTAATAAATTGAGAAGGATATATCTATTCTGTGTGTTCTGAGAATATTTTGCCAATAGTTTTCCTTATGGTTCAGTATTGCAACTTAAAAATGCTGAAGAAGAGTTATCCCCAGTATGACTATCAAAAGAATCGTAAGAAAATTTATATATAATATTTCCATAAGTCCCTGACCTGCAATTGGCTGTTAAAATTTACCAGTGAATCTAAATGTATAGCTTTTAAAGTTCTGACTTTGTGTATGCACATAATTTTCTAAAAAAAAAAAAAAGTTATTGGAATGATACTTCTGAATAGTAAATAAATCTGATTGTTTTTTACAACATAATTTTTTTCCTGATCTGATTCCATGGATTCTCTGAATAGGCCAATCCTACTCCTCTCAAGAAGATAAATATTTTATTTTGTGTTTTTTTGTCCCCTCAGCCTGGAACCATAAGTTGTTATACTGGGATAATTAGAAAGCAGATTGAATCAACAAGAAAAGGCTAAGGTATGTTTTCAGCTGGAATTGCTATCAGAGAAATGGTACTGTGAGGCTGTACCTGAAGTTTTTAATGTTAATTTTTTTTTTAGACTAATATACTTAGAAAAGAATCTAATGGAGCATAAGCAGTTCTGTAGTGCATTTACAAATATAAGTTTGACTTATATTTGAGAGGGAATGAGAGGCCTTATCTGAATCCAATGGTTAGCCTTCTTATAGAAAATATCAGTTGACTGGACCGTAATAGCTCTTTTCAATCTATATTCAATTATCTGTTAAAAGCTTGTACATGGCCTGTGTAGCATAGTATTCTGGTGATCACAGACCTAAAATTACTACTCTAAATGGACCTATTAGATGACAATATACATGGTGATCTCTTTTTCAGAAAATAAATAGATAGCAGAACCATCCCACAGTGAGATCTACTCGAATTTGCAGGTAACAAATTATAATTCTTATATGAATTATTCTGTCCCTTATTGGTTTTGTAACCCAGCTACAATCACCTGAAATGACATAAATGACACACACAAGTAAGAAATATTTACTCAGATGATAGAGAACCTAAATATTCATATAATTAAAATTGTAAGAATATTTTGGATTCAGAAATGTTTTCCTGCAGTAGAGATTTAAATGTCAACATGTGGCAAAATAAGCAAAAATTTCTTGCCACATGCAGGTGCAGTAGTTGCCCACCTCTTGCTTTCAGCACAGTCATAAGATGGTAAACAAGAGGAAAGGGGTGTTTATATTCAGAGGGTTATGCATGTATATGTGTATCATCTACATCAATAGAATCAATATTGCGACTGTCCCCTGCTGAGAAAACCATCTGCATTAAAAAGCAAAGAGGTAAAGAAATCAGATATAAACACAACAGAAGTTTTTAGCAAGAGAAAACTTATTGCTGAAAGCAAAAATGTTAAAGTATACAAGGGTCTCTGGATTATAAGTCATGGAAGTTCTTCTTTTATAATGAACTATTCAAATCTATAAGGAGCAATTGACACCACCAATCATAATGTTGTTTTAGTGTTATTACTGTCAGTGTTATTGCATGCCCATGTTGTGGGCATGGTGTTCAAGGACCCTGTTTCTTTTTATAAAACATAACACTCTGGGGTAACTGGTCTCATTTAGATTAAGGTATGATGAGAAGCAACTGTACATTGTAGAACAGTGCCTTACTTTTTTTCTAGCTCGATTTATTACTTTCACAGGGAAATGAAATGTAGGCTCTTTTTTTCCCCCCATGCTAACAAGCAGTGTAAGCTAAAGTGAGCAGGGGAATGTGGTAGTCTAGGCTATGATTTGTCTGCTCTGCTCTTTCATGGCTACAGCCCTTGCCTTGCAGCAGACTTTGTTCTTCCTGGGAGACCATATACGAGGCAGCGTGCTTTAAGGCTGCCCACAGGGTGGCTGTGACGGGGGGTTGTGACTGCTAGTAAAATGCTCCCTCTAGTCTTACCTTTCCAGTTTTTTGGTAGCAAAGGTAAATGTGTTGAAGTAGTCCTATATAGGAAGTTAGGGTTTTTTTAAGAGAAAAAAGAGGAAATTTCTTGTTTCAACTGAAACAGAATGAATGTGGTATTTTTAAACAGTGTCTTTATCAGCAAGCAAATGAAAGATTTTGGTAGGGAAAAATAAACACGGTAACTTCTAGCAATTCAAGGCCAAGGAAGAAAAAGAGGAAAGAAATATTAATCTGGATGTATGTAAGCAATTAAGATGACCCTACTACTTTGAGAAGACTTAAAAGTATAAACAATGGGAGTTAAGTGATGAAAAAGTGACCAGGCTATAAATATTAGAGGGTGTTTAATTTTATATTTTTAATCATAACACCTCATAGGTCCTTTCTTTCATAATTTTTAACATGAGACATTGGTGATCAATGGCAAGGTCTTCAGAGAAGTAACCTTTAAAAAGTATGAAGAGCTTCCCTGTCACTGCAAATATTTAGACAGTATCTTTGCACTTTGGGTATTTGAGAGATGGCTCAATGCCAACAAATTTTGAAAAATCTCATGCCATGACTGTTGTAGTAGGAACTTCTTTTTAGCATTTCTGAGGTTGTTTCCCTTTGTTTATTTCTCTAGGTGCCTCTTTCCATTCTCTGGTTTTTTTCCCCTTTTCTCCATTCCCTTTCTCTCTTGGCTTCTGACCTAAGACTGAAATCAATTGTTTCCTGCAGCATATGGCATAGACACACTGAGATGAAACAGTTTATCCACCCCTGACCAAACTCAAGAGAACCAGGAAGAGAAAGACACCTGCCAAATTCATCCAGATGGTATCCCAGGCCAGGGAAGCAGGCCAGGGCCCAGAGCTGCACCTATTATGCCAACCTGCCTGCTCAAGACCTGCATATATACCTGACCTGCAGTGACCCCAGCAGAGAGTAAGCAGAAAATGCATTTTTTGAGTCTTCTCATTCTGATTTTCTATTGTTTCATTTTTTCAACAAAAATAGGTCTCAGGATAACATGGTTATAATCAATGGAGGAATTTTATCCTATTAGTGGTGAAAGAGTTTAATGAAGTAAGAGAAACTGAGGTCTTTTCTCTGAAACAAGAACAGTGCTCCTTATAAGCATGATGTATATGCATTTTTTCGATATTTACTCCCATTTAAATATTTATTTTATTTAATTTTAATTTTTATTTAATTTTTTTTTATATTTCTGAAAGACAGAGTTAGATAATGCTTTTATTATGTTGCGTCCACTGGGCTCATCAAATAACAGTATATTCAGCAATTAACTTAATTCCTTTTTTTTTTTCTGCTTGGTAGAGATGAGTGGGAGGTGAAGGTGGTAAAAATGAGTGTCATTTTTTAGTGTACATGTTAAGAAATGATCTGGAAGTTAATGGATCTGGAGACCTTGAGGGTTCACATTTGACCTGCTTATAGTTATTGGTTCAGGCCTTTTGCAGTCATGTAGCTGTAGAAATTCAATAGTTATTCTCAGTTTCCAGTAGAGTCAGCATCTATTTTCTCACCTACCAATTTAATCATAGGTATTTGGGAGTCTGGATCCATAAAGAGACTTAAGTATTACAATGCTGACTATTGCAGAAAACCTAGCTTTTAGCCTTCCTGCTAAACAGTGGAATCCACAGCCCCAAGTCAGTTTTCAAGGTTCTCTATGCAATGTAGACAGAGAATTAGAATATAAAAACTGGCTTTAAAGAAACCAGAATTTTCAGTAGGAGACTGTTTAATCCACCTTTTGTGAAATATGAAGGCCAACGTATTGTGTACGTGTCCTTATTCCTTTCAGACTTTGGCATCTTCCTTTACTCAGATATTTATCTGCAAATTTTATCTTACATTAGTTCATGCACAATTGATCTTAGCTATATCTGAGATCAAATCTGAGAAAAAGGAAGAATTGGATGTGTACAAAAGTGAATCTTTTTGACAGCTAGAAAAATGTAGTGGACAAGTGTCTACAGACTTGGTTGCAAGGTATGTAGTCTAAATCAGCTTCTTATTTGCTTCATTCCAGGACTCATCTGAAGTTTTGCCAATACATGAAAAATTTTATCATGTCACTGTGAAAACAGCAAGACTCTTACATGGTGACCTGGACACTGTCTTCTAAATCCCAAGTTCTATTACTTGCTCCAGTAAACAGCTGTTAATTTTATGCACTATAACATGACTTCAAAAGGACATTTCCAAAAAAGGACTGAAGTTCAAATAAACTTAGTTCTTCAAATGAAGAGAAAATCTTAGGATATCTAAGAAGAATGAAATGGAAGGTGGGAGCTATGAACTATGGAAATTTTTAAAAAATGTTACAGTAAGCATTTTTAAAAGAGATATTGTTCTTTGCACAGGGATAAGTAAGAGAAAGAGGTCAGAGCATTTAAATGCCTTTTACAGAACAGACACAGAGGAAGATAATTGCACTGGAAGCTGAAGACAGACATAATTGTTACTAGAGATGTGTGTCTATCAATGAGAAAATGTACAAAGAAACATGGCACAGAGAATGTGCCTCATTCAATCATTAAAAGAAAACAGGCAGCCATTGATGGGCCTTAAGTAAGTACAAACAATTTGATAAGAGATTAATTAAAAAAACTGAACAGTCAAGAATTAAATAATTCTCATATTTGAATATTTTAGTGGCTCCAAGGAGAGAAATATAGTCATGTTTAAAAAGAGACAAACTCTTTAGTTATCAAGCCCTGAATAAGAAACCATGTCTAGTAACAAACACAAAGGAGCCAGTTTATGACTCAGAGATCTAAAATTTGCTTTACTGTACCTTGTTTGTTCCAAAAGGATCTTAGAGCTTAAGTTGTGTAGGAATGAAGATGAAAGGCAAAATCCATCTGACAGAATTAGGTAGCATTACTCAATGAGGGATTCAAGTGCCATCCTCAATAGGACCACACAAAATATTGATCTAAAGCCAGCCATTATTATAGGTCATGGTGTGGACATTCATGACAGCTTGAGGCACATTAGCCTGCAAAAGTGTATCTGTATTAATTCAAGTACAAGGCACTGCTCCTGGACTGACCCAGTGTACCTGTAACCTTCACTAGGCTGAATGTCTTATACTTGCCTGGGGCAAAGTACTTACCTTCCATAATTATATATATATACCTTCTGTCTCTACTTACAAACCTGAGAAAAGACACAGCTCGTCTCTAAACAAAAGTTCACTTTTTGCTGAAAAAAGGACTATGTCTACTCAGCTCTTCTCAAGGAGGTCCCTCAGTTTTAATAAGATAGAAGATGGACAGAATAGGCAATACCTGTCAACATTTCAGTGTGAGATAACATACAGAGATTTTCTAATCTTCCAACAGATTTTTCTCCATCCTGGTGAAGAAGGCTGGCAGCAGAACTGGAGGCCTGCCATTCAAACTTATCTGAAAGTTAATGAGGTGACTCCATTTTTCTCCTATACAAAAGCTCTATACACTTTCAGTGTGTACTGAGACAATCCAGCCCATCCTCAGTCTCATAATTTCTTCTAGTTTTTCTTTGATTTTCCACATCTCCTGATTTTTTCCCATTATCAGTATATTCCACTTTGAAATTCAGGCATATGCCATCCAGTTTCATTTATTTGTTTCTTGTGTTTTAGAAAGGTGATTAAAACAAGCAAGAAAACAGAAACAAGGCTATCATTTTTTTTTTTTTTTTTTAATTTCTGCTAGAAGATAAACCAGATTACTTCTTTTCCACATAGCCTACAAGACATGAGAGAAGATAGGACCTTTCCTAATGAAGACACATCTGCTTCACCACTGATTGAATAGCCTAACAAGATTACTGCTGGAGCTTTTTCTTTCCTTAAAAGTTAGTTCACCCAGACTGATAGAAGTATAGACGAACTTTCCAGCTCTGTGATATATTGCAGATGTCTCAGTGTTCCCTACAGACAAAACACAGACATGAGTCTGTATAGTGTTACTGTGATTCAGTGTCATCCATGCAATAATGTTCTAAGAGAACATCCAAAGCTACAAATAGATGTACACTCCTATATATCTATACCTCTCAGGTGAAACCAAGCAGGAATAATTTTTAAACCATAAAGGAATGATTTTAGGCAATTACATAATATCTATAGGTTTTATCCAGTAAAAATATTTTTTAAAAATAAAAATATTAAAGCAATTAATATGTGTGTGTTATAGCTGCCAGAGTCTTAAAGAACAAAGTATTTCTAAGTTGTCTGAATAATTATTTAATATCTGTTTCTATTGTCTGGACCATCTGTGCAGCCACGTGATCTTTTTGTTAAAAAAAGGATTTGTAAGAACTTGACCTTTGCTCAAGACAAAAATAAACAATTTGCCATTGCTACTCTAAAGCTGTTAAGAAATTTTCACTCTTAAATGCTTTGTAAAGCCAGAAAGGACCATGTCTTCTTTCATGGTTCTTCATCCTCTGAGGCTGGTACAGAACAAAGACGCGCCTTGAACATATGACTGTTTTTATATCTGGAACCATCTCTGGCAGAGAAAGTGTATATTTCACTTGCTAACAAACGTTAATAAAACATGCCTACAAAAGTTGAATGAAGTTGTCTGAAGAGCAAAATTTTTCAATACAGCTTACTTAACTTCCACTACACTTTATGTACAGAGCAAAAAGTGCTCAAGATTCTTCATGCAGTGAATGTAAAAAGATCCATCTTATGTCAAGACATGTCATTGTGGTTTTGTTTGACTGTTACCATTGTAAATAGACATACACCAATGCATAAAAGAATGTTTTACTGTAACAAGTAAATTACAATTGAAGAACAATCAGAATCAAAATTTCTTGGTTGAATGTTGAACTTCTAAGTGCTGCTTTGGCCAATAAGCCTGACCTAATCACTTTCATGGAGGACTGGGGAGCAAATATGGTCCACTCATCACACCACCTTACTGCTGAATTTATATATAAGTGATGATGACTGAAGATTAGGCCTTGTGCTGACAGAGAATGCAGAGGTATGTTACTAGGTAGCAGAAGGCAGAATGGGACTCCCTTCAGTCATCTTATTCCTGAGAAGAGAGTTGTCCTGAATTAAACATCTCTCAGGAGTGCCTCTGTGCTTCAGTTTAGTCAGAAGGGAAGGTGGTGCCTGAGTTTCACTGGGATGGTGCACTGAGGCTTTTCAGCTTTAAAGCTGTGATGCTGTGGGAGCCTGCAGAGGCCCTATACATAAAGCTATGTAAGGCTGACATTTGCTGAATACATTCCTTAATGATCACACTAGATCTCTCTGAAACCATTTGTGATTTGAAAGCTGGAAAAACATCCTGTTAAGAGAAAAGGTAAAAAGCTGTAATGAAGATAAGAGGCACCCAACAATTCACATTCTGCATTTTTTGGAAGAAATTTGTTGCCTGTGATCCCAAAGAACTGAGTGTTATGTCAGCTTATCTGAATAATTTTACCAACAAAATAACAGAGCTAGTTTTGCCAATTTAAATTCCATCTCACATTCCATTATCTTTTCTATATATATATATATACAAACACAAAGATGAAGGCCAGTTATTTTGCGAGTCCTCTTTTGTGAATACACTGCTTGGACTACAGCTGCCTCTATCTTGGAAAAAAAGCGAAGAAAGAAGAGCAGGAGAAATGGAAAAGTAATGCTTACATCTCCATTTCTAAAGCATTTCTAAAAGACAGAATTAGGGCAAAGACATGGGTAAAAATTATTTATGCTTACTGTAGCTGTGGTACAAGAGAATAATTCTTTGGATATCCAAATGAAATGAAAAAAGAATTTGAGGAAGTAATGGGGGGATGTCAGTGTGTTTTTTAAAGAGCTGGAAAAAGAATATGGGAGCAGCAGGTCTTAACTAAATGATTCATAGTGAACATTGAACTCTCGATGCAGACTTTATTAGCTGGTGAATCATTTGTGGCACATTTTTGCAGATACATTGTTTCTTTCAACAATGGAACCTATTATGTCAGGAAAAGCATCCAAATAGTATTACTCATGATTTTATTTGCTTCTCTTCAGTTTATGTATTTCTTATTGTTTTCTTACCCTATGACTTTTCAGAGTGTTGTGCTGAGACAAATGGGTACATTTCCTTTTAAGTATGTTTTTTCTCCTCAAAGACTTGTTTTGTTTTGTTTTGTCTGCCTGAGAGCTGCAAGAGAAACAAGTTGTATTTGGGCACAGAGCAATAATAAAACCATTGTAGTGTTAGATGTAGTAGCATTAAAGGACATAATGCTGTTGCACATTTGTGATATTTGGAACCATAGTCTAGAAAATGCAATTCTGAATTTTTAGCTCAGAATAACATTGCAAAAATTAAAATTGACAAAAGGGGATCATCTGATCATCTGACACAAAGATGTATTAAAATTATGCATGCCATATGTCTTAATGACACTAAAAGTAAAACGTTTCAAAGAAATTTTCATATAACAATATATCTTTCAATGTCATATCACCATCTCAGCAGCAGCAGCATCAGTGAAATTTAGTTCATATCAGCTCTTTTAGATGTCAGATTTAGCTTCACTCTTCAATAAAGGGGAAAACTGTCTTTTCCATCCCACCTTTCCATAAATACCTACAACTCTCTAGGCTTCCTTCTCTATTGTAACTACTGAAAATGCCACTTCACTGCCTGCTGATTTCTATGTCGGATTTTCGATGGATTTAAACAAAACAATATCAACATTTTCACTCAGATCATCACAGCACTTCTGAAGTGAGTTCCAAAGTTGTACCACAAAAACTGTATTTGTTTGAAGCACACTGAGCATATTCTTAGCAAGTGCAACCAAGAGTCCTTTTGGAGGAAAGCAAACTGGGTTCTCTATTCTAGTCAGTTACCAAATGTCCACCAGATATTTATAAGGATCTGAACCACCTGCTCCACACTGTCATGAGTTTCTTCAACACACACATATCCTATTAGAAGTATAAGTAGTGCTATTGCCCACTACCTCTCAACCCTTTAACTAGTGAAGCTTCTTCATTTATTCATAATTCCTTTCACTGAAATAAATTTCTGGGGTTTTGTGCATTTATAGTTCAGTGATATCTTTCATATTTTGTCTCACTCAATTTTATTATTACCCCTTTATTAGTGCTGTCTTTACAAAGATTTGACACAATCCTAGATGAGCTCCTGAAGAAATGACAGCGCGCATTCCTAAGGAGATGATGGCATCAAAATTTATGCATCAGTATGATAACATTGTAGAAGTATCTAACTGCCGGTGTGTAGGCAAACAATGCCTCAATTCATCTCAGAAGATGAAGACCCTGTTTATGAAGGCTCAGTAGAACCACCACATTTTGGGTGCAATGCAGAAGATGTTCATTGATTACAAGCTCCTGAACTGACCTTCGTGGTGGAGGGTACCATCAGCACTACTGTCTGACTGCATGCTCACACCTGAGGTCTTGGGCTCTCCATATAGGGAAGTTTAGGAGCCTATCTAGCAGTGCTTTATTGTTCTCATTTCTCATTGAGGACAAAAGCACATCTGCAGATACCTTTCCTGCCTGCTCCCTGCCACAGATTGTATCAGGAACCCCCTGTGTGAGGACTCTAGTTTTCAGCCTGAAAAGAAATTTTGATGTTCTTCTGTACCTGTCATTGTTACATGTGCAGTGGGAGGGAGGAATGACAGCCCTGGTGTCAGAGTTGCAGAGAGATGACACATAGCACTGAATCATAAAGGCTGTTTTGTCTTTAAAAGCTGTTCTGAGGCTCTGAGCTGTGAGGGAATCTTTTGCCTGGAATTTAGGTATGTCAAAAAACACCTGCCCAGCCTATGCCCTGTGTGAATCTAATTCAGCCTCAGTACTAAGCAAGCCATAGAAGTGCACTCTCCAGAGTCCTCTAAAGACCTATGCACATGATTCCATGTCTTTTTCAAAAATGGTGGGTTATGAGCTGATGATATGATCAGAGGGCCACAAATGGGATGCCTTTCTGTCATATGGCCTTTTGATTCTCAGCCTACAAACTAGAATGACAAGCAGGAGAGAGGATATTTTCATTCAGAGTACAGAGCAGTTAGTGGTAGAGTTAATTTTTGCTGTTTGTAATGCTCCCCTTCCCCATCCCTCATTCTTTTTTCTTCATTCACAGAATACTCCAGCCCTCGGTGGGCTATTGAGAGCAAGCAGTGGCAGTGAAAACCTGCTCCTGGGACTTGACTGGGTCATGGATTTCTCTTCATGAAATTTTAAGCATCCACTTCAGGCTCAGGTGGCTAAGGGCTTGCAGAAAAGACAGCAGGTGCGGGTTTTCTTATCTTGTTTTAGTAGACAGTCTGCAGGTAAAGGCTCAGCTGTGAGTTGCAAAATTCTTTGTGATCAGGTCGGGAGGAAGGCATGTTTTGCCATATTTGCAGACACGCTATCATTTCTAATGGTACATGGTCTCACTGAATGCTCTATTTTCACTTGGTTTGAAATCAGAAATAGTAAACCTTATTCTCAGTAAGGATTCCAGGCTGTTGACTTTGAAAAATCAGCATTATGGTGTTTTGCACGGTCTTTATGACACACATCACAGGCAATTGCAGCGAAAGGAGTAGAGTCATAGAAAATACATGCTGGGTTACCCTGCTAACTCCTAAGACCTCAAGCACTGTACCCAAGAGCACTCAGAACAAGAGATTTTATTTCTTGGCTTTTTTTTTTTTAAGATTTTTGTATATGTCCTCTTATGGAGGAAATCAAAGAAGAATTAAGAGATTACCATTAGTGTGGGAATTACATTAACTTATAGAAAGCACTATATTATTGAAGGCACTTGAAGTATCCTACTCCACCATCATATTCCCACCCCACTCCTAAATTTGTCATATAGTCCCAACTACCTTAGATTTAGACAACCAAAGCTACACCCCATTCTATTAAGGTTTATCTCTTTCTTGTTCAGTTACAACATCTGTTAGTGATGTCAGTAGGTAACATTTCCCAGTGAACCAGCCAGAACCAAACATGATGAATTATTGTTATGATCCTTTTAAAGAAAGTACTAAAATCCCCACAAATTTGAGATAAGAATGTGTAATTAACCACATTGACAATATCCACAAATTTATCAGCAGATAGTTCAATAGATAGGTGCGCACAGTTTAAAAGCCCATAACTAAAAGCCTGTAAATTTTTCCTGGTGTTATGCATGTTATCCAAAAAAGAAGTTTTGGAGAAAGGCATCTAAAGTCTTGAACATTATTTTGCCCAAGGTGGTGGATTTGACGACCATAAACTTGTCAGGCCACTGATCTCTACCTGTTCAGTGTTGCAGGACTTCACAAGAGGAAGGGAGAGAGAGACACTTCCTTTTTAATACAGGTGTGATTTTTTGAAATGTGAAGCCATAATGATGAAGTAGTAGTAACTCACAGTGCCATGAACTCAAAGAAGAAGGCCTACAACTGTGACTGCAGAAAGGGTATTACACTCGTTGCTGCTGTTCATTCCGTATTCCTAAGACAATTGCATGCTGGTGTGTTAATTGGAGATGAACAGGAATAGAAACAGGCAAAAACATATGCAGCAATAGAAACTAACTCCATTTCCATTCATGAGATTTTTAGTTGAGCCAGGTTGGTGTGGGCTATGATATGTTACTACAATTTGCCTGACACAGAAAAAGGTCAGTATGACGGTTGGTGGTGTGGTCAGGGCTGCAGAATGCTTTTACTTTTTATGGCTTTGTATCACATGGAAGACAGAAGTATTAACTAGGAGACAGAACTAAACTAACCTGAAGTAAAACTCAAGACCACATAGACTGTGCTGTAAGGACAGAGTTTCTGTTTATTCACTCCTGTTGTACCGTTAGGAGGTAATTACCTGCTAATGTAGATCTAGCCAATGAATCTTGGAGGCGGTCTTAAATTTTCTCTTTGAAAAATTTAAAGTTTCTCTCCATAGCCCTATCTTCAAACCATGTAACTTCGTCATGCTCTTAGGACATGAAGAATGATTTCTGTAATACTAGAAAGACTTAGCAGTGATTATGCAGAAAAAAGTATGTCAGATCACTTATATTCAAGGAGAGGGCCACTCTCTGAAGGACACTGAGACAGGGAAAGGACACCAGCAAGGAAAAATATAATTAAAGAAACACTTTCATAGTCCCCTTTGATTTTCTCTTTAGTAAATGAAATGGCAAATACATAATATTTCTATTCTTAGCCATACCATCATACTAGTCCCTAACATTAATAAAAATTATTTACCTTTGTCTAACTGTAGCTTTGATTTTCTATCATCATCATAGTGTTCAAACACTATACAGTTCATTCAGAGCTTTGCAATGAGGAATAAAACAGAACTATAGAGAAAAACCCTATATTTCCTATTATTTCTTTATAGGTAACAAAACCCCAAAACAAGCCCAAAAAAGTGTTATGAGACACATTCTCTTCTCCAGAAAGTTTGCAGGTCTAAGAATCACAGGTGCACCTAGGACAGTAGAGAGATGAGATCCAGTTTATATATAGCCCTTCTTGAATAGAACTGCTGTTAGGAATTTAAGATGTTGTCTTTCCAATGATTATTCAGAATGTATTTTTGGTGCAACTGGGAGTATTATACTAACAAATAAGCAAACCTGAGGAATGAGAATGTAGGAGAGCTGATAACCTTAAAGGTAAATATGAGAATTTGTATTACTTCTAGAGCAAATGCAGATGCAGCTCTCAACACTAATATGTGATGAGTGACTAATGTCAGCTCAACATGAAAAACTTCAAAGGCAAGAGAAGTTCTCTGATCATGAATCCTCACAGGGTGCCATATGATCACATAAAAGTATTGGAGTTTCTGCGTAGAAGATGACTGGTTAAAGGTCACAAAAATAGATTTATTTATTTATTGGCAAACGTTATGATGATTTCGAAGAAAAGCTATAGAAAAATATTTTTCTAACAATGTTATTTTCTGTCAATTAAGTGACAACTTAAAAACAGTTGTTTTATAAACAGAAATGTGTAGGCTAACAGTAGGGGTAGGGAAGGCTCACGTCATATTCAAGACATGAAGTAAGTTTGTGTAGACTTTGAAATACTAATGTTAAGAAGAAAGTGGTTAAACAACATGCAGAAAATAGGGCCAAATTCTACCAATTGTTTTGATATTAATCTGGAGTATTTTCATCTACTCTATTTAGAATATTGTAGAATTAAACATAAAATGAGAGGAAAAATGAGGGTTATGTCTAATCACCAGTCCATGGAGTAGTAAGACCAAGTCTGGTACTAGCTTGGTATTGGTATAAACCTTGGAATTACTCCAGTGAAATTCAAGAGAAAAATCTGCAATTGGGTATATCAATACAGGAGAGGTCTAAAGTTCTGATCTCAAGTTTAAATTAATTTTTAACTTAGCACAAATTTACTGGGAATAAAGACAGAGTAAAAATACTCTAAATATCCCAAAAGGCAACAGTCCTTGATCTGAATATGTCAATTTAAATTGATTATATTCATCCTATTTACTTATATTGAGTACACAGAGAAAAAGAGCAGAGGAATGAGAAGAGATCAGGCTCTGCAGTTTTCATTATACTCCTGCATGCTGGAGTTAATTAAGAAACAGTAGCAACCATGAGGTAGGCTAGAACAGAAGTAAGTTCTTTTCTTGGAGGAAGAAGAGAGTAGAAACAAATTTACTCCGTCATAGTTTTGGTCAGGGCTGAAAGAGAGACAATCTGCACATCCAGAAAATGGAAAGCTTTCAACACTCCTAATGAGCTTCTTATCATCTGTCATTTCCGAGATATTGTTCTGGTCCCTGTGTCCATTTTAATTAATGTTGAAATTCTCATTTGCACTAAGAGTATGGTTATTTTATATCTATATGTCCTCTTATATATATTTTATGTTTGTCTCAAGATCCCTTTCACACCAAAATTTTATAGCTACTTCAATATGTTTCATACAAATATTCTTAAATTACAAGAAATTTGCTCATCTAGGCAGATTTGCAGAAATTTTCAAAGCTTTAGAATATTCCAAATACCTGGATGTATTTTGTGGCTTTGATAACAAAATTCTTTGTGCATAGAGCTACGACTACAATTATATTTTTTAATGATACATAACAAATCAACAAAGAAATACTTTTACAATATGGGATGATGATATGTTGCTCAATTTG
Source organism: Callaeas wilsoni (assembly GCA_013398955.1). Lineage (NCBI taxonomy): Eukaryota > Metazoa > Chordata > Aves > Passeriformes > Callaeidae > Callaeas > Callaeas wilsoni. Next base: position 160,610 of record VWPU01005871.1, read on the forward strand.
TAATCCATTACACCATGGAAATGAAGTTTTATGATGTCATTAAAATGCATATAAAGTAATAAGAAATCAACATTTATTAGAAAAATGATGATTTGAAAATAGCCTTGCAATATGACAAATAAATAAACCTATCATTTTTATATCACTACACTAACAATAAAATGCAATGTCTGAGAAAAAAGCAACACAATGAAAAGAAAAAGGCCCTATAATCATGTCCTTAATTATAGAAGAATTGTAACTGCTCCAATTTTCCTAAACTCATTTTAAAATCTACTTTTAGGTTTTGATTCATACAAAGTGATTTGATACTTGAAATGTATATAGTATATGTTGGTATTTGCTTGCCATTCAGTGTTGCATTTAAATACTAGTCTATAAAAGAGAACTGAGGATAAATTCAAGCTGTTCTTTTGATGCCTGTCAGGTTTTGTGAATATTATCTATCTAAACATTTTGAATGGAGTACTGAGAATACAACAAACAATTCTGTTATTCTTCCTCACCCATGGAAACAATTTGTTCCTCTACAAATTCTGCTGGTTCCAGAGGGGCTTTTCATGAAATCTGTATTTGGGATTGGGAAAAAAAATTTAAAAAGCAGAACTACTGAGTACCCTAAATGCAGATTAAAAGAGGCAGTTCCAAAGACCAGATAACTAAACAAATATGTGTTCTTATATAAACATTTAAAGAAATTCTGGAAAGTTGAAACACCTTTTTTTTTTATTTCCTGTTCTTGTTTTTCCTCTCTTCCCCAAATATACCCTATCAGGGATTCATATGTCGCATAAATAATTATATAGTGTAGATATGACTTTCAAATTAAACTGAAATTTTCATTAAGCATAAAAATAAAATAGAAAATATATTTTTTTCCTCTTTGAAATCTTAAAGAAAATATTAACAGAGAGATTACCTTCCAGACCTATGTAACAAAATTTAGATGTCTTACACAGATACCTGTAGGAAAGCTAGCTATTTAATACTTTAAGCAGTACTGACAGTGATGTCTGGAGGGCAATTTTTCTAACCAGTTGCCTACTTGAGGGCAGATGTAAAACTTCTTTGACTCCATTAATTGTATGGATTAGATCTTCCAGCTGGGATTAAGTTTCCTATACACAGGAATTTTGGGTTTCATCTCATCTTACGTCAACCCTTTACATTTTGTTGTATAGATAGGTTTCTTTAATACATAAACTAAAATTTTGAAATAAGATTATCAGTAAAACAAAACATTATTTTTGTCTTTCCTCACCTCACCCACCCCCGCTCAAGTCTAGATTTGCCAGATATGGCTAGTAAGATCCTTGAACTGAGATGCTGCCCCTGAGTATCGCTAGCAAAATCATTTTGTGTGAATCTCATGTAATACTGTTCTCAGGGGACTGTTTTGCATATAATAAAAGAGTTGGCAGTTATTGTATCCTATTATTATGAGTCATTAATCAGACATTTCTGACAGTTAAAAGTACTAGTCTTCATATCTCAGCAAACAGTTGGAATCTAAGCCTCATGTTGGAATTTTGTCTCACTATGTGAATTAGAGGATTTGGGGCTGCATGTTGGGGTGAGTAAAGACAAATACTGCATAGAAGAATAAGATGGAGAAACCTAAGTATTGTATCTAGTTTTGTAGCCCCTTAGATACAATAATTAACGTTTTATTATGCTGACATAACCGTGAATAAATGATAAGCTTTACTTAACATGGTGAGCTGAGAGAAGGGTCAGGAGTCAGAGGAAAAATATCAGGACTCTAAAGAGGAGAGTAGAAGAATTGATGAATAATCAAATTAGTCTCTGAGAAGAGAGATGTGGTGAGTAATCTTGCATTTCAATTTTTCTGCTGTGCTGGGATATTAGGGCTGTCTTTCAGTCCCAGGAAAATTGCCCCCAATGGTAGTGGAAAAGAGAATGTAAAATATATATATAAATATCAGAGCAATAATGTAAAACCATACCATTTTATGACCATTTCAAGGTCAGAGAATGGACCAAGGAAGAGGCTAAATTTTACGGCCTCTTTCTTCTCTCTAATGCATAGACAGCCATGTGCAGAGTACTCTAAGCACACTTAGAGCTCTGCTTTACCGATGGCAGGGCAGGGAATGATATCAAAATAGATCATTGCATCATGAAATGGTACCCCAGTGAAATGACAAGAAGTTATGGATTAATTAGAGTTCTGGTGGGATGGGTAACTAAACCAATTAATATATGAGCTCAGTTTTTATGCATATTTTATATTCAGAAAGAAAAGGGTACAAAATAACACCCTCAAAAAGCAGGTATCTTTGCCTTCCCTCAAAGCTTCATGTTATTTAGCTAAGTCTGTGTTCCACTACACAAAGGAAGGGTAAAGCTTTCCCATACTATTATTTATTTGCATGTCTAAAATATAATGTGTGGCTGATAAAACATTCTGGAGGAATCATACTATAAAGCAATGAAATAGTACATCTTTATCTTCTGGGACGTCAGCCATAGACAACGATGTGCACTGTGCATCCACTCGAGCAATTTTATTTTCCTTTCTGATTGAGTTTACATGCTGAAAACTGATAGCCCAAACAGGTAATTAGTGTCAAGCAAGGAGTTTGAAATTACTTTTTTTCTACAATGCTTATGAAATTTGAACCATATTGCTGATTTATCTGCAATATTATAAAGAATTTAGACCTTATGTCTTTTTAATCATCTTCTAATAATAAATTTTTTTAAAAAATCTCTGTTCCCTATGTTCTCTGGAACAGCTTTATGTTAGCTTAGAGTAAAAAGATATCTCAGAATATTTCAAAACACCACGAGATGATTACTTTTTTTTTACCAACAGTGATTATGTCAAAGAAATTACCGAACTCTAAATAATCACACACATTTTTGTGTCTATTTTCACAGTGTATATTTCCAAAGCTTTAGTTAAATCCTGTTAGCACATGGCACTACCAAGAGGAAAGATTTAGGTTAGTACCTCAGGCTCACTAGCAGAATCTAAATGCTAGACTTAAGTGACAATGGGATCGTACCATGAGTGTGACTTACTTAAAAAAAAAAAGAAGATAAGTAACATTGTAATAAAAGTTTTGTGCAAAAATGAAGAGCTCAACAAAAATTCAACAGTCCCAGAAACCCTATACTTTTAATTTCCAGCAAATTTAGACTTTTATTGGTATACTGCAAAGCATGACATTTTTCCAAGGTTTTTCATCAAAACAGTAAAACTTGCCACCCTTACTTGCAAAGCTAAGGATCAGCCAAAATTAAAATGGTCCTCTCCGTGGAAAAGGGATGGGGAAAAGAAAAGGGTGGAAGATGTAGAAAAAATAGAGAAGGAGAAGGGGTAGCAAGGAGTGCAGAAAAGCTGTCTTACTCATCTCACTATTGCCATGGAGGGATAAAGACAACAGATGTTGCTTTAAACCACAGAGTATCTGTCACCTTCTCCCTACCACATCTTTGGTAGCAGCAACGGGCTTGACTCTCTAGAGCTGTGGCATGGGCAAAGAAGGTAAATTACTTGTTTGTCCATCTCCAGTGGTGTGATCCCCTAACCAGCTAATGACTGCAGTAGTGTCTTAGGGTTTCATTGGCAGGGTGTGTATCATAAAAGGAGTGAAAAATGTCCTTCCCATCACTTGACAAACAGGAAAGGCATAAAAATATGTGAAACAACACCCCATCACTGTCAGATGTTACAGTTTCACATAGTTGTTGGGACCTTTTTCCTGTAGTGAAACTGAGATAGTAGAAATTACGTGAAAAGGTAAATCAGGTGAAAGATCTGATTTCATATCTCAGCACAGCTGATGTCAGCATGACGCCCATTAGCTTTGCTAACTTTTAATGTAAATGACCACAGAAAAGAGTTCAGTATAAAGACAAAGACTGTTTTGAACACAGTACAAAGATCTCTGGATTTCACTAAGTACGCATGCAAGTAATTTCTTATGCAGTTCGGATTTCCAGAAGTAAAAAAAAATCAGCCTTCTTTCTTGTCCTTTTCTTGCCTTCCTCTTACTTTATAATGCTCTTTGGAAGTGTTGTGGCTTAACCACAGACGGCAACTAAGCCCACACAGCTGCTTGCTCACTCTCTCCCAGCGGGATAGGGGAGAGAATTGGAAAGGTAAAACTGAGCAAACACATGGGTTGACACGGAGAGTTAAAAGGTAAAAAAAAGCTGCACATGCAAACAAAGCGAGACAAAGAATTTGTTCACCACTTCCCACAGGCAGCCAAGTCCCAGAAAGCAGACTCTGCCACATGTAACTGTGACTTGGGAAAACAGACACAATCACACTGATTGTTCCCACCTTTCTTCTTCCCCCAGCTTTATATGCTGACCATGACACCATACGATCGGGGCTAACCCTTTGGTCAGCTGGAGTCATCTGTCCTGGCTGTGCACCCACCCAACATCTTATGCATTCCCCTCTTCCTTTCTGATGGGGTGGCATGACGGGCAGAAAATGACTTGATGTGTCAGCACTGCTCAGCAATAACAAAAATATCTCCATGTTATTAACCCTATTTCCAGAACAAATTCAAAATCTAGTCCCGTACCAGATACTGTGAAGAAATTTAACTCTACCCTGGACAAAACCAGCATAGTGAGTTATATTAAAAACTTCAGGAATAATGCAAAAAAAAAAAGAAGAAAAAAAATAGAATAGAAATATATTATGAAAGGAATTCATTACTTTCATACATAGCTTCATTAGAGAATTTCCTTAAAAATCTAAGGGATCCACTGGAGAATACTTTTGTTTTCCTTTTCAAATTGTTTTCTGTTTTTCTAATGATCTTTGTCCTCTTTTTGCCTTTTTACTTGTTTAGTTGTCAGAATACTAAAATTCTATCATGTCAATATTATATCACTATAAGATTTTTTGTATGCTACAAACTCTTCATTCATATTTCTACTTCTAAAATGTTTTGAGATATTCGGTTAGACATTCTGAGATTTTTGAGGGTCTTTGATTATTTGTTTATTTTATTTTTAAGAAATTCTCTTATCTTTAAGAACCTCTCAATCAGTGGTAAAAGACTGTCTTTGACTCTCAGTGAGCTGTTTAAAACCTATCCAGTTCTGGTGATAATATGGCTTGAATCCCTGAAGTGCTGACTTATTCAGCTTCCCTTATTGCATCAGATGCTGCCAAGAAATCATGGGGAGTTGATACATCTGTGGATGAGGATTTAATGTTTAGAGGTAAGTAAAGACCATTGAATTTTCTGTAGCAGTTAAACAATTTTTGTGGATTTTTAAATATTATTTTTATTTCTGATTTCTATTCAGAGATTTAGATCTTAAAATTAAGCCATAATGAATTAAGTTCTAAAGTATGAATTTATGATATATTGTTTTCATAAAATCCAGATAATGCATTTATCCTTCCTTCCCTAATTATGTTGATTCCCTGGTATGAAACCTGGTATTTTCAGATGGATATGACAGTAAAAGCAAGAAGCTCATCTGTTGGGAGGACATAATTTGAAAGCAGTATCTACAAAATATTACAGGAGAAAAGTGGGTGGAAAATGATGAACAAATTGTTTGAGTCAAAGCTAGCAATATTTCAGCAGTAGGCTGGGAAAAAAAAAAAAACAAAAACAAAAGAAAAGAAAGGTAAGAGTGTAACAGGGAGATGAATGAAGACGAACAAGATTTTTTGGCAAATTATTCTAAATATTTGGCTGGTAGCTCGCATTTTATCATTCTAGAGCACTGTGGCGTAATGGTGTGTTACACAATGCAATGACATTAAGATTTGGCATGATGAATTGTTCACTTCCTGCAGAAAGAGTAACAGATTTCCAATTATACACCATCCATTTGCTCTGTACATAGGGATTGTACTGCTACCCATAAAATGCATTGTTTAAGCCTCTTCATGAATTTGGCTAATCCTGCTTCTGAGCTTTAATAACAACTTTATAAATCAAGCATGAGGAGTGTGCATGCAGTTCAAGGCAAGTTCAAGTTCAGTCATGAGACTACAAGATCTTCTCTTCCAGCCACTGCTTTTGTAGGTAATTCTATTAAAGAGTATGGAAATACACAATATTTTAATGGAATTTGACTTTAAGATGCTTATTTCCCAAAGAGTTGTTCAAAATATAAATAAATTTAGAGAAGATAAATTATATTGATGCATATATTTTTTAAATTTCCTTTTAAGAGATTGCGGAAAAGATTTTAATCTGTGACTTTCATACAAACCAGAAGTGAGATAGGAATTCAACATCAAGTTGAGAGGAAAAAAAATATATTAAACATAAAGTCCCTGATTTAAACTCGTAGAAGGCAACAGGCATTTTCATCTGGCTTTGATTCAAGTTCATGTTTTTGCTAGTGAAGGATACTTAGCTGATGGCTTTTATATTACTGGTAATAGAGCAAACTTAGCTTGTTTGCTTAACTAATGACTTACAGTAATTCAGTAAAACCTTTTAAATCATTAGTGTGGCCTCTGCTGGTCTTCACTATGTTCCCTGCTGTAGTGACCACACCGAGAAAGCCAACATGTGTGCAACTGCATCTAAGCCTGTAAGTGTAAATATTTTTGTGCATCTCTGTTACTATTGTTCGTAATGCGTAAGATGAAACAGCCTAAATAGTGAATTAATTTTGATTTTTGCTTTTTTTTCTTAACCTAAGGATAATTTTTACCTCTTTGCTGTATGCTTCCCAGCACACAAAGATTCATATTACAGTTTCCTGACTCTGATCTTTTACTAGAGTGCTGACCAGTATTGATATCAAATCTATGGTCTGTAAGAGAGTCACAGAATCACAGAATGGGTAAGGCTGGAAGGGACCACAGTGGATCATCTGGTCCAACCTCCCTTCTCAAGCAGGGTTATCCCAGAGCACATGGCACAGGATTGCATCCAGATGGTTCTTGAATTTATCTCCAGTGGGGGAGACTCCCACAACCTCTCTGGATGATCTGTTGCAGTGTGTGGTCACCTGCAAAATAAAGTTCTTCCTCATATTCAGATGGGACTTTCTGTGCATCAGTTTCTGCCCATTGTCTCTTGTCCTATCGCTTGGCAGCACCACCAAGAAGATCCTGGCTCCATCCTCTGGACACCCTCCTTTCAGATACTTATAGACATTGATGAGGTTCCCCTGTTGTCTCTTTCAAGGCTGAACAGGCTCAAATTCCTTAGCCTATGTTCCCAGGAAAGATACTCCAGTCACTGAAATGTGTAAATAATCTTGGGAACAGCCATATGCTAAACGAAAAAGGAAAAATTTTACAATTTATTTTTCATAGTGTATTGATAGAAAGCTGTCGGGAGACTTCAGCTTTTCCACTATATTAAAACTAATTCTTACTGTTTGATGATCTGTAAGGTCTCCTCCAAATCAGGCCAAATTTTGGCTATCATCAAAATTTGCCCAGAAAAGGGAGTTTCCCTACAGCATACATTGCAAATTATCCAAACAATTGTTTTTTTAAACATTAAATGTAACTTGAATAATCTTGCCTGTTTTTTGTCACATATTATCAGGGAAAAAATCAAACCAAATTAGAAATCTACTTGTTCTAGAAAACAACTACCTGTAATCCATTTTCTTAACTCACATTAATGTTCCTCCACCCAGGTCAAGGAGCAACACACCGTGGTGTTTATTGCATTAGCTACTATAATATAACATGGGCTGGCCGGTCTACATAACTTCAAAGTAAGTAGGATATCTGTTCTGGTTTTTAACATTTCTCTGCTATTGATTCTGTCACTCACCAAACAGAAGACATCCTGTCTTCATCTCCTTTTCCTTACAACAATAAAAACTGCAACACTTTACAGATTGTGGTGATCCCCCATTCTGCACAGGCAAAGGTGTAGCATCCTTTCCATCCCTGTGCATATCCCTGTCTCGTGTGACAGTGTTTGGCTTTGTGCTTTCATGTGCACTGTCTGTGCTTGGCACTGGAGGGAAGAAAAGCTCACAAAGATTTGTACTGAGAGTTATGAAATTCTGGTGGGAATGGATCCTAGCACTCCTAAGGCAAGAGCTGCCCTTGCTTTTGAATAAGAATTATAAATGTCTTCCAGTGGGGTTAGAGTCTGTATTTGGAAACAGGTAAGGTGTGCACTTTCCTCTCTTGTTTGAATCAGTGAAAATTTCCCTCTCAGTTTCTAAAGCACAAAAATCTGGATGATCAATTCTGTTTACAAAAGCATACTAATTAAAGCTTATGTTGAAACAATATCAAGTCTTTGAGGATTTTTCTTTCCTGTTAGTATTTATTTCATGATTTATGTGGTTGTTTTTTTTTTTCCCTGAGGCAATGAGGATCAGTGGGTTTTTTGGTAGGAATTTCTGGAATTATTTATTTGTCATCCTTAAAAATCTAAAGTCGTACCTGGAGTTTTTCTAGCCTTCCTCCCCCCCGTGGCCCAATGTCCATGACTTTTCAGAATACTTGTTAATGGTGGCTCAGTGAGCTAATTAGCTAATTTCCTTTGGGAACACTGACGAAGGCCAAAAGATCCAAATGATGGTTACCTAGAAACAAGAAAAGTATATTAAATCAATTTTTTTAAATCTATATGAGTTTTCTGATGGCAGAATTTGTGTGCTCTTAGAGGAAAAAAATCCAGTCTTAGTTTTTAATTATGATCATCTTTTTGCATATCTCCATACTTCTCACAGTCATCATTTTGACAAGCATAAACATACATTTTCTTGATGAAAATAATTTTCCTTTCATGATTACACTTGCTGACTCCTCATTACTTAAACTGCTAGAAAGAGATCTCAAGGGAGTGGCTTAGTCTATTCCCTTAAGGTCAAGAGCTTCACAAGTGGATGTAAGTAATTGAGTTATAGGGCAAAGATGAGTAAAGCTTTTAGGAAGTTAGGAAGAAAAATCCTCTTGATAAAGAAATGAATCTAATTTACAGAGTGTTATTTTAGTACATAAATTGTCTAATTATATTGTATCTCACAGGCAAATTTCATATTAATTGCTAAAAATGAGGGACCAATTCTGACCCAGTTCGCATAATCCTTTTATCACAGAGTGGAGGAATTAGAGGTTCAATAAAACTGATTGTGCCCCAAAAATGAATTTTGAATTCTGTATGTGCTTGATTGCTGATATTTTGTCACATAAGTATGGATAAATTGTTGGGATGGCAGAGCACTATAGTTTACTGGGGAGAATACTTTCAGCATCTCGAGTGGCAATTCTTCTGAACAGGTGTAGAAAGGTGTTTACATCTACATCTCAGTCACAGGAAAATCAGTGTAGGAAAATTGGTGCTTTTAGGTCACCACTTATCCCACCATAAAGTACTTGTGTAAAATAGATCAGATGAATCCTGCTTCACAGCTTCTTCTCACTATAAAGGAAGTTCTTAACAACCTAGCCTCTCATGGCAATATCTGTGAGACCTTCATAGTGAGGGTTTAATTTAGCTACATTAAGCAGGGGCATGTAACGCTGTGCAGGTTCACCAAGAGAATCTTGCATGGGAAACAGTATGGCTCCACACCGAATCTGTTCTCTAGACAATCAGCTGGATGTCAGACGGTACACCTATGGTGTCTCTAATGAGACTATGTACGGGGGACAATATTGATCTGATTACATCACATGAAACGCAAACACCCTCTCCACACATTGAGTATTAGTACTTTGCTTCCTGCCACATTTGCATCATATCCTTTACCGTAGTTTAGTCTTCTGATTCAAACTTCTTGGAAACCCTTACAGTTCTGCCCGATTCATAATCCTGCTGCTTGACATGGGAGGAAAGTTTGTGCTTTTACTCCCAGATCACAATAAAGTCATTGAATAGCAATGCACCACTACATCAAGGATAGCCTGACAGGAGAACATGGTAAGAAAAGAGTATTTATGGAAATTAACCAAAATAATTGCACTTTCAAAAAAGTCAGCTTCCTGGGTATTAATCTCTAAGCTTGATCACAGAATCACAGAATACTCCGAGTTAGAAGAGACTCTCAAGGATCATCCAATCTAACTCTTAAGAGAATGGCCCATATACAGATCGAACCCACAACCTTGGTGTTGCCAGCATCGTGTTTTATCCAGCTGAGTTAAAGTGCAATCTTTGTCATCGTCTACTGTGCCAGTCACTGCAGAACTACAGAGCCTGCCTAGGACTGATCTGGGAGCTAAACCTTTGACACTAATGCCTGGGTCATTGCTTTTGCGTTTCTCTGGTTCAAGAGTGGAAGATGACTGTTACTTTAATTATGTTATTACTGTAAATTACTGTTAATGAACCATCATCTTGAAAAAGGTTTCCACAGACATAGACAACAAAAATATCCACAGCGAAAACCAATATTTACTATAGAAAACATATTTTTTACTTGTTACTTACACCGTTTCCGCCAAAGATTTAAAATATATGAGTTGTTAGTAAATATTTACCAAGATAGGGACTTTTACCACTGGAGACGGTCTAGGTGTATTTATCCATTTAGAGGTCCTGATGCTAGCCATTCAAGTTGTACCTGAGTTACTTTCAATTTTTTACTCTTATGAATACTTTTGTGTACCCTCTGAAAATGTGTTGCTTTCACTTGTATGTAAAATTTCTAAAAAATAATCATTAAAAAAATTACACTTAAGAAAAAACAATCAAAGTTATTTGCTAAACAACAGAAAGGAAATACTTATGAAAACTTGCAGTTTTAGTCAGAGAAGTCAGTGGGACTACAAAAAAAAATAGTTTCATAAATAGTCAATATTGATGCATAAGTGGGATCATTTCAGAATATTAACAAATATTTCAACTCCAGAAGTGCAAAGAAGAGACAAGAATATGGAGGAGTGGCAGATGAAGATGTAATAAGACATATAAAATCACTATACAGAAGGAGTAAGAAACAAAGAGTTAAAAAAAGTCAGACCTTATTGATTTAGGCCAAAGGATGATTCCATAGTTTTTCACCACGACACAGAAAGAAAACAAAAAAAGGGAATGTAGGTGTTAAGGAGATTGAGAAATTTATTTTTAATGAGTTCTGTCTGGTCATTTCCCTTCCATCATAAATCTAGACAAGAACTAGTAAATAGTTTTAGCTTGCCAGCCACGCAGCTTGACTTGAATATATAAAATTCATTGTACATTATTCAGAAACTCAGAAATGCAAGGCCAGAATGTATCATCAGACCATCGTCTGACCTGTGCTATAACCCCACAGAATTTTACCCAGCTGAGACCTATAATTTATGCTTGAATAATACATACAATAACATTTCTCCTACAGCTTTTCTTCCCGAATCATCTGAGAAAAAGATAGCCTCATTAAAGAATTTTCTGAACTCCTGTGATAACTGGAAGATCCAAACTGCCAAGATCTTAAAACAGAATCATACCTCACCTTCAGTCCTGAATAACTTTGGCTAAGTCAAGGTGAAAATTATTTTGATATAGTTATTCATGTGTGCAGCATTCAGAGGATTATCTTTTTGCTTAGTGAAATGTGATCCGACCTTGTAGTGGGCCAGTGCAGCAGATCATAATGATGAGACAGTAATTTAAATCAAGCAGAATTTAGGCAAAATTTAACCAGAGGTTTTGTTTGTAGAGACCTGTATATTAGCAGGAGTGTCTGCTGTTTAACCCAAGCATGCATCATGGCTGTCTTTAACAATATCACCTCTATTTCATGGAATTATATATTAGTCCTGGTCAGAAGGGACTTTTAAAGGTCATCTAGTCCAACCACCCTTAAATGAGCAGGGACATCTTCACGTTGCTCAGAGCCCTGTCCAACCTGACCCTCTGTGTTAGAAGGCATGTGGAATCCACCACTTCTCCAAGCAACCTGTTCTGGCCTTTCATCACTCTCATTGTAAAACCTTTTTTCTTATATGTAATCTAAACTGATCATCTTTTAGGTTAAAATCATTACCCCTTGTCATACTGTAACAGTCGCTGCTAAAAAGTCTGTCCCCATCTTTTTCATAAGCCGTTTTTTAAGTACTGGAAGATGCTATAAGATTTCCCTAGAATCTTTTCCTGGCTGAACAGCCCCAGATCGCTCAGCCTTTCAATACAGGAGAGGTGCTCCCACTCTCTGATCATTTTTGTGGACTTCCTCTGGACCTGTGAACCACTTGTAAGTGCTCACTTCTATGGAGATGGGTAAGAGGGTATCATTCTCACTGAATCTTAGTGCGTCACTTTGAAAGGTTAGTATTGAACCAGTAAAAGATTGTTAACAGTTCACTTGAAAGAATATTCTAGAAATGTGAAGAACAGTGAGAATTTTGTCTTCACACCATGCCGTGGTCAGCGAGTAGGGCTTGTCATATGCTACAGGAGCATCAGAAGAGATGTAAGATTTATGTAATTTGCCTACCAATTCTGGGTTTCACATAATAAATCATTAACTACCCTTGTATGTCTGTACATTTTGTACTGAGATTCCCAAATGAATTTGTACCACTGTGGTGTATATAAAAAGAAACATGAAACATACACTGTTCCTTAAAGTTCATTCAAAATATGGTTAGAAACTTCACATAACTATTATCTTGCTGATCTTACCACTTCATCTTTCTCTGTCCTTGTTTTACTAGTCATGGAATCATGTATATAATATATGTATATAATTTTTGATGAAGAACTCTTTATCTTCCCGTAGTTCCTGTCAAAAAATTGTCCTGTTTTCAAACCTTTACTGTTGGTCTCTACTTCTCAAACCAGCAAAATTAATTTCAAGAACACTAGCAATTTTAGATAAATTAAAAGGACCAAATTTTTTTAAGCATCATTACATATAAATATGAAAACATGTAAATCAGGATAAAGTGAAGTTTGGTTTTGCACAAAAATTTAAAATTTTTTTGTGTTTTTTTAAATATACTACATTTACCTATTTTATGATGGATAATAGATTGGAATGGAGAAGGAATTTTCTTATCCATGTATAAATTAAAATTGTCTAGTCTTTTTCTCCCTCAGATTACAAAAGGAGTACTCTATATGGGAACTGAGCAAGCAAACAAAGAAAAAGGTTGTGATCAAATTAATGTCTCTCTTTAAATGATCCACAAGTATATTTCATGGAATGACCATAATGATATCTAATTTCTGTTACAAAACATGCTGTTCCAGACTGGGTAAAAACTGAAAAATGTAATCTCCTTTCTGTCTTAGCAAGCTCATTGAATTAACCCTTTTCCTTAAAGGAAACTAGATGATACAATTGTTTTTAATGTAAAAAATATAACAGTCAAGTATTATTGAAGAGTGTGCTTGATAAATCTTGCTATACAACAGAACAATGCTACTGTCTTCTGTACATGTTATCTTTTGAGAAAAGTTAGTTATGCATGACAGTATCCTACAAATTTTGAGATGAAACTAAGCCAGAATCCTGTTCATATTATTCATACATGACTTGTGGTTCACTGAACTGTAACAATGCAAGTCATTTCGCAAAATCTTTTAATGTTAAACTGGCAGTGCCACTTTTGCAAGGTTTTCCTATGCCTGCTCAGCCCTAGATCTCCTTTGTGCAGAAATGCCAAGAATATCAACTTTTGTTTATGAGTTCTAATAGATATTCTTCTCCATTTAAGAACAAGTCTGAAAAGAGCATGTACCCTCCAGTTCTTTGTCTCCTGTAGTTCTTAGCATGATACTGAAATATCAGAAGTAATTAAACAAAATTGTATTGTAAATCCCAAGATAAAAGTGTGACTAATGATTAATTCTCTAGTATTTTGTCAAAACTCTTCTCATAATATCACAGCTCTAGTCAATATTCATATAGCTAATTCTCCCTAAGTAAATTTTTCTTTCCACTAGGAAAATGCTTGTGTGCTGCTTAATAAATAATTTCTGAAATTTCTAAGTATATAGTTTCTGTAGCTGTTTTTCTTTATTATTTTGATCCAAAATTTGATTTTTAAAAGAGTATGTATTTTGAGAGTCAAACTAAGGGATTTAATTTTTACATATATATGTATTTCATTCTTTCATCAAGAAGATGAAGAAGACTTATTTTCTGTAAAGATATAAAAACCTAATGCTACCTTTTATATGGTTTACACCTCAGTTAAAAGACAGTATTTTTCAAAAAAAACAGCTTTCAGAATTATGCTTCTTAAGCCATATGTGCGCAAAGAAAATAGGTACAGCAAATGCAATTTTCAAGTCTCCTTTTCTGATATATACTTATTACACATTAAACTCTTACCTTGCTCTCTTTCTTTCAAATCCTCAGCTATTCTTGCATCTCATTCTGTTGCCAATGTTATCTATTGCTCTGTACATGTCTTTGAATTCAAACTACAAAACTAAGCAGACAAATTCAACTAATTTATTGAACTACAATGCTTTCACCTAAGCAGGGCTTTTAATGGTCCATATAGTAGCAAATTACACTGGGTATTTTAATGCAAATTTATTGTCTATTGAATTTTTTTCCCTTGGTTAGTTTTAACTAACTGTATTTCATGGTCAAGTTCTGACACACTCTTTCTTAAAATATATTTTTAGTATTGATTAGAATTTTCAATCTGAATGAGATTTCAAAGACATTGAAATTAATCAGCCTTTCAACAACAACTATCAAAAATTAAATTCAACATTTCGTTTTTTACACTGCAATACGTAATCAAGAGAATTTCAGTTTATTCCTTTGGCTACATGAATTTATTTACTTTGCCTCTATTTTGTTACCTTAGATATGCCTTTATTTTCTAGACACAGAAATACAAATGTATAACAACTTACAGTACTCAGAACTACTGTGAACAAGAAAATGTTTGCTTCTTTTTTATTTTTTTATCTATAAAGATAATTGAAAAGTGGAACAGGTTGCACAGGGCATTGTGGAGTCTCCATCTGTGGAGATTTTCAAAATAATCTGACTGGACACATTCCTGAGCAACCTTCTTGTTCAGAGAAGTTTGGCCTAAATGATCTCCAAGCGTCCCTTACAACTTCAGATATTCTATGTGTCTCTGTTATTTTGCATGCCATTCAAGATGTTATAATCTTCTCTTATTGTTCTGCTGAGATTGAGACAGAGACAAGACCACAAAAATAGCAATCTATTTCCAATTTGCTTAGACCTCAATCAAAATTTTATAAGGAAGGAATCATATTTTACAGGACAAGGGAGTTTTAAGTTGTCAAGAGGAGCAAATGTGAAATGAAATGTATTATGGCAATATGGTGTTTCGAATGAGTTCACACGAGAAACCTGTGAACTACCTGTAGCTTGAAGATCCAGTACTGAAGAAGAATGTGAATGTCTATATTTAAGAGGAAAAGTCAGTGTAGAATTCTCCTCGTTCAGCCTTAGAGACCTACCACACAGATATATTTGACTGAATTGCTCTCCATAAGTTCCTTTCCTAAAAGGAGAGGAATAGACCTTTCTATAGAAGAAAACCTGGATTCTGTTTCAGATATTGGCATTAGATTAAGATATGTTGTGTCTTTGAAATTCATTATTTTGGTGTTGCTTATAAATGAAATCTAGGGCGAAATCTCACATTTAAACAATAGGTATCTATCTTCCAAGGCCTAGACACCTTAGAGTAGGTCAACCTTTCAGAAAGTTGTTATTAATTTGGGTGCATAGCAAATTGTTCCTTTACCACATTTACTCATTTAGAATTTTTCTGTAATGCTGGTCTGAGTGAGTTTGCTTTTGATTTATACCACAGAAATTACCCCGGTGAGCTATGACACAACTCACTTTAACTAAGGAATGGCAAATAGAAATAAACCCAAACAACACAAACCCCACAAATACCTAAATATTGATTAATTGTTAGAGACACGGGTATACAAAAAAGAGCTGGAGCATGTCCTATGTGTCGCATGCATAGTCAGTCTAGCAGGGATTAGCTCTACTTGCAAGTCAATCTCTATCTGGAGGCCAAGAATGATCCTGTTACTAATGCCTTAGGTGGTGTGGAGGTCACCAGATTAGTACCTAAGTTTTAGGACCAGATTAGTACATAAGTTTTAGGAATAGAAGGGTACCTAGAGAGAAATTATGTCTGACTATGTTTAGAGACCTATCAAGACAACACATCTGTACAGCTCAGCAGCAAACTATGGACTTGATAGAGACCTTCTGGAAAAAAGTGATTCAGACAAAGCTTTAGCTGCATGTTATGAAGGTACATATCTATATACTTACAAAGCTCTGCTACACATCTTGTAGTGCCTACTAATAGAAGCTTCCATCTCCTAAAATCCTTTTAGTATCTAAATTTAGGTCAAATAGAAATGAGCTTTTAAATGTCAATTAATGCGAGTTTCTAAACTGTATGTTCTTCTTCAAACATCATGTCCATTTACCATGACTGGTTCCCATTTATCCCACTTGTCACAGTTCTCCAAAATATGTAAATATTTAATTATACCGACAGATGTCTATAGGTACTTATAGAAATGCTAGGACATTTATTTTTTATTGAGTCCATTGAGAATTAAGTATTTTGAAAAGGATGTCAAACATCCCCCTAAACCTTGGTAGGAATAATAGAATTAGTTCATGATCAGTACTGTTGATCTTTAGCCAGACAACCTCCTCCTTCAAAAAACCTATCAAATTCTTCACAAATGTGCACAGAAATAAGATTCCAATTATGAACTGCACCCCATTCTAGAAAGAAATATCTTCAGAGGAGCTCCTTGTTTCTAAATCAAGTTGCAGTCCTTAAACCAATATTCAGTGTACACATAGAGATCAGCTTGGAAATACTCTAGAACAGAATTATGAATGTCACAAAATTTCAAGACTCCAAGATCTGTGTAAATGTCAAATACAAAACAATTTGGCTTCTTCACTTTCCTTCCTGAAAGAAAAAGAAAAAGAAAAAGAAAAAGAAAAAGAAAAAGAAAAAGAGAAAAGAAGTAAAAAGAAAAGAAAAAAAAAGAAAAGAAAATAAATAAAAAAGAAAATGAAAACAAAAAAAGGGGGGAAAAAGAAAAAAAAATTTTAAAAGTCATTTGAAAGTGGGAAATTTATCCCAAGAGCTAAGTAATTTGGGGGTCAATTTCACAGGATCAGTCTTGCAGCATTTACACAAGCAACAGTTTTTCTTCCTTCGCTGGTGTTTGTTCAGTTCCATATCTCTTTCTTTTGCAAGCATGCCCTTCTAATGCTGTTTCATTCTGAATTGGTGGTGGTAGTAGTAGTATCATTATTGTTAGTGTCAGGAATGAGGATTTCATCATAAAGTTATTTGCAGTAAAATCCTAACTCCAAATAACTCAAAGCTTTGTTGAAGCCTACATCCAAAATCATAGTTACATTACACAGACTTTGTGTGTGCTTTTTATGTAAAAAAAAAGATATAATTTACCTCCACTTTTTACCTTTTCTGTTAAAAATAATTCGTATACACATATTTACTATGATAAGACAGAATATTTTTTTTTCCCCCCTCTAGTATCTGTTAAACCCATAAAGAAACTGTGGAACTTCAGGAATTTCAGGACTTATCCTGGGCTCTTTATCACCTCTTCTTTTCCATAGAATGATATAAAAATCGATTATATTATATACAGTATATTTATGTTTATCTTTATGTTTATCTTTATTTTTAATGAATATTCCAAGTAGTAAAAGCCTTATAAATACCAATATTGAACATTTATGTTTCAAGTTAACACAGTATAACACGCTTTCTTTTACAGAAAAACTTTCTCAAATTTATTCTCACTTCCAAACTCAGATTTTCTTGAAAGAAGTCTGCAGTCTTATTTTTTTTCCAACACTTTCTTCTTGAGCTTTTAAGTCTGTAGCATCATATAGGAAAAAAGAAGATGAGATTTTATTGACACCAAAATGTCTCTCCCAATGCAAAAGGCACAATCTGTTCCCCAGTAAAAGGAAAATATATGGTAATGATCCCAAGTTTATAACCATCTCTTGTTTTATAATTCATTTCCTCAAGAATGGGCACAGAAATATTTGAGAGATTAGTTACAAAATATATTTCATTTCTTATGAAATTTGTTCAGTTTTATAGGTATTAAAACAGACATCAGACATAAATAACGCTAGGATTGAACAGTTTTGCAAATGCTGCATATAAGAAACAATAGCAATATTCTATTTATGGCCAACTGCAACTTCTTTGTTAAAGCTCTAGACTCCAACTCAATATAACGCTATCTGATAAGAAACATGGATAGAGGCAAGGGAAATTAGGCTTTTGGTTGTTCTTAAAAAACAGCATTTCTTTCTTTCTTTTTTTTTTTTTTAATTAACCTCCAAAGAGTGTAAATCATTTTAACTGCTAACGTATCACCAGACAGAAAACCAGAAACATGCCAGCTGTCTTTAGGCAGTCCTAAATTAGGAATTAAACTTTAGAGTACAAAGTTACAGTCCCTATATAGTCAAGAGGGAGGCAGAATCCTCCAGCTAATGATTAACACTACAAAAAAAATCTCAGTCATAATTTAAGGCGCTAGACTTAGAGTCACAGATTATGTTTAATGCTCTTAAAGTAGGAATGCCATTTATGTTGGTAAGTTGGTAGTAAAAAAGCTGTTCCTCAAAGAGTTTCTTTTTAGTAGCTAAGGATGAAATCCAAAGAGCTAACGAGGCTTCTGTATAACTCAGCTGAGATCTGAAATACAAACTGAGCAATCTAGTGAGCAGTCAACTAGCAGCTCAGAAGTCTGCAAGTTTGTATGCCAATCTGTTGTCATCACAGAACCTACTTAGAACATTACATTTATAAACTTGTCAAAATCCTGAGATACCTGAATATGTAAGTACTATCTGGTGCATGTGAACTTGCATAAGTAGAATTGTATGTACCTTATTCAATCTTAAATGTATTAGGAGAAAAAACTAAAAATATTTTGTAGCTCAGTGATGAGTGGACTCTTATGGGAGCACATTTCCACTATGCCATTTCCTATTGGATAACTGAAGTTGTTTCCTGTACAGAATATTCCCTGCTAGAAAGTCAGCTCACAGGGTCTCTTTACAAAAGAGATCTGAGGTTGTTTTCCATACATATTATCAAAGGATCCAAATCTTTTCCAAGCTGCTCCAACAGTAGTATTCCAGTCACATGACAGGACAGTAATGTAAAGAGATGCCACTGCATTATTCAAGATGATACAAGTCTGTGTCCTCTACTTGGCAATCCTTATTAACTTGAATATTTCACTGCAGTCTTGATCAGCAGATACTGACTCAAGTTCTAGAATTTATCTGGGCAACAGCAGATTAGAACTGCTTACCTGTATTGCACTGCATGATGGAGAAAGGCTCTGACGTGCAATCTGTGAATGTGGTTTAATTCTCAAAACCCTGGAACTTAATTTAGCTTTCTTTTTCAGAATCTAGCTTGTATTATTTTACAAGATGAACAGTTAGCAACATTCTATCTTTTAGCACACAGACCATGAAAAGAAATATTGCATTAAATACTGGGACAAGGTACAGAGGACAGTATGAAATTCCTTAGAAATTAAAGGATATCAGACTAAAATATTAGTACTGTGTTGGATAGCATGCTGTATGCTATCTAATATCCAGTACTTAAGAGACAGCATGTAATTAAGACGGACACAAAAAGTAGTCTGAGTAATATGTCTTTTTCCTCTTCCTTTTATTTTTTGGTAACTAAGCAAACAGTATATAATAACTGTTGATTATAAAAGTCCTGCAATTTAGCTATTTTGCATTCTTTTGCATGCTAATAAAATATCACTCAGTATTAAATTGGTATTTAATTCGCACTAAACATATGTCAAGTTACAATTGTAAAAAAATACTACCAACAATATAACAAAATTCATGTGATGTATTGCCAATTTTACATGCAGATTGAACAAGTCTTCATAGACCTCACTTGCTGCTCACTAGTCAGACATATGTTTTTATTGTTTTAACAAGATATTGAAAGAAAAAGAAAAGCAAAACATCTCCATGTAAATAGTTGAAATACTGTGTGTGAAGCGAGAGTGTTGCTGATCATATATTACTGTGCCCATTTCTGTTTAAATACATTGAGGAAGAAAAAACTACCACATAGGAAAAGAATTTGCTACTTATTACAACTGAGGTAAAGTTCCTCTGGATGATTTTTTTTTGAAATGCATCATTATTGGCTTTGTGATAGTGCAGGGATTTTTTAAATTTTGTTTTGAAAGATGAAGATGAGAAGATAATACCTCTTCCTTTAAAACTTACTCTTTTACTCGAGAAGGCTCTCAAGTTACATCTTGTAGTTGTTGCGTATCTTATTTTGGAAAAGGAACACCTTTAAGGGATGAATCATCTGAATTCTTTCTTTGAAACAATGTCAAAAGACTCTTTAGTAGAGATTTAAATATACATATATATAGAGAGAGAGAGATTTAAATATATACATATATATATATATGTGTATATATATATTCACACCAACCAGAACCAGTAAGATTATTGAAATACCTTGAGCAGGATAATCTGCAGACCTCTGCTAACAATATAGCCTTTTTCTCTGACAGTATGTGAAGCCTACTGTTGGTCTGCAGATCTATCTTTTTTTGAGATGATCATGTGCTGATTTAAAATCTGTTTTCAGATAAAAGATTTAAGTAATTTCATCCATTTGATTAAGGGAATTCAGGGCACTATGGAAACTGTTCTCCTGAATAATTGTCACCTGACATCTGTCATGATTTGACACTGGCCCAATGCCAGGCATCCACAAGAGTCACTTGCTCACCCTCCCTGCCACAGCTGGGCAGAGGAGGGGAAGAAGAAAGTTAACAAAAGCTTCATGAGTGAGACAAGGACCGGGAGAAATCACTTAAAAAGCAAAACAGTCTCAACTTATNTGGTTGCAAAGTGAATTTATTACTAACAGAATAAGAGGAAGATAATGAGAAGTAAAATAAGCCCTTAAAACACCTTTTCCCCCCAGCCCCTCCCTCCTTCCCACCGACAGCGCAGGGAGACAGGGCATGGGGGTTTTGGTCAGTCCATCACCGAGATTTTCTTCCGCTGCTCTGGGAGAGGAGTCCTTCCCCTGTGAGGCCATGGAGTCCCTCCCACAGGAGACAGTTCTCCATGAACTTTTCCAACGTGGGTCTGCTCGCACGAATAGCAGCCAAACCGCACTTGCTGCAACGTGAACTCCCCCCACGGGCGCACAGTCCTCCCAAAACTGCTGCGGCGTGGGTCTCTCTTTCCACGGGGCGCAGTCCTCCAAGGACAGGCTGCTCCAGCCTGGAAGCAGGGGCCCCTCTCTCCTCTGGACCTTCCACTGGATCCCAGCCTCCTCCAGGCATCCACCCGCTCCGGCATGGGCACCTCTCCCACGGGCTGCGGGTGGATCTCTGCATTCCCCGTGGATCCCCACGGGCTGCAGGGGCACAGCTGCTTCTCCATGGTCTGCACCATGGCCTGCAGAGGAATCTCGGCTCTGGCGCCTGGAGCACCTCCTCCCCCTCCTTCTCCACTGACCTTGGTGTCACCATGTTGTTTTCCCTCACATGTTCTCACCTCCTCCTCTTCTCTGACCAGAAGCAAAACCTGTGACTTTGTTTTGATTTTCTTCTTACATATGTCATCACAGAGGCGTCACCAGCCTCTCTCACTGGCCCAGCTTTGGCCAGCAGCATGTCCATCTTCAGAGCCATCAGCCATTGGCTCTGCTGGACATGGTGGAAGCTTCCAGAAGCTTCTCACAGGAGACATCTCTGTGGCCCCCCTGCTACCAAAAACCAGGCTGTGCCAAACCAATACAACATCATACACAAATTCTGGTCTCAGGTATTTTTATCCACCCTCAGTCACACTCAAAATGCCTACATGTGCATCAGGAACTAAACTTCTGAATACAGTGCAGCATTTTTACTTTGTTTTGTTATCTAGGAAACAAGTTACCCAATGTCTTAATTGTTTCAAATAAACGGTAATTCTTTGCTTAAAATAACCCCAAGAACTGAATAGATCCAGCACTATAGAACAGTCTTGGAAGTTCCAGCATTTTGCCTATGATCATCTGACATATTTCTCTGTAGATAAATCTTCCCTCATATCTTGGGAAAAGAGAAAATGAGGAAATATTCAGATACAAGTGTAACAAAGCACCTGGATATTAGTTGCTTTTATTCTACATCTTTACAAAGAAAGAAGTTAAAATGACAGTCATTTCAAAGGGGCAGATCGAAGGCAAACAGAGATTTGATTTTGAATGGATGTCACTCCCATCTGAAAGTCTGGGACTAATGCCATGTATTGGGAACTTAAATATCATGCTGCTTATAAAAAGCAAGAATCAAAGCACATAACACATCCTAATGGAATTTAGCTACTATTAAAAAGGATGCTTTCAACAGTCAGTAGCTTCTGTTCCTTTAACAATTTGCACAGTTTCTTAAAAATCTACAAGCCAGCAACCATGGAAACTTATAGCTTTTTCTCCCACAATAAGCCAATCTTTTTTCCATCTGTTTATTCCATGGCAATTTAAATAAAAATAACCTTCTTAGTTATCACCTTCATCTCATTTTTTTAATAAAGAGCATTAGGGGTGTCTGCAGGATTCATTTTAAATGGCACCAAGAACTATGTCCCCATATAACAGATTGAAATGTTTAGGCAAAGCTGTGAACACACATTAGTATTTATTTCCTTTGTTTCTGCTTATTGTATTTTTCATGAAAATTATACTTTTTTATGTTTCTTTCTAAACAGATTAGTAAATATTTATTCTACATTGTTATCTGAAGTCGAGATCAAAAAATTCTAAACTATTATTTCCTTTAAAAAAATATTTTAAAAAATAATTCTCAAATTCTCCTATGAGTTAAAATGTAGCACTTTATCTTCTTTTTAATTATCTTCTACATCACAACAATTCAAACTGGGGTGCATTCCTGACTGAAATCAGCTAGAATCTCTTACCCAGAATTACAGAACTTCATTGAAATCCACAAAAGAAACACTTGGGCTTTCAGGAACATATAAAACTGAATTGATTTCCTGATTATCCCTTGCAGGTATAAATCTCTTTTTACTTGCAATCAAGTAGGATCTCAAAAACCAACAGAATCTCATGAAATTCTTTGAAAAACTTGTAAAGTAAGAGTTAGCCTTGCTCTTTGATACAGCGTGACTCGTCTTCAGGTACGTAACAGGGTTTCCTGTGCTATGGACTCTTTGATTCTGTTATTTAAATGTGGGATGATTTTCTGATGACATGTAATCAATAAAATAGTCCCTGTGTAACTTCAACTGCAAAGAGCAGAACAGTGGGGAAAGGAAGCTGCCCTTTTGTGAGAAGAGTGTGAGTGCAGGAAGCTCTGCCGAGGAACAGGTGTTGACCAAGATGAGAGATAATGTGTTGGGGTTAGAGATCAGATCAATGTGGGCATTATCATTGTAAATGTCTTCCAATGAATGAAGGAAGCATTATATTTGCAGAATCTGCTCCTCATGGTAGACCTTAATCATCCTAATATCCACTGGGACGGAAGCATCACAGAGCAGAAGCAACCAAGATAGGTTCATGGAGTGCGTTGGTGACAACATCCTGGCAGAGGCAATTGAAGAAGCAAAAACAGGAGATTCTTTGCTGGAATTCCAGATAAGGAATAAGTCCAACTCTTAAGTAAATGACCTGTATGGGTATAGAACCCACAACCTTGGCATTATTATCACCGTGGTCTAACCAACTTCTTCCCCTATGTTCTGTACTGCTGAAATGGGATGGAAGTGCTGGGTCAAGTTCTGTGCTCTGAAGTGTCTCACCACACTTGTCATAAATACTTTATTCCCACCAAGAAATAGCAAATTCTTTCTTAGAAAAAGTAGTGCCAAATACAGAAAAAAAACCAACCCAAACTTGTGTGTATAGTCAATCCTTTTTATTTTATTCCAGTTTGACCCTCAATCCGTTACTAAGAGCTTCATGAGCAACATATCCAGGAGGAACCATACTGACTTCTGGTTTTGCTTTTGGTTATTGAGTTTCACCTTTCTCAGAACTTTATGAAGCATTACATCTGTAGTATCAATTCTAAGAATAACTATTTTGTTTTAATAGCAAAATTACTGGGAGAGGGTATTAAAAAAATCAAGTTATTTCCACTCACTAAACCATTTTTCAAAATTCAGTACGAGATAGGCACTTCATTACAGTAAATTTAGATTCAATAAGAATTTCAAATGTAATATTTTTAATAAGAGAGACCTCAACAAACATACAACATGAACAAAATACTTTGCAGAAATAATCAAAGCAAAATATAAAATGATCTTCATATCCATTGACAAGTAAATCTCTGATCTGTAAACCTCATGAAATCTTTTTGTTGCAATATTGTTAGCAATTTCCTCATATGACTATCAGCATAACAGCACAATAAACAATCTTGGGAACCCTTTTGCAAATATTTATGAGCGATCATGTTAGTTTTGTCCGTGGATAAATTCACCTGACTTTCTGTTTATCTTTTCACAAAGATGCCTCCTGGCTGGAAGAAACATAATGTCACCTTAATTATGTTCTTGCTTTGGTAGCATAAATTATTTATGCTTTAACATATTTATATTTAGCCTTCTCTAGCTTTCATTCCTGACCTCCAGTGTGTGAGCTCTGTGAGGAAGCACAGTGTTAAGATATATGACCTAGCAATGTTTACTGTTTTTTTTTACCTTGTCATATCTCTTTGTAACATAGATGATTGAGACTGAGCAGCTATGCTAGCCAGCCCATGAAGTTGTAAAGATAAGACTGTTCTTAGTTGCTTAAAGTGGATTAAGATTTTATGCATATCAAGAAGGTCATTCCAGCTTCTACACCTACTTCACGATAAGTGTACAGCTCTGGAGACTGCCAGTGGGCAAAATGTGCATTGTCATAGCTAGATCATTAAATCACAAATTGCCATCATGGGACTGAGTGTCTTAGGAGTACTAAAAGTTTTAGTGCACCTCTTCCCATTAGCTGTAGGAACTGGGAATGGTCAGTACTCGAAGGAATTACAAGACTGGATTTCAAACTGATGGCCCAGTACCTGCAAAAAACATTTCTTCTTCTGTGTCCTTTCCCCAGAGTCAATATTAACAGCATCAGCCTCTCAGTTAACTGTAGTTCCTGAGTTAGGAATCAGAAAGTTACAGAACTCAAATGCTTCTGGAGATGTGGAAAAGATCACTGCCAGCAGCAAATCCAGCAGATCCAAAATGCAGTTGAGCAATTTATTTAGAGCACCTGTAAAGTAATTTTGACCAATCTGATACAGCATACAAAAAAGCTATTCAGCTGAAAGTGTAGATTGCTTTGTATAAAAATATTATATATAATTGCTTCTGCAAATGGATTTGAGAGGTGGGCAGTAACTCTAAAAAAAATCCAAAACCCCAAACTACATTCATATTCCCATTTGCTATCTCTGCAATGCATATTGTGTTTAATAATAGTAAATGTACAAACAGTGGTAATTGCTAACCCAGTCATATTCTGATTCCCAGCAGGAGCTGGGAAATCAGTGAGTTCAACATTTTTCAGGACAATTGTTGAAATTAGTGAACTAGGCTCAGGCTCCTCGTTATTCATGATAATTTCAGGCCTATCTTACTCAGAGTTCCTAAACAATACTTGCAGAACTTTAGGAGAGCTACCCCCACTAGCCAGTAAGACTGTTTTGACTATCACATTTAATCAGGACTTTCCTGGAAGCAGTTTCAGCTTCTAACATTCTTGACGCTCCAAACCAAAATGATTATGAAATATGAATGCATTTTACTACAGAATCCATTTATAATCTTTTAAGAAAGACATTGTTTAGATAAACCTAGAAAATTATTTTGTCTTCCATTTGTCAAAGGAGAAATGAGGAGCAAATGAGAAGAGAAGGAAAGGTGGAAAAAAGTATGCATATATAGCATTTTACCCAAGATGATGCCTGAGTGGGACATACTGAAATCACATTTATCTTGAACCTTTTGAAGAATGAAGCAATCTTCTTAGCTTGAACGTAGATGTAGTCCTAGTTTTCTCTCTTTTGCCACTGTAGGTTTCCCTTCACCATGAAAAAAAACCAAACTAACAAAAAATAAGACTACCTATAACACTGTGCTCCTAAGCCAAAATAAAGAGTTCCAGACTTAAGGTGGATGATAGTAATGTCTAAAGTTATTCTATTACAGGAGGAGGATTCATAGCTATGGGCCATTTCTGAGATGATGCCTCCCACGCTTCTGAGTCACACTGTTGCAGTTGACATTTGCATTTTTTCTCAAAGAATACTTCTATGACAGAAGTGAGCTAAGCAGAGCTAATTCTGTTGATTAGAACAAATTTGAGTAAATAAAGGACAAACATGAGATTCTGGAAATCTTGGCCATTACATTTATGGGACTCATTAAAATTTTTTTTTTTTTTTTTTTTTATTTGGTGGATGCATGCTAAGTTTCATATATACAAAATGTTAAAGACAAACTATTTTATCATTACAAATTTAAAAACACATCAGATATTATATCTTAAATGGGAGAAGAAAAATTATTTCCCTGATCATGTGATTATCATTCTGATTACTCACTGATGGTTGAAAATTCAGAAGATGAAGACATCTAGGAATAAGAATAAAAATAGATTCTAACTAGAGATTAGAATCACTGTAATAATATCCGTGGATAATTCCATTCTGGTGTAATTTCTTCAGACTTTCAGTTCTTGAGGATAGTTCTTGAGTATACTACTCACTGCTGAATTATTCATATATAGTCACAAATTGTAGAGACTGTGGAAGTGATAAACTGTTCTGTATGAGGCTCTGCTCCTGTCAGGACCTATGCAACATATGGAAACTAAACTGGGTGATCATTTGGCTTTCTGACAGGTCCAGACCAATATACTGCTATAAAAACATGATATATTCACTCAATCAGGCCTCTCACAATAAAATATTCTAATGTACTAATCTTGCAAGTACAGGCAGCAGTACTGCTTACATTTTATATATGGTGTCTTACACAACAGTAGTCTAGAGCATGTCCTTTCACCATTTCTTGATTCGGTGCAACTGTTTTATTGTGATTCACTCTTCTACTGACCATACACTAACAATCACACTTGAAGAAAATATTAAATATTCAAATTCTGCATCTACACCTTAGGTCTTTGTGGAGAAGTTTAATATCAATTTCCCACTTCAACATGACAATAGTTTGGAAGTGACTGACCTTGACCCTTGGTTCTTCTATGTGTAACTTAACAGCAAAAGACTTAGCAGGACAGTTACGAGTATGCATAATATTAGAGATAATCTCAAGATATTTCAAAGAGATACAAAAAATATATATCTAAAGATATATAAATCCTATCAATTCTGTTCTGGAGGAGACAAGATACAAAAGCACATGAATGTTTGCTCTCAAGTCACTGGCCTTACAGGTCATAATCAGTATACTGGTTATACGATGTTTATGCAGTGCAGATGCACACAGAAGCCTGCAGTCTATAACCATACAATGTTATTCGGTGTACTCTACATCTATACCCAAGTTAGCTCTCAATAAGAGGTTTTCCTGGATTCAGTTGTACCTATTTATTATAGCCAGCAATGTAGTGCTGGCCAACAATGACTACAACAGACAACTCCTGAGAGAGGATTATACTTCCTTTCCAAGATAAATTGTGAATTTTGCCTACTTACCTGAGGAAAGTGCTAAAGCCATTTGCATTATAATATATTGTAATAAAATATGTTGCTGCAAAAGCAGATGGTGCTGCCCTTATAAGTCTCTTAACCTTTATGAAATAAACTGTCTTAGAAAGTACTCTGCTGAGGTGTTTTCCCTTGAGCAAGGTGGTGTGGGAACAGAGCTATATGAATAAGGGCTAGGAAGCAAGAACACGGCCAGAAATGTGTGCACCACTCACTCCTTTACAGGATGAAAAATCTAATAATCTGATGACTCTTTAAAAGACTCCCTGGGTGTACTGCCCATCTGTTTTATTTGTGTGCACTTAATGATGAGGGAATTGTAGTCATTCTTACAACTGCTGCTGGAGTAGTGTTCAGACTCTTTTGAAAACCATCATGTTCCTCAGTAAGGGCAGAATCTAAACAGCATTTTGAGTCTGCGGCAAGGGAAGACCACTAGCGGTCAGAGCCTGACCACTCATTGCCCCAAAGACCACTGAAAGCGACACAAATTTTAGGGTCCAGGGTGAAAATAGCTGCCAGCTGCCACTGTGCACCAAATCTGAAGGATCAGCCTTATCACCCATGCACAGGGAACTCTGTATGGAACAGGCTTGGGCTCATTGTGCATAGAGGCATAAAGCCACCTTGCTTTCTTCCCAGGGAAAGTCAGTACTGCAGGCAGAGTTATTTGCTAACTTTAATGGTATAACTGTGTAGCCCTTTAATACCAAATTGCCTTTGCTAGTAATAGGCCATAAACTCTGTACTGAGTTTGCCTGGCTTCAGGGCTGACACTTTTCAGGCGTGCTCTCTCTGAAGTTGTCTTGACCTGCCTGCAGCTTTGTTTCACTTGGGTTATCTCTAACAACAATTTCTCTTACAGACCAGATATCCATGCCTAATTTATTTTACTTTTGTTGTCTTTGTAAGGTAAAAGCACTTTTATTTATATAGGAGCTATTAATTCTTTTATGTAGAATGAGAGGCTTATGACTCTAACATAATGATGTAGAGCAGAGGAATAGAGGTCTGGTACAATAACATCCTTGAGAGGTGGGAACTGTGCATGTATCAGAGAGAAGTACAGCAATGGGATTTTAAGGGATAGGGCACAGGGTGGCATTGGAGACACCACAACGATGAACAACTCAGTGATGGACATTTAAAGAAACACAGATCTGGAGCAAAACTGATTTTGTCAACAAAAATAAAATTAATACATATTTATATGGCTTATATAAAGGGCAACATATATAGTAACTTATAGTGATGTTGACATAAGATGAAACTCTTAAGTTCTTGAAGAAACAGAAAAAGTGTAAAGTGTGTCGATCCTAGAGTGAGGAGGAAGCCATTAACATGAACATCACATTCCTCACAGCAAAGGACTCCAGATACTGATGACTCACCAGAGCATCCCCACCATTGCTGCCATTACAAAACCACCAAGTATCGGGAGGAGGGTGAACCTGAAACCAGAAAAAGGAGTAGAATGTAAAGAATGTGTACACAACCATTTTAACGACATTGCAGTTAATTATTTCTTCTCTGTAATAATCAGATTTAGCCTAATAATGATTTTCGAGCTGCACTGTTAAGATTTCAGCGACATCAACAGCTTTATTTGTAATGCATTTCCTTTTTTGGCCCATTCAAAAAATTTTGAACATAGCAAGAAGACATAAGAAAGTAGTCTGCTCAGATTGACTAGTATCTACCTCAGAGTGCTCAAATTATTCAATAAATTCTAGTGAATTAAGTAATAATAATGTTATTAACCTTTAACAGATGTGATATTACTCTTTGAATAATAGAAAGATAGATAAAGCTGTGTTAGTAATTACCACAGTATATTTCTCATGAAATAAAATTTAATAAAACATGGGCCCTGATCCTACCCACGGTGTTTTGTAATAATTTAATTGCCACCACACTTACTGCTTTTAATGATATTTTATGGACTTTAATATCTATGTAGAAATTGCATATTTTGTTTTCTCAAGGAATAAAAGCAAAATAACTTGTTTTTCTGTTTTAAGCCTTACAGTGTACTTAATGAAGGTTGGAATCAAAGAGATTTGCTAAAAATACATTGCCTATATAAAACCCCCCCACACATTTTGTACTATATATAGAATCTTGTGTGCTTTAAATATTTCTTTTCTACATAATGAAGTACATGTACAGAATGTGGAAACCTTGTGCTGAAACAAGTATTACATGTGCCCATAAATTAATGTGTCCCCTTAGGAAAATGAAATTTCACAATGTAATTACCCCATTTCTTCACTGAAGACATAAAAGAATTTATAGAACTAATTACCCTGATAATGGAGAGGGATTTTTCTTCTCCTCTTTCATTGCAATTCCACCTAGAAGCATGATATAGGAAGATGTAATTCATTGAGCTCCACAGTGGCTCTGCTGTTATGTATTTATTAGAAGAAACTGTGGCATTTCAATAGTTTTGTGTCAAATTTATTCATAAACTTCCAATATAGCAATAAACACAACATTCCAATATAATACTGGAGATTTGAAATAAACTTTTCCTGCTTCAGATTTTCTTCTGCTAATTTTCTGGGTAAAATCACCATTAATTAAATAAACACCTGGCTTAAATTACTGTTTTTCCAAGTCTCCTCTTCCACAACTGTTTGTAACACAGCATATGAAGTGCCACCTTAATATTATTCTTTAGCTTAAAAAAGCTTTCGCTGAAAATATTTATGGTTATCCTAAGAACTGTCCTTAGAGGTAGAAGCTATATGCAAATAGTTAAATATGGATTTTTTCACAATAGTAATTAGAGAACATCTTTCCTTTCATGATCTCAAAACTGTTTGCAGATTGGAACTCTTAATTGTCTAGAAGCAATATTTGCTCTCTAAGACAGTACATATTGGATGCCTAACTACACAAGAAAGAGAACCTTATATTTAAGCAATGTCATGCCCAAGAAATCTTGTCAACTAGAACAAATAAAAGAACAAACAAACAAAAATTTTTAAAAATAATAAAAGAAAGGAATTCAATAAAAGTTTAAAAGTGCTATCAGTCCACTGAAAGGTTCTCAAGCCAGTATTTGGACTGGGAAAGGTATCTCTTTTGTGAGTATGTGTGTGTGAGAGATTTTTAGTTTTGTTTTTTAAAAATGCAGTTTGTAAAGCACAGCAAGAATAGAAAAGTTAATAAAGAGCCCCATATACAATCACAGAATCATTTTGGTTGGAAAATAGCTTTAAGATCATTGAGTCCAACCATAAAACTGTCAAGTGCACCACTAAACCATGTCCCTAAGCATGACATCTGCATATATTTTAAATATCTCCAGGCCTGGTGACTCAGACACTTTGCTGGACAGCCTGTGTCAATGCTTGATAGCTCTTCCAGGGAAGAAAGGTTTCCTAATATCCTATCTATATCTCCCCTGGCACAACCTTTGTTCACAAACAACTGGTCCAGTTGGACACCTTCCACAGTTGTCTTCCTCACCAGCTGTCTCAGGAAATAATCTTCCACACACTGCAAGAACCTCCTAGACTCTTTCCTCGCCACTGTATTGTTTTTCCAGCAGAAATCTGGTAAGTTGAAACCCCCCATGTGAACAAGGGCTAGCCTTTGGCCAACTTCATATTATTTTATCTATTATAACTATAAAATATTTCATCTGCCTTTTCATCTGGGTTGGGTGGTCTGTAGCAGACTCTTACCAGGATATCTGCCTTGTTGGCCTTTCCCCTGATTCTTACCCACAAAGACTCAACCCTGTCATCACCACCATCTACCAAAACACTCCATAACATACACGATTACCCCACCACCTCTCCTTCCTTGCCTATCACTTCTGAAAATTCTCTAGGCATCCATTATGGCAGTCCAGTTGTGCAAGTCATTCTGCCGTCTTTCCATGATTGCAACTATATTTCTGCACCATTTACAAATTTTATTTATTTCTAAAAATGGCAAATCTACAGCAATCAAAAGAGTTAGACTTCAAAGACATTTAACTTCCCCTACTCTTACTGCATCGTAAGGACTAGTTATTATATCAAAGTGCAGACAGTCATAAAAGAAATGTCAGGGAGGACTGGTTTGCCTGAACATCAGTGCTTAAAAATTCAATGGTTAGTGCTGTGCTAGTCATCTTGGGCCTGTGTTTTCGTCAATGAAAAGAAGCAGGCGTCTCCAGAGAGAGATTAATCTCACCCTGTGAAAGGCAAGCAAATTAGATCAAAGCAGTCACCCTCTGGAAGTGCATATTTATCTTCAACAACCATAAATGAAGCCTGAGGTGAACTGTTCAGACTCAGATGTCTAACACATAAATGTTAGGTGAAACGAACCTCTAAAATTTACCACTGAAAGCTCTATACAGTATTAACTCCATGTCTTTCAAAACTTTTCTTATTTAGCATATAGCACAAGTCTAACGCAAGAATGTATGAACTTAAGACCTTTAGAACAAGAGCTGAAAAAGTTTTGCAGTTGGGAGGTGAATTCACACATTCTCCTGGGCATTGACAGTGTTCTGAGGCATTAATTCCCATAGCAGGGAGCTTGAGTGAAAATGTCTAGATAATCCTAAGAAGCAGATTGCACTTCTCAAAGGAAGAAGCAAAGACTCAAAACAAAAATAAGATGTTGCTACCAATCTCCCTAGAAGAAAAAAAAGTCTTTTTTTGACCTAGAATCTGGTGTCAAAATGAATGTTTGACTAATAATGGCTAGGATACTCCTGAGATCAGAAGACCAGGTGCTGAAATTTTCAGCATTTACAAGGGAAGCAAAGAAACAGGAAGCAAAGAAACAAGAAGTAAGAAACAAAAAAGGAAGACTGACCAAAACTAACCTTTTCTTCCCATTTCGTACCAATAGATCCAGAAACAGTGAATATGATACAGAAAAAAAGATGGTCACCAAGGTCACTTTAACTGCCTGGCACTGAAAGGGTTAAAATTTAAAATTTACATTTATGAACGTCCCAGAGGAATTTTATTTTAGAGTTAATACCAAGTCATATCATTGAAAATGTGATTAAAAATGTTTGCTGAGATCCTATTAACAGTATTGGTAAAGGCAGCTTTTGCAAAAGGATCTCTCAAGCAATGCTCAAGCAACAGAAAAAATATGTATATAATAAAATTAAACAGACATAGAAACAAAACAACAACAACAACAACAAAAAAGAAACTAAGAAAAATATCCCAAACGAATAAATATTTATAAAATTTTCTAGGAATATCTCTGACCTATAATAGAATAAGTTGAAACAGAAATAGAAAATAGATTGAAACAAGTAAAAAGGAATAAAAAATTAAACCGCATTTCTCAGAAAATTTTACTCAGTTTCTTCTAATTTATACTACTTTAGAAACATATTCCTTCATTTCTGATAATGAAAACACTCATATTTTTATATAATTAATCATATGTTTATATAAATACTAAATCTCTGACACCAATCCATAACAATTAACATATATATCAATCACAAATAATATTTTAATTTGTTCTGATGTTTGAAATCTTTCAAAGATTTGATCTAATTTACTTAAAAAAATATCCTTGAGTATGACTTCCCTTGAAAACTACATTTTGATAGAACAAGAAAACTTCTGAGCATCTAAAAGCCTTTCAGTTTCAGAGATGGTGTTTTCATGTAAAACAAGCAAAATCTTTGTGCTTATTTGAGCAGGGAGAGAAAAGTCTGTTTTGTGCTTTTTTTCTCTCTGTAGAGCTAATAGCTTAGGAGAGAGAGGTAAAACAATATTACAAATTAAATGGGAAAAAAGAGTCTGTTTCTAAACTCCAAAACGCAACAAGAGTTGAGACGATGATTTTCCATAGTAAAAACATTTAAAAAGGAAATGATGTGGCCTCAAAATAAGAAAAAGTAGTTCTTAAAAATCTAGTAGAGGAAGAGAAGATCAATAAGATCAAATACAAAATGCTGTTTATGGACAGGAACTAATTTTAGTGGTTTTAGATTACTCATTCAGAATATTCAAAAGATTACTCATTCAGAATATTCAAAAGAAAAGAAAAAATGGGTGGTAGTGATATTTTTAAATTACAGAGTAAATGAAATCTTGCTTTATTTAAGGGTAAATTATCAAAGACTTAAGAAATTACAAACGCAGATTTAACTGCCTTTGTCACTTTGAAAGTTTAATATTTTCAGACAGTATTTCATAGCAGTGACTTTGATGCAAATGAAATCCCAATCCCCTAAAATTCCCACAGAAAAGAAATAAAAATATTTGTTGTATAAATTATTTACTTTCATTACTTTGTCCAGTAGTTTATTTAATAGTTATGGCCTTTGCAACTGCTCTAATATTGTATTTAAATTTACTTCTGTGTTTTAAATTTTGTGCCCCTTGGCCTTCATTTATCCAATCCTTAATATTTAGAACATTTGGTGGAAGGGTGTAATTCTACCCTATCTATATTCTATCTCACACCAAATCTAATTAAAAAGAAAATCTTGTCCTCATTTGCCTCTCTTCATTCCCTCACCCTCCCACCATCTCCATTACTGACTTTGTGTCTGAACACTCTGATTTAAATTGTATTCATCATCTGCTTTTTGCACCAGTATAGGCACAATTTATTTCATATATTGTTTTTATCTTGCATTATTTGATTCTCTTATGTCTGTTGGGAATAGAATATACTTTCTCAAAATCAGTTGTGTCACAGTGGTTGCAGAAAAACATGCTGTATATGTTGTCTTAATCCATAGATCTTAAAGAATTCTTGTCTTTCTGAGAAGAATAACCTTCTGAATTTTTATGGAAAAAGCGTTGATGTATACTTCCACTCACTTACTATTTGACATAATGATTATTTGTGTATTACTGTGTGATTACAACCAATCATGATCAATTGTGTGAAAAAATCACAGTAAACAGTAGTCATGGCAAATATAGATTAGAGATGCAGTCTAACTATTTGGTAGATTTTGTTCAGAAAATTCTCCTTTAGCCTTGCTTGAGTACTACAGTAGAAGTTTCAATGCATCAGCATAAAGATGAATATATAGACTGAACAAAATTAGATTTTAATTTTTATAGTGTGGGATAGAAAGTCACATCCAAGGACCAGGAGTCAAGTATGCTGGTATGTGAAGTAAAAGGAAAAGAAAACTAGGGGAAGGAGATGAAAACTTTAAAGTGTTAAAGAATACCCACCTTTGGCAGACTTGAGGGAGCAAATAAATGACAGGCAACTGAGACTGAAACAGAAACTTTAAGGGAGATGAGATGGGGTACAGTGGGCAAAAAATATAAGAAGAGCACATGTAAGCTGAAAATAAGTAAAAGAGCAAGATGAAGAGCTATGCAAAAAAAAATGTGAGGTAATGCAGGCATGAAGAGATCAGCGCAGTATACAGGAGATCATGGAATGTAACAAAGATGAACTGGTATCCAGACAGCTCTGGCAGGGAAAGGCAGAGGCAGAAGGAACTATAAGATATTTACATTCTATTATCTTAGTAGGGCTATATTCAAAAATATAGTTGCAATATGGAATTGCAATGCTTTCAAGATGCTCCTAAAGCAAAAAACACCCTAGAAAAAACATGTTATAAAAATTCATTGGTGTAAAGTTCCAGTGCTAATGGATCAACACTTTTCATACAAAAAAAATATCCTGAAGAAAAATATAAATATAGGTCTACCAACTAAGAACTTTTTTTGTGTATTTTACTTCCTTTAAGAGAGATTATTTTTAAACTGTCCTAGTTAGTTGTTAAAGCTGACTACTACTAGTAGTAGTAGTAGTAGTAGTTGATCTTAGATATAAGTTCATAGCTTTTTATTTGACTTATTTCCCACCCCCAATCTCTATGGACTGTTAATGGAAATAACACCTGTTTAAATCATGCAATATTTTTCACAAGAAATTGCTCTCTTGCTGTTACATAAATGACAGGCAGTGCCAATGCAGATGTATAAAATAGATACAATGGAAAAAAATTGAATACTTTAATAATTATCCAGGCAAATTTTATCTCCTTTGGTTTACTCTGGAGAGCAGCCAACAATCTCCTAACTGGCAAGAGTGTAAGAAGCAGAGGGGTGTATCTTGGATAGTACTCTTCAGAGATAAGCCACCTTGAGGTGACAGTGAAATACTGGAGAACTTGCAGACACTAAAAGACTATAACGTAAGAAGATAGATTAAAGGAAATTTTCTCATGCTCCTTGTACTCAGAAAAACAATGACTCGGCAAAATACCTTCTGAAGATAGAGTTTTCTACTTGACTTCCATATTCACAGAATCACAGAATGGATAAGGTTGGAAAGACCTATGGTGCCTGACTTGGTACAACCTCCCTGCTCAAGTAGGGTCACCCTAAAGCACATGGCACAGGATTGTGTGCAGACAATTTAATCAAAATTGTGGGTTGAAAAGGAAACTTTTTGCATTGTGGCAGTATTTCACAGGACTATGAGTATGGCAAGTCATTGTTGATTAAGCTAAGTTTTTGTGTGTTTTAAGGAATAGAACAATTTGCCTGCACTTTATCTTGCTCCTAAAACTATCAGAATTAAAGTTTTTCTTCTTAAAACTCTTGGATTACCTGAAATAGCTTATTCTTTTCTTTACCATTCTATTCAGTGAATGATCATTTGCCAGCCAATAATGCATCCCTTTACAGGGAGGTTTAATAGCTGCCTACCTGTGAGAATTAAGTATCTAATGCTGTTAGTAAGTGCTTTGCAGATGAAAATTGCGAAGTAAGTGCTAAATATAATTACTGTTATTAGAGACACATTCCAATCCAAATGTTTCTTTGATTTTATAGCTGACATAGATTCCATTTGGTATAATATGCAAAAATGGCCTTTATAAGAGTGGTCAGGTAATGAAAGTTCCTGTGATGTTTCTTGCTGAGCAGCTCATAACAATTTGTAAGCTAAGAATCAAATGCATCTTTAAACAAACAAGTAGTCTTTCTGCTTTTAATATAAATGCTTTCCAAGTAAAGTAATATTTTCCATCAGTCAAAATGACATGAAAAGGCTATAAGATTTGAAAAGCATCCCAACAGGAACCAGATCTTGACTGGTAGGTTTGTAAAGATACAGCTCTTTTTCTTTGCACAACCACACAGGCA
This sequence comes from Callaeas wilsoni, assembly GCA_013398955.1. Classification (NCBI taxonomy): domain Eukaryota; kingdom Metazoa; phylum Chordata; class Aves; order Passeriformes; family Callaeidae; genus Callaeas; species Callaeas wilsoni. Next base: position 197,403 of record VWPU01005871.1, read on the forward strand.
CCAGAAATCCTAGCAAAAAAAAATTTAGGTGTGTGTCTAAATGCACCATCAGATAGTGAATTTCAGTGGTTGGTGCACAACTCTGAAACACGAAATTTACCCCTCTGGCTTTTTATCTTTAAGAGTATGTAACTTCATGTTTGGAGAATCCCTACGCAATGACCTGTCTTCCTGTGAGCATTCCTACTAGATTCACCAGTGCTTAAAAGACATCTGGGAATGAAATTATGAGACTAGAGATGAGAAATAGCCATTCAGTGACGGCAGTGAGGAGAGCTCCACTCCACACCTGACCTAGGCATTACTTACAACACTACCAGAATACCAAAATTTTTTACCAAATTCTTTGGCTTCCTTTTTCTGTAGAAATACAGGTTTATTTCACAGAATTACAGAATCATTAGGTTTGAAAGGGATCTCTGAAGATCATCTTGTCCAACTCTCTGCCAAGGCAGGGTCACCTAGAGCAGGTTACACAGGAACATGTCCAGGTGGTTTTTGAATTCTTCCAGACAGGGAGACTCCATGAGCTCCCTGGGCAGCCTGTTCCACTACTAAAATATTTACAGTACTAAATGTCTGAACTGCAGTATAAGCAATCCCTATCTCTATTATCCTTGTTTTACCAACAGTAAGCAAAGTTTATTGTTTGCTAACAAAATTATGTGGTCATTTTTTTTTACAGGCTAGCTGCATTTGCATCACATTAACATAAACATGTAAGTTTAGCTGGCAAAAAAATGGAGGGATAGTACACACGGAATTTTTTTTGTTTTTTTGTTTTTTTGGGGTTTTTTTGCTGTTTGGGAAACAACATGTAGCTATTTGCTTGTATAGAAGTAACAAGTATTGTAAGGTTTCTGCCACACTCTATTGGAATGATGGTCTTTGTCTGTGGTGCTGCAGATTATAGTCACCCAAAAATAAAGCATTCTAATACTGAGTACTGAGGCAATTAAGACCTGTTGTTGAAATAATTATGTGTGAAAGTCTTGTTGTTATGCATCCTGGGGACATGAAATATACCCTGTCAAATAGGGAGAACCACAAAAATCCATGAGATATCAATTTGAGTCTCTCATGGCTGATGCCAGTCCGACTACATTTCTTTAGGTCTGTTCATAAGACCCTACCCTATTGAAAATCTAAAGAAAGTTGAGTATCCAACCAAGAGGTTTATTGTTATCTTTTGATTCAAGCAACAGTCTAGCAACATCCAAGGCTAGATACAACTAGAATAATAAAAGCCGCTGTTCCAGGAGTAATAATGACTATTAAAATTCTTTAAAATGTAATGGAACTGATCTAAAATGTTTACCAGAATTAACATTCCTTATAACAACACATTAAAAGTATTACAATTACTCCTCCAAACAGTAAGGCTATGGCTATTCATTAAAAGCATATCCTTAATTCTTATACTTTAGTAGGAATCATTGATTTCTATAATCTCTTCTAATAATAAAACATGTCTTCAAAGCCTAAAAAGATTGGGTGAAAGGCTTTGAAAGGACAAAAATGAGATGAATTACACTGATCTTTTGAGATGTCACTGTTTTCTGTGGACACAAGGTATCCAGGGGGCACATAGAGAGATTTTCACCTTTCCTGCTGCCATGCAGCTTCTCTCAAACTTGCACAGTGGATGCATCAGCATGATTTGCTCAGAAGAAATCTGTTTAGCAGAAAAATGATTCCTCGTGGGAGTTATAGCTGTCCCTCAGCATTCCCTGATGACATCAAGGTCACAGTCTAATATGAAACTAAGCACTTTTTTTGAGTCTTCATTCTAATGATTCAGTGGACAATCAATATCATCTCTTATTTCCTGGTCAGGCAACAAACATTTTTAAGAAGGTTTAAGTTTACACACAATTTAAAAACAGAAGCAGAAAAATAAATCCATCTTTTGTTAGTTTTATTATGAACATGTTTCTGTTACTTTTAAAGTCAGCATTTTTTCCTCTTTTCTTTCTTCTTTTTTTCACCCTAGGATATGTCTCATAGCAGTCCCTGGATTTTGCATAAGAATACCAACTTCAACATGAGCCTAAATAAAGGTATGCGAATTTCCACGGAGACCAAAGGGGAATTTTGATAGACAGTGCTACAAGGTCTGAGCCACAAACTGAAATTAACATATACATTCAATTGTGTCTGTTTCCTTCTTTTTTCATGAAAGATATAATTACATTTTCATTAATGGTTACTTATTGTCACGATGATTTAAAAAATAAATGTTCTTTTGTGTGGAAGACTACAGCCTAGATGTTTGTTAGCATCCAATTTAATGTCACAAGCTACAACTATCTATTTTCTTGTACTCAATTATATGTATTCTTATGTTCACTCCAGGAATAATCTTATTAAAACTATTAATTGTATTATCTGCCTTTAGTAGAATTGAAGTAAAAGTGCAATGGAAAACAGAAAAAAATCTCCGAACTGAGAACTACCTTGGAGCTTTGTGTCAAGTTTATATATAAAAAATGTAAATAGATATATATTAAGGAAATACATATTTAAAAGAGATGTAGCATTTTTTATATGCAAGTCTGATAGCAGCTTTCATTTGGCTTCTGCTTCAGTAAGTCTAATAAACTAGATATCCGCCTTTTCTTTACTTAGAAAAACCACAATGCCTTAATAAAATAAGTGCTCTGAACAACACTATTGAAAGTCATTTCAGTCTCAGATACATGATCAGATTGCTGCAATTCAAAGAGCAACAGACTGCAGCAACTGACGACACTGATCTTAGCTAACACCTAAAGGAGTTGTGCTTTACAGTTTGCCAAGTTACCGAAATTTCACGTGTGAAATCCCAGTCAGGTCCTAATTCTGATTTTGGCTATCACATGGGAAAATCTTCAATCACAGGTCAATCTTCATTGACAATGACCATAGTAAGTATCGTAAGTAAGTATTTTGATATACTTGCATTTTAAATTCACATCTATGTAAACATTCACTTTTTATTTTGAAGTCTTCAGATGTCTTTAAAAAAAAAAAATGCATGTAACTGGCTATCTCTGTATAGTGCTTTCTTCAGTATGTTTGCTATTTGTACAATAGAGTATATTACTGTGGCTTCAAATGGGACGTTATGGTCTCTGAGACATGCATATTTAAAACCAAACCAAACCAGAAACAAAAGAAAAGTTAAATATCTGGTTTTAATCATAGACTTTAATGATCTAAAGACCACCTAAAGTTCATAGATATATTTAACTTTTGTTGCTAAAACCATAGAAAAGTAGAACCTGAGAAATTAAATTTAACAAAAAATACCCCAATCATCCTGTTTTATCTTCTCTGAAATCTCAAAGACTTCTGGCAAACTAATTTTTATGTATCACAGTAAATATATGTGAAATTACTCTATGATTAAAATTTTATACCAGTTACTCAAATAGGTGCCTACATACTCAGGGCTGCCTAAATACTCACATATGAATCTTTGAATAAATATTCGTCTTCTGCAACTTCTACCTGACTTGAAATTTAAATGATTAAAAAGTTTATAATAGAGCAACTTAAATACTGAAAAATATATTCTAAACCTTCATTCTTTATAAACAATTTATGAGTCTAGTTATTTTATTCCTACCTTGTTTTTTGTCCTTTGCCATTTTGGAAAATCGGTCTGCAGAATTTATTTTTGTTTTGCCCTCATATAACGCAAAACAAGACAGTTCTCGCTGGGTTATTACAGTCTAATTGGCGTGCAGATTACTGATGGTCTACACTGCTATGGTAAGTGTTTTGCAGTTCATTCATAATCCACAGTATGTTATGATTTCTGTATAGATTCCCATTAAATATTCAGCGATGGGAATGCATGATTTGATAGTGATTTGCTATAAATGTTTATTTGTGTTTACTTGGCAACAGAGAGCGTCCAAGATTCTACTGTGTGTGTACAAACTTATGCTCAGCCAGGACTTCCTACTGTTGAAAGAGTTGATAAAGGTACATGAAGGTAGACCTCAGCAGTGATGACAAATGAATGTCAGGCATACTCAGATCAGAATTCTCCTATTAATAGGAACAGCTCTCTCTAAGCTTCCTCCGGTCTTGTGCTAAATTTACCCTTGAAATGCTCATTTCAGCATAAACACCACAGCTCTAAATAAAAGATATCATTAAGAAGCCTCATATTAATGATATTTCAGATGTTACCTCTGAATTTCACTGAACATATCCTTTTTGCTTTTGGTTAATTGGTATCATTATCACAAATGTCACAGTTGCTTAATTTAATTAGTTCTTACTCATACGTAATATTAATTTACTCTTTCAGAAAGCCAAATGAAGAAATGCAAGTGAAAACAGTGGTTTGGTTTGGTTTGCCTCTTCTGTTCTGTAGGACTTCTACACAGCTGATTTTAAGGAAATACTTCTCAGAAAAGCTGGTTTTTTACAAGAAATATCCTTACTTTCCTACCATATTCACAGTTTTTGGTCTGAAAACCATCTGTACTAATCAAACACCAATTCACTTCAGCACTGAATTGTACATTTATATTTGAATGTCCGAATCTTTTCATGACTATTAAATGAATTTATTTTCTGGACTGCAGTCTTAGGATACTTCTGACTTTTTGTATATCCTTACATAATATAGAAGTCATTGCTTGAAAGTATTTACCATGGAATGAAAACTAGATGACAGTAGTCGCATCTTCAATTTTAACTAGCTATGGAAAGTGCAAAAAGCCTTCCCTATACTCTGCATTTTTTATTTTCAATTAAATAGTAAGTGCAGTGTTAATTCTATGATAGCAATCCCTTATAGCAAATAAAGAGCTAAGTATCATTTTTTCTATTATAACTTCTTAAAGTAAAAAAAAACTCAAATAAACAAACAAAAAATCCCAAACCAACAAAGCACCTTTTGGTGTCTCCAGAGCCCCTCTGATATGAATAGAGCTGAAGAGAGTGACTTGCTTTCTGAAATGATCCCTGCCCTAAAGATGAGAAAAACACACCAAAATATACTGAGGAAAACACAATTGCTTAGGGTCACACAGCAAATAAATGACCAAGACAAATAAAGATTTGAGGGACTTTTCTTACAGTTGTCAGCACTTGCAGCTATCTTGTACTACCCCAAACGTAAACCTTTTTCTCTTATCCCAGGATTATAGCATACTTCCATAAAGATTTAATCATCAGTCTTGGTGGTGTCTTCCACTGATGCCTGAGCATTTTCTAAGTCATGGCTATATGTGCTTTAATATACAGGCCTAGAGATATGTTGGAAAAAATAGGTAAAACTTACTACAGATATTTCTGGGAAAAAAATTAGGTGGCAACCTTATAAAAGTTTACACTGGTGAATTATTTTCCGTACTGTGTGCAGCAGAATTCAATAGATCCCAATGAGAACTCATGAAATGAAATAATTTTAGCACTTTTATTGCTCTCTATAGCAAGATCATTGATTCAAAGAGTATTCAACATTTATAGTATAGTAAATAAAATGTGGTACTGCAGTATTCATGATGCTACAGATTAAACATGGGAAGAGATCAACTTTAAGGAGAAGGAAGTTAAACAAATGTTTTTAGTTATTTGAACACAATTGGCTGTGGAGGAGGAGATATAGTAGCCTCTCCAAATGTACAACTTTCATCTGATAGCTTACAAGTATTTTGAAGATTCATACAAAGTATCAGAATTTAATTGACTATATAAATTAAATTGAATCTTCAATTTTTGTAATTTTCATAGCAAGAAAAGAGATTCAATAAAAATCAAGCAAGCTTCTTAAAATGTGAGACTAGAGAATTTGTATTTAGCCTGCAGTCTTGTTAAAATACAGTACATTTACAATGTGATATTCAAAGTAATAGAATAATTTCTCTCTCCCTCACTCTTCCACCTCTCCCCACCCTTTATATAGATATCTATATTTTTGCCAAAAGAGAGATTTGTGCATATTGCACATCTGTTCAACTACAGTGAAGAAAAAACTTCAGAACTTCAGTAGGTTTATGTTTGGACACAAAGTAGATGTTCTTATATTAAGAAAAAAACACAGAATGCATAGATAGGCTATTTGGGTGAATGATTTAAACACTCTAGATAAAAGCTTAGTCAAGCAAGGCAGAAGTGTTTATACTTTTTTTTCCTATTTTTGTGTTTTTTTTCCCCTAATTGTGTTGGTTTTTTTTTTTTCTTTGTTTTGTTTTATAATGCAAGAAGAATTTTAATACTGGATATTAATTATTTAGAGTATGACTCCCATAAGGTCATGTCACAGTTTTCACTACAGAATATGTAACTAAGGAAACAGAATCATAGAATCATAGAATGATTTGAGTTGGAAGGGACCCTATAGATCATTTAGTTCCAACTCTCCTGCCATGGACAGGGACACCTTTCACTAGATCAGGTTGCTCAGAGCTCCATCTACCCTGGCCTTCAACACTGCCAGGGATGGGACAACCACAACTCTCTGTGAAACCTGTTCCAGTGCCTCACCACCCTCAGAGTAAAGAATTTCTTCCTAATATCTCATCAAAACTACTCTCTGTCTCAGTTAAAACCTTTCCCCCTTGTCCTGTCACTACATACCATTGTAAATATTTTGCCTCCATCTTTCTTGTAGGCTCCCTTCAGGTACTGGAAGGCCACAATCAGATCACACAGAAGTCTTCTTTTTTCCATGCTGAACAAACAAAATTCTCCCATCCTTTCCTCATAGAAGAGGTGCTCCAGCCTCCTGATCAACTTGGTGGCCTCCTCTGGACTTGCTCCCACAGGTCCATGTCCTTCCTGTTTTGGGAGCCCCAGAGGTGGATGCAGCACGGCAGGTGGGGTCTCACCAGAGCAGAGGGGCAGAATCCCCTCCTTGTCCTGCTGGCCACGCTGCTTTTGCTGCAGCCCAGGACACATTTGGCTTTCTGGGCTGTGAGCGCACATTGCTGGGTCATGTCCAGCCCCCCATACAGCAGCAGCCCCAAGGCCTTCTCAGCAGGGCTGCTCAGGATCAGTTCATCCCCCAGCCTGTGTTGATACCAGGGACTGCCCTGACCCAGGTGCAGCACCTCGTGCTTGGTCCTGTCCTTCAGGTGTGCCAACTATGAAACTTAGTGACTGAAGTACTTTCAAAAAATTTTACAATTATGTTGGTAAGAAGTTAATTTTAGAATGTAAATGTGTAATGATAGTAAAATTTGATCTTCAGCTTCTCTTGAAACAGAAAAGGTAGCAAAAAACTTTTTGTTATGTCCTTCTGTGAGGATTTATACTAAAGGAAATCACATTTCAAATTACATTATCATATTTTTCTTTTTGTTTGTTTGTTTTATGTAACTATTTCTTTATGTTCTGCCAACTGCGTGTTTCTGTGGGTTTTTTGGTTTCTTTCAGAGGAGAGGTTTGTATTTCTACTTCATGAAGATATCTTCATAAGGAGAAAAAAATAATAAAATTCTAAGTTCCCTAGCGAGACAAAAGTACACAAAAAGCCAAGTCCATAAAACAAATATGCAGAGAATTCAGCTGCAAGGCCCAGTGAAAATTTCAGCACCAATTCCGCTATAGTAATTCATTTATTATAGGCTTTGCAAAGGAAAGGGGTATTACACTTGTAGAAAAAGAGGTGACAACATAATCTGGATCCTTCAGCTTCATAAATGAGTTTTTAGCATAAAAAATAAAGAAATAATTGCTTCTCAAAAATTTCAATGTTTTATATGTACAAAGGTTAAAGACACCTTTTTTTTTTTAAGCAGCAGAGACAATTTTGGTTTGAAATGCATGAGTAGTAACATACCATGGTAATGACATTTGCCCTAAGTAGTCTGACATAACAGAAAAAGTTTCCTAGAAAAATGCCAAACATTAGTTATTCTTTCAGAGAAAGTTCATAGCAAGTGTCCTTTCTGACTTTGTGTGTTATATATTCATATATAAATGGCAAATATTAGTCCAAATGAAGAGAAAATACTTTTTTTAAACTTGGAATCCAAAATAAAAGGTAACATATTTTATTTCTGTCTTGAAATTGTTCATCCTCATGCTCTCTACCAAATTCTGCTTACAAAAATTATAGAAAATTAGAGAAAAGTTATTTATTCTAATTATGCAAGTGCCATGGTGCAGCATTGGCCTCACTTACCCTCACTGGACAGTCAGGAAGAGCAGTATTTACTGGCATCTTTTTGCATTTCTCCTGTTTAGAAGGAAACCATTCAAAGAGAGTGGTCAGTTTTCCTCTGGATGATAATGACTGTTTCTGATACAACCTCAGCTGCAACTGGTGAGACTCCTTGAAGTGCTCTCCTCCTCTTTTCTCTTGGCCCACCTGACCCATGCGCCTCCATTGTTGGGTCTTGTCTAGCAGTCCATTTTTGGTAAGGCTCCTGCAGCTCCTTGCCCCCACGTCCAGCTAGGAGCAAGACTGAGCATGTGTGCCCAGTAGACACAGAAATAAATCCATACAGTGCACATAAAAGGATGTACATATGTATGTGCTGATGGCCACACAAATCAAGAGAGACAGAGTGCTGCACTCCATAGTCAGACAAGAACAAAAAGCATCAATGGTTTAATTTTGTTTCTCTCCATGGCTGAGCAGGATTGATGGTCTTCTAGTGGGAAACCTTTTCTTATATGTATAAAGGTTATATATATCATAGAATCATAAAAACATAGAATGTTTTAAGTTGGAAGAGACCAATAAAGACTGACTCGAACTCCCTGCTCTTCGCAGAACTATGGGAAATTAAGCCGCATGACTAAGTATGTTGTTCAGATGTTCCTTAAGCTCTGACAGTCTTGATGCTATGACCACTTCCCTGGGAAGCCTTGCTCTGACCATCCCCTGTGTGAAGAACCTTTTCTTAATGTCCAATCCGAACTTACGAAGCAGCTTCTTGCCATTTCCTTATCAATTGACACTGATAAGGATATCTATGTAAGCACATGTATGTATATGTGTGTATGTATGTGTGTATGTATGAATCATCTAACTGTATCTATCTATAAAAGCAAATGAATAAATAGATCTATGTAGGATGTGGATCCCTCCGTTACCTGGGCTCGGACGCATTGCTTGCACAGTACATCCCTCTGGATCTGAGTCTTCTGCACTCTTTGTCAGAGGCTACTGAGATAATTGCTGACCTACCAGAAAACTGGTGACTAAGAGCACTGAGAGCACACATAAATTTAGTCCTCATAATCCAGTGCACCACAACTGTAGTTACAAAGAGAAGTCTTCATTTCATGCTTATAGCACTATTCTAACTTCAATTCCATATACCTAGCCACACTCCATGCTTATTCCAGACTCTTTTAGAAACTGCAGGTTGTAACTGACTGATTCCAAGTGACCTGGTCTGTGTTTCTCTGAAGGGCCAAGGAGCTTTCCACCTCCAACAACAATTTCTGCATAGCACATTTACTGTGGAAACAGCTGGCTTAGCTCATGATCTGACTGCTAACTCTGCCCCAGACAAGTCAAAGAGTCAGTATTTTTAAGAAGGATGGAAGGGTCAATGTCCTTCTGTAGCTGAGATTGTTTATTGTGGTTTTGTTTGTGTTTTTAAAGTATATTAAATTTTGAGCTTAGAGAGGACCTGATAGAGGCACATATGGGAACAATGAGCCTTTATGCAACAAGAAGCTGGTGAACTGAGAACCACATTATGGTTAAAACAATACAAAATTGTCACTCCCGGTTCATCACTGATCTACAAAAGGCTTAATTCCTATTAATTCTTCATAATCCCATATGAGATCATTGTGCATTATAAATCAAGGTTGCCAATAAATTTCTCAAAGACTAAAGTCCCAATAAACACACACATATATATATATATATAAACATATATATATAATATATATAGAGAGAGAGAGAGAGATACAGTTTTTTAGAAAAATGTAATTCTGATTTTCTATTTTGGGAAGAATTCACTTTAATGGGCATCTTTTGTTTCACAGAACAAGAAAAAAATGCCTTCAATGTTCTTTTTTGTCCTTTGTGGAACTGAGAAAAACAAAAAAAACTTTCAAAGACCATAGATAACTTGTGAAGTTCCTTGCTGTTAGTGCTATGTGAGAGACAATATATATTGAAGAAATATAAAAAAATGTGTCATGTATGTGTAGCAGCCTGAAATTCAAGAGGAAAAGAAAGTCACTGAAGAGTTTCCATAGGAGGGGGAAAAAAAAAAAAAAGCATGGAAGATCAGTTTGTAGCAGCTGAAGTATTCAGCTTCAAATAACACAGAATCCAGCACCACCAGACTCAGTTGTACTGGTTAAGGCTGTAGCAGTATATTGCCTTTTGAGCTAACTACAGAATCACAAGCTGAAAAAAAAAAAAAAAAGGGTATGTAATGACAGGTTTCCAGCACTGTGGAAAGTCTTTTAGGGTCAAAATCACAGGGACTATTTTCAAGAGGAATCCACACTTATGATTTTTTTGGTGTTGTTGCCATGAATCTGTCGAGAAAGTTAGATAATAAGCTGTTCTTGTTAGTTATGTAGCACTCCTCAAAAATGGAGTCAAGTAGGATTCTCTTGGTTTTTTTTATTAATTAGGATGTCAATGAAGCAAATAAAGCAATAAGGGATATCATTAGGGAGAACAGATTGAGTCTAAAATTTGTTCCATTGTAGAATTTTAATAACAAATTTCTATTTTGAGGTAATGAAACAATTTAACCAGAGTACTACAGTGACTCACATTTGTTTGAATTGCTCTAACATCTAGATCTAAAGTATTCAAAAGACCCATGAAAATGAGAATTTTAAAAGTGTTATATGCCTAGCTTCTCCTAGCTCTTGAAATGTCATATTTATAGGCTGCAACTCACACTACAATAGTACTAGCTATTATGTGGGGTTATCCTGAAATTTATTGTCCCAAAAAATCTTGCTTTGTCTGAAGTGGCAGGTAATATTTTAAAATTAAATAAAGTGAGAGGTACTTAGGAGAAAAATAATGTAAAAGCATAAAATTTCCATGGAGGGGTGTGTATGGGGGTTCAGTCAAAAAATTTACAGAGATATTTGTATGTGAAAAATCATACACTCAAGCACATGAACAAAATACTGGTGTAGTATATTCTTATTGATATTATCCAGTTTAAAAGCATAGGCTCCCTTGTTTCAAAGACTGCACATCTATCATAACCAATTGAAATTTGTGGCATTAATTTACATTATACTTTCTGAAGGAAGAGATTAGATTTCATTCATGCTGTCCATTATTTCTTAGTCTAAAATGTTTGTGAATTTAATGGAACTAGATTTAGCTTGTCCTATAACGTCTGCCATATTGCAGAATCATGTTTGCTCATTTCCTGCTGCTGATTGAATAATCATTTTAGCAAAATGGAATCATCTTCAAGTAGTCAATAAGCAAGACCCAAGCAGAAAGCCCTATAGCTTGTAGTATATGTTATAATAGTAGGATGCCTAAAACTGATGAGATAGCAGAGCTTAGATTCTTCCTGAGAGCACCAAAAAAACTTCCTTTTCTTGTCTGCTGCAAAGACTTTGGTATCTGCAAAAGGCAGTCATAAAATCTATAAGCACAGAAATGCATTTCTACAGCCTGGAAAATTTATGTACTTAGGAATACATAAATCAGTATTAAACCTTCTAATCAGTTTTTCCTATAGGTTAGATATTCCACAATGGGAATATATAGGTATGGAAAAATGGGACAATCTCTCCCCTAACTGGAAATGCAATCTTATACCAAACTTCTGCTGGTGGTGTCCAGAGAGCACTTCCAACCTCAACAACTCTGTCATTGCACAGTTCTATGATTTAACCAAATAAATACTAAAGAAGAGAAAACATGGGGCAAGTTGCAAATTGATCTAGTTGAAGTTGTTCTTGCTCATTGCTGGGAGGTTGGATTAGATCACCTTTAAAAGTCACTTCCAAGTCAAAGGGTTGTCTTTATCCATGAACCTTTCTTTTGAGATACAGGATTTGAAACCATAAATAAGGAACATGTATAATTTATAAAAGAATTGATAACCCTACACAAGTTAAGGATCTTAGATTTGGCTGGTGTTTAAAGGATTTGAAGTTCTGCTCTTCTAAAATCCAGTTGGCTTCTAGGTATTTCTGGACAACAGTTCTTCATCCATAGAAAGGTATTTCTCACTGACAGGGTTACTAATCTCTTTCCTAAGGCGCTGATCTGTGAATTAAAACTTGAAATCAAATACATCCAAAACAAGTCAAACTTTCTCAATATAAGTCAGTAACTGATCCTGAGCAGAATTTTATGTGTCATTTTAAGAATTACTTTCATCATAAAGAGCAACAGCAGAAATGGCTTCAGCCTCAGTTTTACACTAGTTTTGAGAGGGTCTTTCCTTGCATCTTTTCATTTACTCACCTGCTGAAAAAAATTAAAAGGACTACAGGATCTGACCTTATATTTTTTTAACCTAATTGACTATACTATGATTTCCAAGTGTATTTCTTGATATGCACGTTATATTATTATCTTTTATGCTGAAAGAATACAGTTTGCAACTGTTTCAAATTATTTGACAGGAATTGAATCAGAGTTAGAAAACAGTGATATCCTTCAGTTTATTCTACTTTATATAATTTTATATAATTTTAAAATTGTACTTAAACAGCTAGTAGGGACATTTCTTGACAGTTCCTTATTTTGTATTTGTTTTGCTTATCTGATTTTACTTCTTTTCTTTCTTTCTTTTTTTTTTTCCTCCACCTTTGCTTATATTTTAAATGAGACTTCAGAAATAATTTAATTTTATTTATCTTGCCACAAGCAGATCTATTTCTGGAATTGCCGAGACTGCTTGGAGTAGCAAGCCTCTGAGTAAAACTTCAACTCAGCTGGGAATTTTTCAATAACATCATGATGCCTGCTTCTGGCAATCTGCATTTCATTGTTTGAGAGCAAATACTATCTGTTTACAAATGAGATATATAGAGATTTAACTTGATTTCCCCAAAATAGAGATTCCTATTGAAAAAGCAGAATGACAGACAGGAAATCCTGGTGCAATATATGTCACACATTCTGCTCCATCTCCTATTTTTAAATTAAATAAAATTTAGGCTTAAAAAGGTGGTAGATGGGTCACCTACCATACAATCTTGTAGTTAGCCAGACATCAGTTTATCACAAGTGAGAACTGATTTACTGAGAGAAAAGCAAACAATTTACTTAGAGCAGGTAAAGCAGCCTTATGAAAGAAAGAAGAAATGGATCAAAAATATTAATTTTTTACAGGTTCTTATTCAGTTTGATCCCTGTGATTGAAGTAACTGTGAAAATACTAGGAACAAGCATTACTTCCGAACTAAAGCACTTATAAAATTTGCTAGGACTAAAACTAAATGCCAAAACTGGATTGAAGGATTTGTGTTTATGTTTGTGTAGTTTTGCAATCCTATGGAAAATTTCTTCCACTTTGCATAAAATATTGGTATTTTTTCAGACTTTCGTTTTGCTGTTTCCAAAGAGTTTGGTTTGATATATTTTCACATAGACTAGCTGTTATGAGTGGGAAATTTTAATACAGTCCTAGAACTCTAAACAGCTTAATCAAAGCAGGAATTCAAATATAATTGTAGATGTTAAGAGCATTTAAGTGAGTGGGGAAGGCACAGGGGGGAAGGCTGTAGCATTCAAAGGATAGCTGTTTTCAATTACTTGATTGATGTAGGAAGAAATGGGAAGGGAGGGGTAAAAAATTGCACAGGGCTTTGCTTTAAGCATTTTATTGGGATATGAACAAGTGAGCATCATATTGCACAAACTGTAGTGCTAATTTCAATAGCATCAGTCCTTCACCAAAGAGGGAGAAAACTAGAGGTTAAACAGGGTTGAATCACAGCTTGTTTCTCATTCTGTTCTTAACCCTTCTACCAGGGTTATGGTAGAACCATGACCAAGCAGTAGTGAGGGACCATGAAGTGATTTCTAATTGAATTAAAGATTATTCTATAAAATGAATGTATCTTAGTGAGTATCAATGCCATTGATACATATGCCTTCAAGAAGAATATTTTATCTACCTGATATAAGTCCCTATCTCAAATACCTCATCCTAAATGCCTCAAGCCACCTGTTCTTCAGAAAATAAATCCTGTGCTCCAGTGACTTTGCTGAGCAGGGACTTGAATTATTGCTTAAAGAATTATAAAACAACTAGTGCCATTTGAGGTATTTAAGGATGTCTGAGTTAATTTCACAGCCTTAGCAGGTATGACACGATCTTCAGAAGAACCACGATATCTCAAATTAGTGGTTAGGTAGAATATTAGAGTAAATATTTGGTACCAGAAACCTATATTGATAGGCAACAGAAATCTTCTCATAATGTTAATTATTTTACAGAAGTCTTTTCTGACCTGTGTCCTTCTGTGTTTTGGAGATGGTTTTACAGGTTTGGAAAATTTTAATTAGGAAATTCTACACCTTAGCACATCCAAAATTTTTGCAGCAATTATCTGACTTATATATGAGTAATAATGATAGTATGCAGCTATCTGGGGAGATACAGTGCACTCCCTCTTGAAGAAGAAGGTCACAAACAGCCATAAATAGAAATATTTCTCATTGACGGGGAAGTAGATGAGATCATGAGTGAAGCAAAATTTTTCTTTGTATAAGTAAGGATCACACAACAAGATGGTTTATATCAAACATTTCTCACACAATTAAAACATTCACGAAAATTTTTACTAATGCATGTAGCTCTTACATAAATTTAATATCCTTCAAGGGGACCAAGGATAGATAGATAGATAGATAGATAGATAGATAGACAGATAGATAGGTCTGTGAATATATATATATATATATATATATATATATACACACACATATCATACAATAAATAAATTAAACCCTCAATTTTAAAAAACCAAGAAAATTATATATATACACTTAGGAACACCTAGTAAATTTATTTCAGACTTGTTTTTGATAAAGGTCTCATTCAAAACACACTTGCAAAAATTTGCAGTTTTCAAAAGAGTAACCTTTCATTCTTGACAGTATCAAATCCCTTTTTTCTTTTTTTAAAAGTACCATTTGTTAAATGTAGCACATTAATTTGTGGTGCATTCAGTACAGTTAGATAAAATATAATTAAGAGTCCATCTTGTTTACATTAGGTCGAAACTAGCATGTTGAGACTATTAATGGGCAATTTACTCACACAAAATACTGTTATACACCAAACAGGAAAATAAAATGGAATAATTATCATTTGCCTATTTGTAGGTTGGTTTCTAAAATTAAATTCCAATAACTGTTTTAGTGTAACTCAGATAATATATAGATAAACTGTACTCAAGTGAGTTAAGATGTTTATTGCTGTAAATAATGTTGAAACAAAACTCCAGCTAAATGTGATTACCACAGCCCTAGTCATTCTTAGTGTCCTTTCAACCTGGGATAATGCAACACAGATTTTATACTGCTTCAAAATGATCACTCTTTTGCCTTTATTCCATCCACCTTTTTTTCTTCTCTTTTCCCATGGGCACAGAGAATAATAGAATCACAGATTCGCAGAATGGCTTGAGTTCAAAGGCACCATAAGATCATCAAGTTCCAGCCCCCCTGCCATGGGAAGAGACACTTTCCACTAGATCAGATTGCTCAGGGCTCTGTCCAACGTAGCCTTGAACCCTTCCAGGGATGGGGCACCCACAGCTTCTCTGCACAATCTGTTCCAGTGCCTTGCCACCCTCACAGTAAAGAATGTCTTCCTTGTATCTAATCTAAATCTCTCCACTATTAGTTTAAAACTCTTCCTCCTTGTTCTATCACTACCTACCTGTGTAAAATTCCCACTTCCACTTTCTTACAAGCTCCCTTTATGTGTTAAAAGGCTGCAAAGGGGTTTCCCTGGACCTGCTTCTTCTCCAGGATGAAGAAGCCCAACTCTCTCAGCCTGTCTTCATAGGAGAGGTTCTCTGGCCATTAGATCATTTTTGTGGTCCTTCTCTGGACCCACTCAAACAGATCCATGTCTTTCTTTAGCCGAGTACTTCAGACTTGGATGCAGTACTCCAGGCAGGGTTTCATAGGGGCAGAGTAGAGGGGCTGGCCACTCCTCTTTGGACTCAGCCTAGGATGTGGTTTGCCTTCTGAGCGGTATTGCACACTGTTGACCTATGCAGAGCTTCTAATCCACTAGAAACCCCCAGTCCTTCCCTGCCGGACCACTCTTGCTCTGTTCATCCCCCAGTCTGTACTCATATCTGAGACTGCCCCAACAGAGGTGCAGCACCTGCACTTGCTGAACCCCATGAAGTTTTTGTGGGCTCACTTCTCAAGTTTGTTCAGGTCCCTTTGGGTGGCATCCCATCCTTCTGCTGTGTGAACCGCACTGCTCAGCTTCGTGCCACCTGCCAACCTGCTGAGGGTGCACTTGATCTCAGCTGTCTCTGATATCCATGACGATATTGAACAGCACCAGTCCCAAGACAGAACCCTGAGAATTAGTACTTGTCACTGACCTCCACCTGGGCATAGAGCCATTAACCTCAGCTCTCTGGCCACAGACAGTTAATTCCTTATGCAAGTAAGTAACATGAGCCTAACTTTTCTGTGTGTTCATCCCAAACCCACTTACTTTCAGTAAATGTTTCTGGTGGCACTGAAGAAAGGAACTATATTATGTTCTGCTGTTAAAGTTTTTAAAATAGTTTTGAAGAGGAATATTTCAGAGTTATAATTGAACATTACACAAAGTTTTAGTAGTACTACAGCTAATATATGCAGAGCACTAAGAGCACTGCGTTGTCAGAATAAGCCCCTCAATGGATGTTCCACTGGAATAGCCCAGGGGAGAGACGGTCAGAGACTGGATTACAAATGTTTCACTTGTAAGTATAAATTTAGATAGTACGATATCCTCTTCATCTTTCTCTGGTATATGAGCTGTAATACAGAGCACAGGCAATTCAAAGACTATGTTTTCTTTAGGTTTGTAACAGACATTTATAGGCATATAAAATATATGCTACTGGAGAGCTAAGCCAATCTAGCTCCTTTAAAATATTAAACTTTTCTTTGAGTCTTAATAGTGTGAAACATTACCACCTCTTCATGAACAGGAAAATGTACACTCAGAAACTTATCTGCAATTAAAATGAAAAATTTTGCCTTCTGATCTAAATGACTGCTGGGTGAGGTAAATTTCAACTTTTTACAGACAGCATACTGTTAGAAATGTTTACATTAAGACATCAACCTCTGCTAATTGCATTTTATTTGCTTTATGGATGTCTAGAGCTGTGCAAGGTGCGAAAACTTTACCTGTTGTAGTAATTCCATGTAAGAACTGGTCACTACAGTCCTAAAGCACACTAAGTTTACCATAAGCACCGACCAAAGAGCTTCAAGGTCAGTATTAAAATAAGGACATGCTTATATTATGCCGAACTTGTGAAAATAGGAACATATGTGTTAGTTCATATTTACAAAACACAATGAGACTTAAGAAATTGTTAAAGGCTTTCAGAAATCATATTCTAACCTCATTCAATTTAAAGATTTAGAGATAAAGTAGTGCTTTATGATGAAAATCAGCATTTTAAAGTGGTGAAATTTTCTTAACCAACAAAACAAATAAGGCTTACACAACAGCCAAATTTCATAGTCATTCTCTAGAAATAAACTATTCAGTAGTTGGTCGTAGTTATGCCTATAAGTCATTACAACTGCAGAATTTGTAGCTGGGTGAGATCAATTTAAAGTGTTAGTCTTTTGTTCTATTAAAATCTTAACTTTTTCATAGCTAAAGAACCAGGAATAGTTATTAATAAGTACCTTTATGTTTAGAATTCAGATCTTATATTAGTGAAATCAATCTAATATTTTTCTTTACTGGAATGACATTAGCTAGTTTCTGTTACCCTATAAATTATATGTAATGGTGAAAACTACTAAGACGAGTAATAAAATGTTTATTTCAATTTCTAAATAAAAATTAGTCTATATTTGCATATTCATGTACTTGAGCATAATTTTCTAGTTTATCTCTAATAGTTTTCTTAGTTAAAACTTCAAAAGGTTCTTTGAGCTTTCAAATATGTCTGTCTAGAATAATAGAAAGATTCACATAATTCTATGATCAACAAATAGATTACATAAGAATTTTTCTTTAACTTATTTTAAATTTTAAATAATGTTGGAAGAAACAGCCAAATGATTTTAAATAGGCATGTACATAAACAAATATAAAGAGAAAAATGTATATAAATTTTTTTTTTCTGCTTACTAAGACTACTAAAACTACTTGGAGAAAAGCAAGGTGTAAGAAAGAAATAAAATTATCCTGGATAATTAAAAACTGTTTTTCTACATTATTAAATTATTAATTATTTCATATAACCAGAGAAAAAATGTATTCAATTTTCTCCTAAAAATTTCTCATTATTTGTTTATTGTTTTCTTCTAATTTCTAGGTGCGCACTTGTCCTGTTTTTCAAGTAAATCTAATGCGTGAAGCCAGATCTACACTAAATAGCTGTATAAAGCTAAAAACATGAATGATAAACTGTGTCTGAGCAAAGTGCTGGGTTGCAGTGGCTAACTGTATAAGTGCAGTATCCACTGTCATAAATGGAATGATAGTTAAGATCCATGATTAATCATATTTAAAAGAGGAGTCAGCAATAGAAGACTGAAGAGGCCTTTGCAGATTGTTTATACACCGGTGTGTGGAGGAGGTGGGAAAATGTACCCTCAGAGTAAGAGTGAATAGGTATTCTGGCACAGTGTGTGACTCTAAAGTGCGCACAACTCGTGTGCCGACACGGGTAGGACATTTTCACTCTGTACTACAGGATGGAATAGGTGTATTACATAGCAAATATGCACGCCTATAGTCAAATTATATTGATCAGACTTTAAAAATTATTTCAGGAGAAACTAGTCCATCCTTCATTTCATGATGATATCAGAACCTACATTCTGATTTCATTTTCGGTCCTCTACCCTCATTGCTCTGTACAGACATCTACTCTTGATATAGCAGCATTTTTTCTTATACAAGCCTCAGTTTCAATTCTTCATACTGCTACATTTATTTCTCTCTTCTTTTCACATCACCCATGCTTTATTACTTTTATTATTATTTTATATTTTTAAAAATTTTCTTCATTGTTCTTGGTTAATAGTGGCTTAGATTGACTACTAGTCAAATATTCCTTGTTAAACTTAGCTTTTACTTTCAGTTTCTTGCCTGAAAGGTTTTCAGCCAGATAGTTGGAAGCCTGAAACTGCCACTTCCATTGTCATCATCTTTTGAGGATACAAATATAATATATAGGGAGGTACCTCTTTTTCTCAAGATAAAAATAGTCTACAAGAAATCAGTAAATTGAAACTAAAACCTCAGTGTTCCATCAGGGGTAAGCAGGTAAATGTACACTTCAGAGACTGATATTGCTTGAATTTGAATGATTGATTCATTCTGTTGGAGATCACAGAACGTATGATGCTTTCTGGACATCTTTTCTACATCAAGCAGTGCCTAAAAAGCAGTTTCAAAAAAGAAAGACTCTATAACAAACAAAAATGCACTCTTTGATTTTTTACTGTACTCGGTTCAAAAATTGTGTTCAACTACTTAAGGCCTCAACAGCTACATTTATAAAATTATATGTGAACTTTTAGGCAAGTACAAATGATGGTATTACTGATATTTAATAAATATGCCGTTATTTTTATAGAGATCTGATATAGAAAAAAGATCAGATATTTTTAAACATATCTGCAAGTTTAAACTATTTGAATCATCATAAAAGATTTTCAAGTTCTACATTGTCATTTAGACTTCTGAATTACTGTTCTCCTTTGTTGCTCTGTATGTCTTAAATTAATTTTCTACGCATTCCATTCTGCAATTCTGCTCTGAACTCGGAGACTTTCGTATCATATTTTACTTTCTAACGTGAAAGACATCAGGAAGAAAATGTGAAAGACACTTGTGATATTAACTGTGCATCATTCTTTTTTACTGACACCAATTCACTTGAAGATCCCCTTTCAGCTTTTTCCATTAAGACACTGTGTTTGTTTAGGGAACTAGAGTCAAGTGCTATTGATGAAGCCTCAGCTTTAAAGGAAACAGCATGTTCAGCCTGTGTGACATGCAAAGGGGTTACATATTGCCTGTAGTGCCCTTTTGAATAACTAATTTGGTATAGTGTGTACGTAATTATTGCTGTTTGATAGAGGTTTGCTTTTATCAGATTACAGCAAACTAATTTTCATCCATATGCTTGGCTCACACAGAGTGACTCATCTGACGTCAGGAATGTGGGCTGTATTCATGCATTTGATAATGTATTTTTCTTCAGAATTGTATAACATTATGAGCTGACAATGCAGAAACAGCAATTATTATCTTAAGTGAGACAAGAGAAAATTTTAAAACCTGAAGACAAAATTGTTCAAATGAAGCATTATTTGTGTATTAATAGAAAGATGTAAAATTAGTCTGATTTCCCTGTCTGTATACAAAGATATCGGGATACTTTCAAAGTAAATGCCTTAATAAAAATGATAGAATTTTTTTTTTAAAGTACGAAATTAAATGAATTGAATGATTTTGTTCTCTGTAAATTTATTCTGAAAGGATATGGAAACATTTGGGACATTTGTTAAGAGGCAAGCAAGTCCATCTGCTATGGGAGACATGTCATCGTGCAGATCAATGGGAGAATAGCTTTAAGCAACACTCGAAAGAATTTCTACATCAAACTGAGTAATGACTCACAAAGGAAAAACTTGTGGGGCTTAAACAAGGGGGAATCTCTGCAAAGTTACGGCTAGGAGAGAAAAGAGTGAGAGTTGGGGAATGAATCAAGAGTTTCATTACACTGGGAGGAAGGATTCTAGCTCAGACTTTTCTCTTTCACATTAAGATAGTTACGATTATTCCCTTAAGATAGTTTCCATGCCTCAGTGAATGCTTTTTGTTTGCATCAAACCAAAATTAAAAAGCATTGTCTCTTGAAGCTGTTATTTAAACATAGCAAACTGTACAACAAAAAATGTTGCTGGTTTCCCATATGTGCACCTAATTGTGCAAAATGTTATAAATAGCTTTAAAATAGCTAACTACAGCGATATTTTAATCTCTGTTGTCTATATCTCTTACCTGGTTTTACTCACATAAGGGGGTCTAATGCAAGATTAGCAGAACCCCACTAAGTGTACTTTTGACCAGTATGTCACAATTACAAACTTCCATCCAAGTAGCATCACAATAAATGAAAAACGCTGTGACACATCAGCAAGTGTTGGCAAAATAAAGAAACACATTTAATATTTCAGAATACCTCTGTCCTTTATTATGAGATAGGGATTTCATGACATCCAATGTCTTCCAAAGAGATATAATTTCAGTTCAGGACCCCGATTTCCATATTTTAGCAGCAGAATCCACGAGAAAGAAGGAAAAGTGCCACCGGCTTCTGTTGCCTTGGCAACTTGTGTTGCCAAACAACAGGCTGGGTACCTTCTAGCAGGTTTAAACTTTCAGGCTGCTGAGAGACTGATTGCAATGACAGAAGAACAAATACTTTTTGCTAAATGCTTTCCTGATAGCAAAACAAGATAATATTTTGCATATTTTTTCACTACCCTTGTCTCTCTTTTGCATTTGCTTTGTATTATGCTTGTTGATATCATTAACTGTAATTAATCTGAATTGTAAATCCTCCTCTTAGTCTCTTATTTCAGCTATATATTTTCTCAAATTCTCTCATGATAGTACTTATTTCCACACATGGTCTTTTTTTCAATGGCAAATTTGGGTGGGATGGCTGAAGAGAACAAAGTATTCATTTTTATGGGGTTTTTATTCAGTCTGTTTGCACTTTCTCTTCTTGTGGGTGCTACAGTTTTAAAATATTTGTCATAATGAGATAACTGGGTGGGATTAGACATCTCTAGCTGCAGGGCAAATTTAAGGACTAATGCAGCTGTTCCTGTAATTGGCATGTCGATAAAGGCTGCCTCTGGTGGGGCTGGAGCTTTAGACAAGCCTGTCTGGAGCAGATGGTGCAGAGCTTCTCTCTGATGTAAGACACACTATTATCTACAGACATCCAGGTGGGAGTCCTCTGATCCAATGTAGATGCCTGAATTTAAACCAGTTACCCTAGGTTCTTTTCATTGTCAGTGAAGAGAAATAGACACTGTTAGGAAGACATTTATTTCTACCTAATGTAGGCTAATAAACTAGGAAAGATGAACCTTGCCCTACATGTTCGTATTTCTCTCTGTTGTATATAAAAGAAGCTTAGTGTCTAACTCAGACAGAGAGGTCTACTCAATGCCTAAAATTGGATTAGCTGAATCCACTTTTTTATAGGTTTATGGAGACCCTAGTTATCATTGCCCTGGCCATTAACTGAGTCTCATTTTTTGGCTCTTCTGGCCACACCTTTCTGTTTTTAATTACATTAGTAGATTCATTAGTAACTCTCAGCCATGGGTTAAATTAATCACAAGTCATTTAACTTGCTTTAAGCTAGCAGGCATCTGAGTTTGGCCCAAATTGGTCTATGGGAAGGCACTTCTATGCTATTCATTAAATTCCTTTTTAGTGTTGTGTTTAACTTGTGTTTGGGCATCAACTCAAGATGCAGAAGCATAAATTAATTTGTTTTCAATGCAGCTGTCTGCATGTGAGCTGAGTGTGTATGTTCTGATTCTAATTGATGGAGATGTGGGACATAATGCAGTTGCCAATCTGTGGGCATTTGATGCCATTCCACACTCATAGGGTAAAGGGGGAGGTTAGCAGATACAGCACAGAAGCAACGGATGACCTGTGTGCTATTGTTGTACCTGGAGGCCGAGTAATATATTTACAACACAATCTAAAAAAATTGTAGAAGTTATGACCAGGACACCAGCTGAATTTTTCCCATAGTAAGATGTTCAGTTGACCAGTTGTATCACATCTTCATACAATAATTCTCTGAGAGCTTGTCAAAAGGATAAGGCAATACAATTCAGTCCAAGCTATAAAGCCAATTATAGGCTCAAGGTTTATTATATATTATAGGTTCAAGACTTAAAACTTTTATTAGCTTTTGTTGTGAAAAATTGTATCCGGATGGGTATAAGGACAGTGTTTGGAAAGGAGGTGAGGGAATGATTTACATAAATTATAAAAGCAGAGTGTTAATTGTTTATCTAGGAGTCTGTTTTCCAGAATTGTGTCAGTTCTGGAAACAACTGACTGTTGCTGAAAACAATGAGGTTACACTCAGAGTATGGTAAGAATTCATCCTAAACTACTGTCATCTCCTCATCTTCTATTATTTTTTTACAGATGATTTGATATGTGTCTGGCAGCAAGACCCAAGTAAATGAATGCACATTTATAGAAACTCATTCTGTTGTTTTATATTAATTGGCTAACTATAGGAACTCAATCCTTCATGGATGTACTGCAGTTGCTGTAAAGCACATCAATATTTTCTATAAGAACCTGGTGGAAAACATGCTGAGTTAGTTGTGTGTTTTTGATGTGCCCTCAAGTGATTTGCATTTTCTTATTGTTCTTTCTGTTTTCTAGGACACCTGGGCCATTTCTTTCCCTTCCAGCAACTTTGGAACCTCAGTCAATGTAAATTGGCAGAGATCTGTTGATTTCATTGGCAATGTATTAATCTACTTCAACTTAGAGTAGCTCCAGAACTGTAGGAGGTGACTGTATAGAACAGACACCTTCAGTATATATTCAGGACAACAAACTTCTATGCCAAAGGTGTAGATGCAGCTTTCTCCTCTGGGAGAAGAACTCACCAGATATGCACACTGTATCACATATATATTTTAAAAATGTGCTGTCAGAAGTATTGTGCCTGGTCCCTCTGGGTTCAAGGTACTGACACTTATGAAATTCTTTTCCTTTATCAGTCAATGATCATGGAACTTTTTGGAGTGATAATTGTGTCTTCTTTCTTTATCTCTTTTACTCAAAAGTAATTTAGCTTATTTTTATTTATTTTTATATCCCAGTTTTATTTCTCTAATCTCACTCTTCTGTCTATTTCTCCTTATAAATCAAAAAACTGCTCATAAACATCTGCAATGATTCTGACAGGAAGTGACTCCAAAATGAAAGATAAAATAAGTCATGGCTTGGGATTTCTCCACAGAACAGAAAATAGTGAGGATTCTGGTTTATGAAAATGAAATAATTTTCTCTGCTAGCTCAAACTGTCCCATTCACTGCCATAGTTACCAACACATGTTTTAGAAAGGGCAAGTATTTAATAATATTTTGTAAGATCCCATACAGAAAACGATAGTTTTCTCCTAAGCATTACAAGTTTTTAATCTTAAAGCCCTTTTATCTTTCTGGAAAAGAAATTACAGGAAAGTCATTAAGACTATAGATGAAGAAAATGCATTGAATCAGTCTCAATTTATGTTATTTATATGCTACTTGAGAAAGAATGCAATAACATCTCTGATTACTCTTAAAATTTCAGTAGAACATGGGTCCAAATATACTGAGCTAAGGATGTACTCTTTGTCTAATGTACAGAAGTGAATTGCAAGGAAATTAGCAGAATTTATTCAAATTCTTCATTAAAAATACACAATGAAAATAATAATTTACCCTGAAAAAGTGTTTTCATGAAAATATAAACAATCTGTTGGCACTTGTTGGTGTTTTAAATTTTCACTCTGAAAAGGGCCTAAATTTTTCTGTCTGCTTTCTGTAAAAGGAGAAAAAAATGAAAAGAAGAAAAGAGATGTCCTAAATTGGATTTTCCACTTTATTTAACAAGGTTCTTATAAAATACCTTTTAAAATATTATATATTATATCTATTTAAATATTAATAAGATTTGTCAGTGGAATACGGTGCCCGTTTACCATTTTATGTGTGGGTACTGTATGCTTTGTACTGGGCAAGGCAGCATCTTGTGCCTTGGAGGAAAGATTGCTTTGCTGTTTCCTCTGGAACACCTCTGCCTGCTCACCAAAGGGATGGTTTGGGTATGCAGTACAAGGCAAACAGAGAAAAATCCACTCAACACAAGATCCTACACCATGACTTCAGACTCACTGACTCCTCAGCTGTGTTAGTTTGAACTGAGCTGAGGCTGAGTGCACTGAATGCAGCTGCCTGATGCTGCCTGAGACACAGGTGCTTGCTGAACGGACTGGAAATTTTCTGGGTGCAAAAAGCAGTTACTATTAGACAAGTCTGTGAAGCCAGAGCATAAGAGGACAAGCCAGAGGAAGAGGAAAAGCTTTCAGCAGCACCGAAGTGACACTGGCTTTGAAAGCCCCCTGAAAACATAAGATATAAGCAGCAGGAGGCATTTCCTGAGGCATGAATCAAACCCACAGCCAAGTCTGATGGATGACAGAGAAAATATCTTTTTTTTTCTTCTAGAAATCACTGGACTAGCAAGCCATGCAAAGGAAAGAATTTCTTACAAAGACATAGTAGACAGTAATTTTGAAGACTTTTTGCTTAGTTTCACCTGAAAGACTAGAATTTTCTCTTATAGTCTACTTGTTCTTGTGATGAAAAATTAGCTGAAGTGACTAGATTTTTCTGGATATTTGCTTTTTTGGAGGAAGATGGATAGTTGTACTTCAAAGGCTGATGAAAATATTTTTTTAAAGAGTAGAAGGCTCTGGAAATTTGTATAATTACTTTTAAGAGATTGAGAGGAAGAAAGAAAGGAAGAAAGGAAGAAAGATCACTTTCTTCCTCCCAGTCCTCTGGCAAAGTTGGAAATTCTAAATAATCTGATTGTTTTTACATTAACATAAAACATATTTTTGCTGTTTGTTTAACCAGTTTAACCTGAGCTTAGGCAAGACATGTTTCCAACTGAGGTTTTTATACAGGAGAAATTATTAGGTTATAATCATAAAGATAGTGACATTTACAGAACTCAGGGCTTTTAACAAGCCTCATTGTTTAGATGCATTTTTGGTCTGCCACAAAAATTGGGATGTTTTGGTTTACAATAAAACCACAAATCAGGAGCATCCTGTATTTTTCAATACTATACTAAGAAAAATGTAATGGGTCAGTGTAATATGGAAAAATTTTCTTAAAGCACCTAAGGTAGAAAAGATAGTGAATTTTGACATATTTCAGTTATTAATTATAACTCTCTGAGGATAGTCTTAAAAAAATACATGAAGGCAGGTGAAAGAGAATGACAGACATTCTTAAATAACTTTATTAACATGTGATGATTCATTGACAGAGCTTGTTGAAATATTTTAAGTTAGCACTGTATTAAGTTAAAAAATCTATTTGTGAGCAGTGAAGTATGATTTTTTTTCATAATAATAAACAAAAAAAGTCATTGACCATTTTGAATTTAACTTTTCATTTTATCTCAGCAAAAGGAAGAGAACAAAAAGCAATGTGCATGAATACTGTAAATTAGGACAACAGCTAGAAATTAGGTCT
Organism: Callaeas wilsoni; assembly: GCA_013398955.1. NCBI lineage: Eukaryota > Metazoa > Chordata > Aves > Passeriformes > Callaeidae > Callaeas > Callaeas wilsoni. The sequence continues at coordinate 223,868 of VWPU01005871.1, forward strand.
GGAAAATATAACAAAAGAATTCAGAACCTTATAGGATACTGAAAGATATAAGAGTAAGAAATGAGGAAAAGGCAATAGTAAATTTTATAGAATCTCTGATGAGAGTGAAGAAAATAATGAAAATAAATAGAAGTGCTACTATCATACTAGCAAACAATATGCTATAAAGCAGTTTTTCCCCATATCTTGAAGTATATTTTTTAATAGTAAATGTCTCCGATGACCAATCTGTCTTCTGACTTCTAAATATAATGCTACTTATGACCTTTCACAACATTTGCAGAAGATTAATACTGAGAAGGAGAAAAACTTTTTGAAAATTACAGATGAACACAGGAAACCATGACACTTGAAGAATCAAGATGATTTCAGTTAAAGTAAGTCTGACTCTTACTGTGCAAGGTTCTTAATAATCTGACTCTTTATGATCAGCTTTTGCAAAGTTACCAACTCTTTACATCAGGTGTTGCTGCTCTTCTTTGGATCATTTTACATGGGAACATTTAACTGTTTTCCAAGAGGGGTCTGCAAGCAGGACATATACAGGCAAAGGCATGAAGCAATAATTTAACGGCTAATATATGAAAAATGCAGCTAGATATTTTGAACTCCTGGGGTAAACATTAGTGTGCTCAACATCCCCACGAAGGCCCTGAAAAGTGTTTGCTGCCCAGACAGGCATTAGTGAAGAGAAGCATCAGCCTCAACTGCTCCCTAAAATGTTGCTAAGTTTTACTGAGTTGCTGAACCCTTCATTCCTAGCTTTAAGGCATTATCTCTCTTTAAACTGCCACCCCATGAAGACCACTGACTTACAACAGATTGACATTAATGACACCAAGTAACTCCTTGGACTGTTCCTTTTTTTTTTTTTTTTCCCTTTCTCTCTTTAATGACAACCAAGTTGACAGTTTTCTTCCTGAATCTTTAGGATGCTCAGAGACACCATATCTGTAATTGTGCCTCTGCCTATAATTTTCCCTCTTATCCTACTTAGCTCCGCTGTCTGGACCTTCTCATCAATTAAGGATTTCTTCAAAAGTCTGGACCAAAGTTGTGCTGCTGAGCTACATCAGAGCTGGGCCAGGGTAATATAGACACCTGGGCCCAGAAGAGGCAGGGGAGGTGACAGCAGAGGTTACAGTAAGAACAGATTTTATGAGAGCTCAATTTCCATGGCTGGCCTGGACACATGGAGTAGAATTGATTGCATGGTGACTTGGCTTCAGCCCACTTTGCAGCAGTGTGTAAGTTAGGTGCCTAATTACTGGAAGCTTCCCTCCTGTCAGGAGAGACAGAGAAGCTTCTCCAGGCAGAGAATTAGACCTTAATGGCCTAAATAAATATCTGTAGATGCCATCCTCTCCCTTCCTAACCCTCTCTCCCTAGAGGAAGCTTTGTCTAACAATCTCAACTAGGTAATTTAGTAAGAAAAATTCTGTACTTCCTAGGATGAACTCAGGTCTTTACTGACAATAATTTCTTATTGAAAAAACAAGCACTTACCCAGCATTTACCAATAAATGATTAATGCTCAAATGCTTACTTACAATTTTTACTCCTAAGTAGTTCTGCTAAAATCATGCAGACCATTTGCATAAGTACGAAGTGTTACATGAATGTATTTAAACCACTTTTTAAAAGGCTATAACTCTCTCTGCTTGCTCTGGACTCAGGATCCAATGCTGTTGCTGACAATTTGTGAAGCACATAGCTGCCTCAAGGCCTTTTAGATGTACAGACGTGGGAAGGAGAGGGGTAAAGGGCTGGAGACAGGCTGTGACACAAACCTAAGAATTAAAACTCCTGTCCCAGAGCAGAATTAGGGACCTTGGAAAATTGAATTTACAGTCTTATTACTGCTGTTGAGATGGGAAGGGTGCTGGCAACTGTGCTGAGAGAAGCCCTAATATGGTTTTGATAAGTAATCACAAACCACAAAACAAAGAATCATTTATGGCAGCACGGGTTTTAGCAGCTTTTGGCCATCAGCCTGAGAGGTCTTCGCTGAATATTGCTGAACTGTTTGTTTCCTGCCAGGAACTGCTTGAGGTTTAGAAGTGCTTGGAAGATACCAGGTCATCCACACTATGGAAAAGAGAAACCTTCTAGCTAAACACCTGCCACATGAACTCTGTGTGCAAGGAGTAGACTTTTCCTCAGTGTGCCAAGAACAGTCATGGCAGGCAGAAGGAAGTTGGATTTTGCTACATGCACAGTCCACAGGATGGTCTGATTGTTGCATTTCCCCAAAATTTGCTCAAGAAAGTAAAGACAACTTTAAATGCAGGAATCCTCTCCTAATTTGTGCATGTCCTGAAGGAAGATATATCTCTCTTACCCTCCACTACTTCTTCCCAGGCACCTTTGTGTCTAGCCTCTCTGCACAGTCCTTCCACATGCCTGAACAGGCTGCATAAGATCCAGCCAGGCCAGGAAATCTCCATGAAAATGCCTTTGCAATCTCATACTTAACCGGCTCCATGTCATCAGGGTCATGTCCTGTCCTCATCCAGGGTACAAATACCTTTTATTACCTGAAAAAAGGATAAGAACCCAGTGGGTGAGATTATGTGGAGATCTGATTTCCTGATCCACTGGACATACGTCAGCTGGAAACTACGTAACAAAGTGATGAGGGTGAGTGTGTTCATACCATGGTTTTTTTCCTGTCAAGTTATCCAACTGCTTCCCCCTGCAACAAGAGGGCAAGGCAGGCACAAGGGTCCTCCAAATGTGCCAGGATCCTGTGCCAGATGGCAGACACACTTTTCCCTCACCTTTTTATTTACACTCTCATGTTCTAAGTGCTCACTGAGTTTCAGTATCTCCTCAGCTTTTTCCCTGATACCTTCCAAGCTGGTTTACCCCAACGAGGACAGAACTCTTGGTTGGAGAGGTCTGTGTAGTGTGGGGAGTCACAGCCACTATGGGGCCTGTTTCCCTTCCTGGTTGGTGTCAAATCCCAGGACAGAACACCCATGGGAATTTTTATACATTTGATCCTCTGACACACATACTGGTCCTCATTTTCTACTATTTTGTCTCATAGTCACCTAATTAGTCCTTGTTTTCTTTTTTTCTTTATCCTTTTCCCTTCTCAGGGAGACCTGGTGTTCGTTTAAAAAGGAGTTCTGAACGCGTCATTAGGAGCCACCCTGGTTCATCAGAGCTCTGTCACTAAAAAGAAGCATATCCGAGCCTCTTTTGCTACAGCCAGGTACATTCTGGGACACATAACTGCCTTATTTACCCATGGCTTCCTCCATCAAGCCAAATTTCAATTAGTTTTCTGAACCCCTGCTTGGTTATATGTTTTCGAGCTTCATTTACTACTGAACAGGCATAGCCTTGGTAAATCTTAGTCATGCAAAAAGTCTGAATGATTGCAATCACAAGTAAAAATTATGCGTGTGAGTAAGGGTTGCAGGATCAGACCACTAATTAATAAATGTCAGTAAAGTGCTTGCAATGAAAGACGTTGTGGGAGTACGGCACATTCTAATTAAAACATCAGATTTATTTCTTCAAGTTAGTCATGGACTTTGTAAAAGTTCGGCATTTCCAGAACTTAAGAAATTTGAGAAAAATTTATTTTTCACATGAATTGTGTTTATACTGCAAATCTGTATTTCACATATTAAACAAAATAAAGCAAAGTATTAAAAAATGTTAACTGATGGCTTAGGACTGCCTGGAGGAGACCTTGCACTCTATCCTTTTATATTGGAGTCTACTGTGCACTATGTGGAAAGACACTTATTTTCGACTCACAGAAGATTTCAAATAGGGAGTAGTGCTATAAGAGTTCTCAAAAAACATATTTTAAATACTTCTATTTAATGCATTATTTCATGAAGTCATATTTTGGGGTAAGAGATATTTTAAAGAGGAATTAATCACATCTGATTCCACTTAGCTATAAAGCACAAAGAAGGAAAAAGAAACGTCAGGCACTACTGTTTTTCTTCTGGTTCTCAGAACCAGTTATAGAAATGTGATTTATGTGTGTGACAGTGTAAAACAGAAAGTAAAAGGACCATGGTTAAGCATTCCCCCTGGATAAAAAATAAAATGTGTTATTTTGCCACAAAACTACAACATTTGCAAAATATTAGGCTTGGTGAAATGTTCAGATTCCCAGAAGAGTATTTCAAGTGCTTTTGCAGCAAATTTTTTCCTCCTCTCTTCCAGCATCAGGAAGAAAGATTGTCAGATTAATGGACTAGAAGGAGGAGGAGTATTGGATACACTTTTCTGATTGTAATATATAAATAAAACACCTTTTTTTTTTTTTTATTATTGTGACTGGAAAAGCAGTTTATTTAAACTCTAATATTTTAGAAATTCCCTTTGTCTCTAAACCAGCTCATTATAACATTCATTTTTCTAAAGCAGCTCTCCAATTTGTATTTTTACCTCAACAGTTTCCTTTTATTTTTCAGTTTTAAATAAATGATCATGTATCTGGAACTCACAGTAGGTAACACCTATTCCAGAAATAGTGACACCACTATCATCGGGTCTATTTTAAGTGCTACTTAAGGGTACAAGTGGAAGAGCATTATTTGTTTTTACTATTTATTTATACTTTTTAAGGAGAAAAATAATACATGCATGCCAGGTGTGGTTTTAGGAGCTCTCAGAGCTTTATTCTAAATTTCTTATTATAAAAGGATAGTTCCCATGGTAACAATTACATCATTTGGCACACATACTACCTGAGGAAAACAGAACCATTTAATAAAGAAACACACATTCACCATTGTGTGATGTGAATTGATTTACTTGTCTAATTATGTTTCCTAAAAACAGGAGACTACAACAGTTTTCAATGTCAGCATGACCACTTGCTTGTCAAAATTATCTTTTCTGCTCCCAGTTCTTTGCAGCTCCAAAACCCCCTCTGACATTCACTTCTTAGAAGCCTTGACACTGTTCAACTGCTGTTGAAAAAGAACCTACTCTACCTATGCCATTTCTTTCTGCATTCTCATGCTCTTTCTTCTTCTCATGTTGAATGGTATTGGTGATCTTCTGTATGACAATAAAATAAAATAAAATAAAATAAAATAAAAACAGTATGACTTCTAGAGATGAATGGTTTTTCTGGGGGTATTTGCTTTAAAATGTTTTTCACACATTTAAATAGCTGCTTGCAAAACAATTCGGATTACACTCTTATAGGACTGTGCAAAGGACCACTACTTTTTGTGCTCACATCCTCTACATACCACCCATTTGCAAATACTACACATGCAGTCCAATGAGTTACACAGTAAAAATCTGTAAGTAAGGGCTGATGTTATCCAATACACAACTTTTCCTATTGGTCCATATTTTTTCTCCTCTCCCTTCTTTTTCCCCATTCTGCATGTTTTCATTTAATTTCTATCTCTCAGACTGTAATCTCTCCTGAGTACCTGTCTCAGTTCTTTGGGATGTTAAAAACATAATTATTTCTTCCTTTCTCAACAATTAATTATTATCACCTATTATCTATGCCTAAGCTTGAAGTAATTCTCTTGACTCCTTCTTAATTTTTGTTGGTTGCTGCATGAGACTCTGCTTTTTGATAAAACAAGAAAAGCCTTCTGTCCTTCTGATTTGTAATTTCTCTAGTGGTTATTGAATTCTGGCTTTCTTTTACTAAATAAAATTGGAAGTATACTAGGACATGCTTGTGCTTCTCAATCTGGAAAAAAATGTAAGGTGGGTATTTAACTGCCTTAACCTTCAAGAGTCAGGAAAAAAAAAAAAAATCTTTTTTTAAACTTACGAGGGCACATATTTTCTAAAGAATTAAACCACAGTGTTGAAACACAAAAGTGGACACACAATCTGCCTGCAAACAGTGAACCCCTGAAAAATGCTGCTATAATTCCGCTACTGTCTCCTTAGGATAAGTGCTGTTTAAATTCATTCATTTCCTGGGAAATGATTTTCTGATCTATCAAGGCAAATAGGTACTGTGGGATGCAAAATTAATCAAGAAAAAGGAAATGAGGTATTTTTTTATGTTTCTTTCTCCCAAAGAAGCCTCTCATTATTACAGTGGACTAAATTGAAGTCAAGTGGCCAAAGATAAGTGGAAGAACGGAACTTAGAAGAAGTCAGAAAAGGGCTGAGCCAGACAGCACTTTTTTAAGACAGAGAAGAGCATAATCTTTTGTGGATGACTGAATTTCACTGACATGAATGGTTCTTTTCTCTTCGTCCTGAATATAGGAGTTGCAAAAGAAACAGTCAAAAAATGCCTTAGAATTAAGGTTGTAAGTTCATAGCTTTTCAGGGTCAATTGTTCACCTGAACTCTTCAGGTGTATTGAAATTATCTCTTCTCAGTACTAGTTACAAAGAGAATCAAGGCGACTCAGTTTTGCTAAATTGCCACTGTTTTGTCCCAGCCTGTATATGACTATGTACTCATAAATATATGACCAGATTCATCTTCCTGATTGGTCCAACTCCTTTACATCCTCCTTCAGAGTTAGAATAACCAATGCCTTATTTTCAAGGGCTTTTATTTTCCTTGACATTTTTGCTTAGCTGAAAACACTTGGATTTATTTTCAATTCATAAAGAGGTTTAGAAGAAGCAATTTCCTCATAAGACTCCTCATTTTGCTGTGTAGTGCCTTGTATTCCCAAGTTCTTACTTATGACCTTTCATGCTGGAGACAGATTACACCTAAACAGACAACACCTCAGTCTTCAGAGAAGGCTTTCACATCAGAAAAAGAGGAAATAAAAGTGGAAACAATGTAGCACTTTCATTACTTTCAAAGGTCTGCAAGTCTCTAGTGCTTTAACAAAAAAAAGTGATGAAATTCCTGGCCATGCACTTATGTGACCTTGGTGGAACTCCTACATGGAGTAACAGGATTCATTTGTTATTTAGAAACGTTATTTAATTCATATGCTTTTAATCCCAATATGTATGCTGACACTTGAAAACCTGACTCTGTTTGATGTTTAATTTTTCCTCAGGCTCTAGGCCCAGGAGCCCAAAGACTCTTGTATCTTCTGTGAGAAATTAAAGAGGGAATCTGTGTTGGTGAGATCCTCTCAGTCTGGCTAACATGAGACTCATAAAGGTGGATTCCTGCAATGGCTGAGTGACTGACAAGCTAAAAGGGTGCTGACTCCATGGCTACTTTATCACTCAAATCCACCATAAATCTGCCCTGCAGCCAAAGGAAGCAATCTGATTCCCATATCTGCACAGAGTAAAAGCATTTCTCCAACCAAATGGCCAAAGAAACAGATTATATCACTGATCTGGTATAAAACTGCTTGTTTGTTTTCTTGATTTATATGTCATGTAGATCAATTTGCATTGCTGCATGAATACTATTGCTAACAGATGGGAATGCGTAGCTGGGGACAAGAAGTGTGACCATCCTTTTGGACAGCAAAAGTGAATTTATCGCATTTAAAAATGGCTGTATATCTGTGAACTGACTAGATCATAACAACTTCTATAGAGCCCTCCTAAAATTTTCACCTGTGCTTTTCATCCCGAGATGGACTGCTGAGAGGGAACATCTTCTCTCCTGCAGCTAGCCTCCCCTAAGGCCTGGGAGGGCATCAGTTTCAATTACCATCCCATAGGCTGTATAGCTCTCTTTAGCAGGACGATTGGCTGTATTCATCCAAACATAAGTGAGGCCAGCTAGAAGAGTTCTCGGTAACTCTACCCTTCTTAAGCTTTTGTTGCCCAAAATGATTCTCTGCATACAGTGTTATGCAAATAGTTAGTAAACTGAACTCAAGCATCAGTTTAAAGCAGCTAGAGAAAATCTAAAGTGAAATTCAATGTGCAAAACATTCAATCAAAAACTAAATTGCAATCTCAGTTGTGGAGCAATTCCAAGAAAAGGCAAGTCAGTCTGATAACAAGAATGCAGAGTGATGCAGGCTCAACAATTTACTTTTCTTTTTAATAGATAAATGAAAATTATGTTCTCAGTGCCAGGCACGTTCTACTACAAGCATAATTAAGGCATTGATTCTGATCTAAATTAGAAACACAAGGAAAAGAGAGGAATAAGAGACTTGCCTTTGACTTCAATGTAGCAGTAATTCCCCATTAAATTTTGTTTTGTTGTTATTTTTATTTTTTCATTATTATTATCATTATTGTTATTATTGTTTTTATTATTATTACTATTATTACTATTATTATTATTGTACAGGACCCTTTCTTCAACAGTCTCACAATACAAGAAACACAACCTGAATATTCTAACATTAAGGTGAAGTACTGAAGAAGTATGTGAGCTTCCATTGTTACTTTCCTGTTGTGGGACTTGAGCATTTTCCATATCTCTGGTCTGGATACACTCTATCTTCATTTTGCCAGCACGGTGGAATGAGACTTGGATGAACACCAGGCATTCAGCACACACCAAAGAAATGTCTGCATGCAGAGGAGGAGCTGGAGTGTGCTCCATTAGATCTGCGCAGAGCATGTACCTGTGTGAGCCAAACCCTGGGCACACGTCAAGAGCTTTAAAATCTCAGTCTGTGCATGACTGAATAACTATCTCCACTGAAAACGTGTTAAGGTTGCGTCTTAATCCTTGCTCCTGAAACATCACTTACTGATGCAAAATCAGAGGTCTGTGGAGAATCCCATTCTATAGGTTTAGTGGGTACTCCTGGAGGAGATTCATTCACATCTAATTATACTTATTTTGGTTTAAGTTCTTTCTTGTGATCATAAACCTAATCATATTAACTGCTTTTTGAAGATTTTTTTCAGTATCCAGAGACAGATTCCTTATGTTTTTCTTCTGATATGACTTCTCAGACAGGTGGATTCAACTGAACAGTATTAATGTCTCATTTTACTTACCGTAAAACCAAGATAAATCTTCCACTTAATGTAGTATTGACAGAAAAGCATAGAGAATAAAAGAAAAACATAGACAAATATTTATTTGCATTATTTAATGGACTTGCTTTGGCCATGATCTCTGTTCTTTGTTATTTGCTCTCCATGTTCATTTGAATAACCAGATTTTATTGGAACAAATGCTCACAGAAAATGAAGTTAGAAGTCATGAGCATTTGCAGAGGCCAAACATTTAATTCAGATAAAAATTATCATTATGGAAATGCTTTCTCACTTTGTGAGAGATCACAGTAAATCATGCAGGAGAACTCTATAAAACAAGGCAATACATAGGACTGATTTGAAATCACAAGTTTGAAAGAATAAATACATTTAAAAATATGCACATTCAAAGACAAGAATTGTCTGTTAGAAAGCATAAAAAAGCAGAGCTAACATTCATGACTGCATGGAATTCATAGTAGAGAATTAGGATTATTTTAAAAAATTCTGTTTAACCTAAACTTATAAAGAAAACTGTGTTTTAAACCATTTTTTCTGTACACCTTAAAATGTTTTATTTCCATTAATTTCACCACAAGATGTGAAAGCCCTAAACTGAGTTCTCAGATTGAAGTTTTCAGTTGCTAGCTGATATATTCCAGATAAGAAGAGTATATTTTGATTTTGGAATGAAAAAATGTAATAGTCAGTATTCCTCAGTAAGTTTGGTATTTTTGTCAGGGCAAGAACAAAAACAAACAAGTAAAGCCCACCAAAACAAAAAATGCAAACCAGATCATCAGAAGTAACTGTAATGAGAAGAATGTCCTTTGAAACTGCTTTCTTGCTTTCTTTCTCAGTATTTTTATAAGCAGACCAAGCTTCTCTCTTGTCAAGTTTTTCCCTTGAGTAGGGGAGCTGATGAGTATTGATTCAGTTCACAAATATAGGTTCGTGGTGCTGAAAAATTAAGCTTTGTCATTTAGTACAATCCAATTCTTGATGTATTTTTTATTTTTTTTTCAGAGTAAATTATTTTCTATGAAGTTATCTAGACAACATCTAAACATTTCATCTTGGCAAGAAAGGAATAATAACAGTATCAGTAAAAGGAAACTAGTATATTTTGATAGTTTTATGTTTCCTGTAAAACATTTTTTTACAGCTCTTTTCAAGGGCTCGTATACTTTAAATTCTCCAAATAATTCTTATGTGGCTTTCATTTCATTTTATTTCTGTCGGCTCAGGTCCTCCACAGAAAAGCTCTCACAGAACCATATATACAGAATTCATGCCCATGAAAATGATGGAAACAAATTGCAATTGATTATGCCTGATCTCTGAAAGTGACTAATTGCCCTCTTTAAGAGTAGTTGAAAACAGCCTCCTGAACTGACCAGGTGACTGACTCGTATACAAAGATGAGCTGGCTAGCTAATTAAATATCTGCATAAAACAAGTGTCTATAATTCAGGCTTTGTCTTTGTTGTTGCTACTTCTTTTTTTTTTTTTTTTTAAGCAAAAATGTATTTATTTAGCTATGTTTTTTTTGTCATGTCACACATCCTATTTTATACCAGTAAACATTTTGAAGATCATACAACTTATAGATACCATGCACATTAAGTAACTTAACATTGTAAACAGGAGGAAGTTAGATAATTTTTAAACTTTCGGAGTTAATTAGAGTGGAAGTGAAATGTGTGTTTTAATTCTTCGCTTTCTATCTGCTCAGGAGTTCTGTTTTGAGATGTGATTTTTTTTTAATGGTAGTATTTGTTGAAGTGACGTGGGATTTGCTAGATGTTCCAATGATTTGATGTGTTTATTGTTCTCATCTCTTGTTGAGCACCTGCAGGCAGCGTATAATTGGAACACACATTTTGGTCTTTAGGACTTTTTCTATATCTCAAGATTGGATTATCTGTTTATTTGCTATTGATGTATTTAGCTTTTAAGGACTCTATTTTTTCTTTTGTTTTGGTGATTTGCTGTTAACTCATGAAGACTCTATAGTTACAACAGCCAGTCTCCTGCTACTCAGACTGGAAGCGTCTGAAACAGGGCACAATCACACAGTAGAAATCCACATCTTTAAAATTGGTGTTCTAGGAGCAGCAATTATCTGTGCATGATTACCTCCTAACCTGCTAAATGGCTAGTTCAGATCTCCTGCTGTCAGTAAACAACCAGGGGCTGATTAACAGTCTTGTTATCATTCCAAATCCCTTTGATGTATGCTGTGCTACTTTTGACCTCTTTTTTTCAATTCTCTGTGTGTTTCTGGAGTAGGTTACCAATTTCAGTAGTGGAAAGAAGAGAGTAATTCAGCTTGCCTGACCTAAAATGGAATATCCCAACTGAATATGAAAGACTCAGTGTCTAATGTCTTGTTATTTTATAAACCCTTTTCCAACCCCCACAATATACTTACTTTCACTGTATCTTATTGTGAATCCTAAATCTATTTTTTTTCCTTTTTTCTTTAAGCCATGTAAGTATTTATAATAGAGCACACACTGACACTATTGTAAGTAGAAAACAGGCACAAAGTATCCATAACCTGGAAAAGGAATAAGGTTTTTCTTGTGGCTTAAATAGTACCTTAGCTTTACTTTTAAGACAGTTGCATTGCAAAGCTTATATTAATCCACTTCTATTCATTTCCTGCCTAGATGATTGTTATGGGATGTGTAGCTTGTCTCTTATGAAGTAAATGAAAATCATCAATTAAGTTTGTGTTATTCACCAAAGGCCTTATAGGTTGTATAGTTTCTGGTTAATAATATAGTTTCCGTACCAATGACCTACACGGAAATTTTTTCTCCCTTTTCTCCAGTTTTCTGCACCTGTTGGTCTGATAATAGCCTTCAGTTCAGTAAGAATCTGATAAGAAATTAAATTTCTGTTGACAATTATTGAGACAAGAAGTTAGCAGCAGAGGTTGATAACAATTGTATAAGAATATCCAGAGCAACTTTAATGAGGAAAGCAAAAGTCCATTTTCTGAAGTTCTTGAAAGGTTTACGCACACCTCAAGGACAGCTTATAAATCATAAACTTAATTGATTTTATGTGAAGCAGAGGTATTCTGACACCTCCTTATCTGAAAAGCATTACACTCTTTAAAAGAACACATTTTTACTGCCACTCTTTATTCAGAGTCCTGCTCAGTTTCATCCTATGCTTTGAAGTGATCCTAAAGACATGAGAAGTGCTGGGTGAGGCTGGCCTGGCTTCATTCAGCCCAGGAGATGTTATATAGGAGAAGCATGAAAGTCTAGCCATTTTTTGAAGTCCATTCTCCTTGCGTTCCCCCAGCATGCAACTATGAGAGATGTTGGAAAGGACATCTTTGCCCAGTTCTTTCAATAATCACTTTAAAATCTGCAGGCACGGGAAGCATAGTGGCAGCTGTACAAAGGACTATATAGCTGCAATGAGGAAAATATAAAGAAAGAGGATACCTTCTGTTACTTCTGTTACCCTGGAAGGGAAAAGGCAAAATTTCCTGAATAGAAGGCAAAAGAATGACTCTCAGAACTCCAGCCCTCAGCCACAGGCTGCAGCTCTATTCCCACAGCAGTGCAGGTCAGTGCCATCTTACACCATTATAACATGAGGCCTGCCTCTAACTCTCTGTGCTGTTCAAGGAAATTTTAATGAGATTAAAATGGGGTTCTTATCTACCAAACAATGAAAGCAGAATAAAGAATACTTAAATAAATAAAACAAATTATATGCAATTAAGAACTAGAATGAAATAACTAGTTGGTGATTGTCCTTTTTCTGGCATGGCAATAACATTAATAACTGGAACAAAATTGTCTGTGCAAGAGACAAAGTTCTTCACAGTGTGGTAAAAATTCTTGTATGAGCTGAGAATCTCCATGGGTTTGAATGAAGTGCACATTTTTTGAACTTGCTGTTTTTAACATAAACACAAAGCAGTATTAGGAGAGAAAAAATTTTAAAAAAAGAAAAATAAGGAAGAGAAGGAAAAAGAGGAGCAGCCCCAAAGAAGACATAAATATACCTTTCAAAATAAAATATTGCATTGCATAGTATTCATGGAGAGACAATGAAAGCATAGCTTGATAGTCAACAAAATAATTCCTTATAGACAATATCCTGGGTATACAGCCAAATAATTTAGCAGTTAAGTTCTGCTTAGATCGAACACAAACTTTGCAAAACTCTTTTGCATTTCTTTCATTGAATAATTTTCTTTATTCATGTCTCACACTGTGAGTTTCTGAATAATCCAGAACTTTCTTCATCTTCTCAACAAGAAATCTAAGTTATAAACTTCACATTAAAGATTACTAGAATGTGTTCCTAAATTTCTGTCCTGCTTCAAGTGAGTTAAATTCTCCTCTTTCTATGCTTTTATGGATAATCTTTCTAATGTGGTCTTTCTAAATGTTATTCAGTCTTCATTTTACATTGTCACTTGCTTCTTGACTTGGAGGAGGAAATTACTTTATAGTAGACTGAAATTTGTATTGTTGTCCCTGTAGAAAAAAAAAAGGAACTGTTCTTCAGATGCTGTAATAATATGTTTTGGGGTCCAAAGCACAAAATGGGGAACATTATATGAGTCAATAAGACAGCCTAAGAGTTTCTCAGACAAGGAAGCATATAAATGGCTATTAGAACATATTGGTGAAATAACAGTTCTAGCAGGTGCATATATTCTCTGGTGTAGATAAGATGCCAAAGAAAGTCTTTGTAGCTAAATTGTAGTAACAAAACCCGAGAATCCTTCTTAGTCATTTCTGATAACTTTTAGCATGATCCTTGTTTAATCTGGATATTTAAAAAATAAACTTTGAAACGGAACTTTGGGTGAATACTAATTTTTCACACACTATAGGAGTTTGTTTAGAACAACATAAAGTCAGAAATAACTTGGAACTCTGAGTTGACAGAAAACAGAAATGCCATAAGCTCTTTTGTGCTAGTTGCAACTGAGGTATATTGATGGGGTGGTTTACTGTAAAAAGTAGGTCATCAATACAGAGGTGTAGTTAGAAAATTAAGGTTCAGGGACAGATATTGATAGACTGAGAAGGAACAGTAGAGGCTAGAAAGAAAAATAAGTGTTTACAGAAAAATGAGTAGAGTTGAATCCTAAGAAATACACTACAGGTTTTTAAAAGAGACTAAGAAAGAGCCTTGTTCCCAAGTGAAAACAAAAACCTAAGTGTAGATGTTGCTATGAAAGCAGATTAGGATTTCCTAGATGAACGATTAATAAATCCTGCAAGTAGTACTTTACTTCCTGACATACACATGAACTGCAAATAGATGTCTTACCACAATAGTTTACTTTTTGTGCCATAAACCCAAACCAAAACAAAGCAGACTCATATTACGACAGCATTCTTCTCCTGGCAGATATGTGCATTATGTTTTCTAAAGCCTCTCTGGTTTTTCTGCATGTAGGAGAAAAAAGCTCACAAATTCTGGTAAATCTATTCTCAGTGCCTAAGACATGTAAAATTTAAGCTTATGGCAAAAGAAAATGTTAAAAAAAAGGAAGGGAAAATAGAAGAACATTTTATTTCCTTTAGAAATAAGAGGAACAACAAGAAAACAGGAAGGAAGAAACCTAAGTGAGAGAAGAAATTAAGACCATAATGGTAAAAGAGAGCAGAATGTGAATGGTACACATCAGCATTTCTGGAGTTAATAACTCAGGACACTCTTCTGTGGTCTGTATGTCTGTGTTATGTATTCTCTCCTCTGATGCTTCATGTATGCAGCTGAGCTAAGAAATGTCATGACTGTAGGATTGCTTTGATATTCATGCAGAAAGGGAATTCTCCATTCCTTCCATTGCAACTTGCCATTTTTACTTTTTGGCCAGAACAGCCTAAGTGACAGTTTATTACTGTCCTAAATGGTAGCTGACAGATTAAGCATGTTACTGAGCTTGCATTTTTTTTCTATGAACATCTGAGAGTGGACAACATTTCTAGACAGTTATGAGGCCACATCTTGATGCTTTTGTTATTGTTCTATAAACTATATTAACTTCATTGACTCCTGGGGATGAGATAATCCGGGTAGACCCACACTAAATACAGTTAATCTGAGAGTATGGCACAAACTGCTGTGCCTGCTGCTGATTCTAATTCTAAAAACAGAACCTCATTGGCATGATTTTCAAAAGTGACCTCTACGTTTCAGTTATCTGTTCATGTTTAGCTGGAGACAAAGCAATGAGCTTATCTTTCATTTTCTGAATAATCTTTTCATTCTGAACATCAAATCCTTTAAAGTTTCTCTTGCTGGATACTCAGAATTGCCAGGTGCGTTTGTAAACTGTGGCCCTACTCTCAGCAGATATTCGCTAAGCCCAAGTTACCATCACTCCGTCTAGCTTTGCGTTCACAAATTAAAATTGGTATGACCCAGTTCTTACAAATGTGGCACTTGAAATTTACGCCCCTCTGCAGAGCTGTCTTTATACAAAAGAATAGCACATCCAAGATGGATATTTCTGTCAGGGAAGTTTTGTGACTGGCAACAATTTGGGGAGGGTTATAAGATTTCACTGTTTCTTATTATATTTTATACCTTTCCCTTGGTTTTTATTATTTTATTATTTATTACTACTATTTAAAAAAAACCAAAGAGCGATTACAAGGTAAAGTACTGCTTGACTCATCCTCTGCAGTAATGTCATTAGGGACTGAAATGCCAGCTTTAACACAGAAATCTTCTTTGCCTCCTGACACTGAGCCACACTACACCTGCCAGTCTCCCAATAGTCAGTTTTCTTGCTTCTTTTTTTGAAACTAAGCTGAAGCATCTAATTATGTTTAAAATAGAATGGCCCTGGGAAGAACTCTTCTGAAAGCTGCAGTAGCAATAGCAGCTCATCTTCACTGGGGGCTAAGGCTCGCAATACCATGTTCTTTCATGAAATCATGAGAGTTTTATGTAAGAAAAAGTGAGACTTTTGCAAAGTCAGCCAGAACAAAGCAGCCATGTAACTAAAGAAAAGAATTTAGCATACATACAGAGGAGAAATTAACTTTGGGGAATAATG
The DNA here is from genome assembly GCA_013398955.1 of Callaeas wilsoni. NCBI lineage: Eukaryota > Metazoa > Chordata > Aves > Passeriformes > Callaeidae > Callaeas > Callaeas wilsoni. The sequence continues at coordinate 239,768 of VWPU01005871.1, forward strand.
AGTGCCAGGTAAAACGCAAATGGATGGATGAACAGTATTTGTGCTGGCGTGGAGTTCCTAGGCCCGGGTTGGCAACAATGTGGTTAAAGGGAGAAGAGAAATGGTTTAATAGGGTTCAGCACCATTTTCTGAAAGTTTTAGCTTGACTTAGTGACAAAATCTCCACTGTAGTTACCACAGTCAGTGTAAAACTCTAGGCCCTTTTTCCAAACAAGCCTTCTGCACGAGAAAATGTTAGGGCCCAGAGGTAGAAGCTGAGATGAGGAACTGTTGGTTGAGTTTGTGCATGAACTACGAAAATCAGTTTCAGCTGTATCCAAAAGACCTGATCCTGAATGCCTGCAGTACCATTTTAATTCATTAACTTCAGTCAGCAGCTCACTGAGGGTCAGATTGTGATTTTGAGATACAGGCCAAAACCAATGAACAGTATGCCTGAAAACCATAGTAGAAGAAAGCCCAAGTAATGAAGAGCCCTTTCCTTCAGCTCCTTCTCATATCTAGTGAAAGAAAAGCGCAATTTATTGTGTTATGCATTGTTTTCTTCACACTTTCACAGCCGTATTAGCTAGATAGAAGAAAATCACTTTTATTTCTAATAGTCTAGTACTTGATTTTCATAAAACAAAGATGCTATAGCACATAAAGTACTTTTTATCCACCCTACAAAAAGAGAATCCTTGATCCCAAAATATCTGTCTATTCAAATGTTGATTTTGTTGAAACTACCATGACTATGCTTCCTGGAAATTTTTAAAAAAATTTCTTTATTATTATTTTTCCCATCACCAGAGATATTGAACTAATCAACAGGTGCTCAGAAAAATCTTTGAGAGCTAAAAAACCATTCACTTCTTTTTGCAATAGGCCTAGAAAAGAAATACTTTTTTTTCCCTGAAATTTAACCTGGTACAGAGAAAAAGTACTTAGTAGTAAGAAGAGGAAGAATAATCAAATACCAGTTATTCAGTTCCTCCCTTAACGTTTGGGTGTTTGTATTAATATATTTGGTGTTTCACATATCTTCACAAAGATAGCATCTCTAAGTGTATGGAAATACTTTCTAGCAGTTAAAAGGTGTATGAGGTATAGAGGAACTGTTCATTGGCAAAGTTGTAATCTCTTGCTTTGGTTCCTTATTAGCATTATTAAAAGCTAAAGTGTCCTCCTTTCCTACTCCATAGCTATATCAATGATCAAACAGTATTCATGGAGGAAAGATAAGTACCTACTTTGGAGTGAATGTCAAGAAATTATCTTATTAAATCATAGTTTTTCAGGTATCTTATTAAATCATAGTTTTTCAGGATGGTACCAACAATAAACAGCAAGGGGGGGAAAATAGTGTTTGTAACATTTAGAAATAGACTATCAAGATAAAATCTGTTTCAACAACAACAGGCCTACTTATTTGCTTTGCAGAGCTATACTTATAAGAGACAGAAAAGGTACAATTTTAAATTATGTTCCCAAGATAGGCATATTCAAGAATCTTTACAGGAAGGTGATCCCCCAGCACCTGATAGTCTCCAATCATCTGTAAAATCTCTATTTAAAAGACAGTCATCTTGCCTGTGTAATATAAATATCATCTTGACAAAAATAGTAATCTCTTTTTGAAGTGTTTTCCTGACAAAAATTAAAAATTTTAAGCATGGAATAAGGTAATGCTAAAGGAAAAAGCCTCCAGTTGCAATAGCTACTATGTTCTTAACACCTAATTTAGAGTGGGGTACAGGATAGATGAAGCTGTCCAACATAATTTCAGATTGTGTGGCTTTCGCATTCATGTTTCAAGTTTAATGATAGTAAATTATTACCCATAAAGAGAAAATAATTTCCTGTATTTCTTTCCCAAATACTCTCTACATAGAATCCTTTCTCCATACTGGCTGGAGATTTGTGATTAGTTCTTTCTCCTGTGTTGGCAATTGACGATGGAGACAGCAATGTTTCCAGTGCCAATATCTCCTTCTTTCACTATTTTCTCTTCCTTTTTCTTCTTAAGAGAGGACTGGGAAATGAGAGGAAGAGAGAATAATATATATAACATAACAACAGAATGTTCTGTTTTCCTTACATCTGCTTATGACTTACAGCAATATCATAGACTTCTCTTTTTATGATAGGATTTCTTTTTTTAAATAATTCTGCTCCCCAGAGAGAAGTATCATAAAGTGGGTTTTTTTCCCATATTTGTGCCTAGACATAAAAGTAAATTCTAGGGGTATGTTTAGCAAATGTACTACCAGAACACTATTAATAACAAATGTTGGGTGTTTAGAGAGGAAAAAGGCATGGTAACTACTCCCAGAGGCTGCCATTAAGATGTTCTTTAACAAAATATCTCACCTGGAGAGCTTTCAAATGAATTCCTAAAACTAGCAATTTTTCCTTAGCAATTTCTCTTATAGGAAATACAAAGATTGTATAACACCAAAAAGGTAAACTTTATAAATTTTTGTTTGTTATTATTCTCTGTGCCATTCCCCTTTTAGTTTCTACGGTTTTTCTGGAAATTACTTCCTGTGTGGAAGATGCCCCTCACATCAGTGTGCTATCAGTGTTTACAACCCTGGAGCACTGCACTTCATGATCATCCAGCTCAGATCAGCCAGGTGCTGCCCTAGATAGCAGTCTTTCCCTGTGGGCACACCCTGGTTTGTAATGTAGGCGTGCAACCTACTTTAAAAATTCCCACCCACCCACACAGACGCACTCATGGAGTTAGCCTTTTCCTTGCTGAAAGCAAGACTTTTAGGAAATACCCTCACTGGAGTATTCACATTTCTACTTGATAAGCAAATCAGTAACAGGGGAGCCTGTAATTTGGTTTAGTGTGACCTAGCTCTCAGATATGCAGCCAGTAATGTTTTTGTTGTGTTTATGTTTGGGTTTTGAGGTTTTTTTCTATTACGCAGTAACTAGTCTCTGATTCTATTTATTAAGCAAACCTCTGCCTCATTGAAATATTCCTTTTTATAAACTTTCCAAAAGGTAACATAATTTAACCAATGTAGAAATTTGCAGGCCTTTATGGACTATTTACATAGAAGTGGTATGATATGGTGGGCTAACTCTGGTTGTATGCCAGGTGCCCACCACAACCTTTCCATCAGTCCCCTCCTCAGCCTGACAGATAAGGAAAAATCCAAGAGGCTCATAGGGTAAGAACAGGGGGAGATCACTCAACAATTGCCATCATGTGCAAGACAGACTAAGCTTGGGTATACCAGCTTAATTTATTACGAATCAAAGCAGAGTAAGATAATGAGAAATAAAAACAAATTTTGAAAAAAACCCAAGCTTCCCTCCAACCCTCCTTCTCCCAGACTCAATTTCATTTCTGATTTTCTCTACTTCCCCCAGTGGTGCTTAGGCAGAGAGAATGGGGGTGGTGGTCAGTCCATCACGTTGTCTGTATTGCTCCTTCCTCCTCAGGGGGAGGACTCACACTCTTCTTCTGCTCCAGCGTGGGGTCTCTCCCACATGAGACAGTCCTCAACAACTACTCCACTATGAGTCCTTCCCACAGGCTGCAGTTCTTCACACTGATCATCCACAGGGTCGCAAATCCTGCCAGCAAGCCTGCTCCAGTGTGGGCTCCTCTCTTCACAGGGCCACAGGTCCTGCCAGGAGCCTGCTTCAGCACAGGCTTCCCACAGGGTTACAGCCTCCATTAGGCACATCCTCCTGTTCCACTCTGAGGTCCTACATGGGCTGCAGGTGTATCTCTGCTCCACCATGGACCTCCGCGGGCTGCAGGGAGACAGCAGGAGATGCAGGGGAATGTGCTCCAATGCCTACAGCACCTCTTTCCTTTTCTTCGCAGACACTGGTGTCTGCAGAGTGATTTCTCTCACATATTCTCACTCCTCTTTTCAGCTGCAGTTGTGCAGTCATTTTCCACCTTAAATATGTTCTATCCCAGAGGCACTATCACAGTCTCTGATAGGATCAGCGTCAGCCAGCAGTGGGTCTGTTTTGGCACTGGCTGGGGTGGGCTCTATCAGACACAGGGGAAGCTTCTAGCAAGTTCTCACAGAAGCCACCCCTGTAGCCCCCCATATTTCCAAAACCTTGCTATGCAAACTCAATACATATGACTAGGAAAATATTTAAAGATCACATATAGAGCAGACCACAGAACCCTCTTACCAGAGATTTATTTAGAAAAATGAGCTGAAGAATAAAACCAAAAACAAAAACAAACAAACAAGCAAAAAAACCTAACAAAAAACCCACAAAACACAACACCCATATGAAAGGCTAAAGAGGACTTTGATTCTAGATTGTAAAAAGTGCGTAGTAAACCACAATGCAGTAGTAATGTGGTTCTGGTTCTACATGTTAATAAAGATGCTTCAAAACTTCTTTCAGTAATCTGTGGGAATTGTTGAACCTGACATTAAGATTCAGGATAAAATTCAAACTTAAGCTCTGCTGCCTTTAAGGAAAAGGCCTGAAAAAAGGCAGTAGCTTAAGGAGGACATAGGTAGTATATAGGCCTTCAATGCTTCTGACCTCCTTACAAAGCAGTAAATTTCCCTCTACATCATTAATCCTATATAATCCAAATCTCTGTAACAATGCCAATTTTATTGTTTTGATCATTTTCTTGGCAGCAGTGTTAGAACTGGTTAGCTACAAATTACTCTGACTGAGCCTCCAAACATGAATATGTTCATGAACTATAAATTATGTTCAAAGACATGTCACTCCTGCCTTCTCAGAACTATACAAAGTTCATTAAACTGTACATAATATGGTGTTAATGCAATTTCCTTTGATGTCAATAGAGAAAAACACTGGCCATTTGCTCATTGCACTGGTAGGGATTTTGATGAACTGGGAGCACAGACTGACTGCTTTAGTGCTACATGTCTTCCCATGCATTCCAGGGCAAGTCAGTAGGAAAAATAGCATGCAGTCATGTAAGTTCTGAGTCAAAAAATGTGCATATTTGGTGTAGTTAGGTTTAACTACTAAGTTTAATCCTGGAGAAAAATGAAAGACAGTGGGGGTCCAGTGGGAAGCTCATGCCATCTTAGTCTGATGTATTCATTACTGCCTTTATGGATTGTGGAGAAAAAAATAGTAAACCTGAATATTTCCGTATAAATTTAATCTAAGCAGTTTTGGATGTTTTCTTTAGAATGCTATAATGTTTACCACAGATAAGCAGGTTTTGTTCCATTGGAGCCTAGCTTAGAAGCAGCTTTCTGCAGATGTGTACACCCAGTTTCATAGACCTTTGCCAATGAGATTCCCAATGCTCCTGTTGGCAAAGGTAGAGAAGCCTTCATTCAGCTGACTTGTGTTGCAGATTCTGACTGGTAACTCCCAGCCTGTTAGGAGACAACCTGTGGAGCAGGGTGCTCTGGGTTGTGCTGGTAGAGCCAGGAACTGAGCAACTACCTGTGCTGGTGTTGGTGCATTCATCGTTACAGTATTTGAGGCTGCATATATATTGCTGATTTAAATCATAATTTAAGGTCACAGTCAATTGGTAGCTGTTATCATCAACACTGCCTGAAGACTGTATCAAGCCACGTGGATGTCTTAGTTAGCAAACACAGGTAGAAGGGACAAGATACTTATGCTTGAACATAAATTGTTAAGAAACCAGATCCCATTTATAAAAGATAGGTTATATAGAAGGATTTTTTTTTCTCAGTCATCTCTATGATAATTTTTTTTTCAAATATCTATAAAGCAGAGAAATTACTGCATCCTTTCACTCATTTTCTTGCATATTATTACAGCAGAAAAATGTCTATTGCAATTTGCAGTTTCTGGACATATTCTTGTGTATTTGGTTCCAGATCTCGCTTAGGAGAAGAATGAGATTTAGGAATTATGCTAATTATATTTCATAGTAATTTATTTCATTGATTCAAGACAAGTGGCATGGTTTCCCATGGGCAACCATGCCTGAGCAACCTAGTGGCCTTCTAGAGTGGAGCGAATACATCAGTGTACAAGGGAAGAGCTACACATCGTCTCTCTGTTAGGCCCTTGACAGGATTTTCTGCAACATCTACACTGGAGAGAGAGGAATTTTATGGATAGACAGTTTGGTGGATGAGGAATTCGTTGAAGCGTTGCATCCAGAATGTAGAGGTTAATGGCTCAAATGTCCCAATAGACATCAATGATGAGTTATGTTCCTTAGGGTCTGCACTGGGACTTGTACTGTTTGATTTCTTGATCAAGGACATTGACAGTGGGATCAAGTGCACTCCCAGCAAGTTTCCTGATGATACCAACCTGAGGTGTGCAGATGACATACCTGAAGGACAGGTTGCCATCCAGAGGGGCCTGGACAAACTCAAGAAGTGGACCCGTGTGAAACTCATGAGATACACCAAGACCAAGTGCAAGGTGCTGCACCTGGGTTGGAGCAATCGGTGGTATCAACACAGGATGGGGGATGAACAGATCAAGAGCAGCCCTACCAAGAAGGACTTGGGAATGCTGCTGGATGAGGGGCTGGACATGACCCAGCAATGTATGCTTGCAGCCCAGAAAGATACGCATGTCCTGGACTGCATCCAAAGCAGCTTGGTCAGCAGGCCAAGGGAGGGATTCTGTCCCTCTGCTCTGCTCTGCTCTGCTCTGGTGATACCCCACACCTGGAGTGTTGCATCCAGCTTTGGGACCCTCCAAACAGGAAAGAAATCGACCTATTAGAGCAAGTCCAGAGGAGGGCCACCAAGATGATAAGAAGGCTGGAGCATCTCTCCTATGAAGACAGGCTGAGACAATTACATTTGTTCAACCTGGAGAAGAGAAGGCTCTGGGGAGACCTTATTCAGGCCTTTCAGTACTTCCAGAGGGCTTATAAGAAGGAAGGGGAGCAGACTTTTTAGCAGGGCCTGTTTCTGCAGGACAAGGAGTAATTGTTTTAAACTAGAACAGGGTAAATTAAGTCTGGATATAAGAAAGAAATTTTTTACACTGAAGGTGATGAGGTGCTGAAATAGGTTGTACGGAGAGATTGTCAATGCCCCATCCCTGGAAATATTCAAGGTCAGTCTGGACGGGGTTCTGAGTAACCTGATACAGCTGAAGATATCCCTGCTTATTGCAGGGGTTTGGAATAGATGGTCTTTTAAGGTCCCTTCCAAACTAAAATATTCTATGATTATCCAGAAAAAAATGCCACATAGTATTTATAGCTGGCATTCGATGATTAATAGGGCTGTCAGATGGTTCCTCCATTACACAAAGAAGGCACATTTGGAGACTGTAGCAGCCTCAGGTCCTTGGGATCAGTACCCTCCCTTTTAAATGCCAAGGTTTTTCTCCCATCCTTAACTTTTATTTTACATAAGTAAGTTGCCATCAAAACTGTTTCAGACTAAGCTAGGTGAAATCTCTGAGCTTTTCAACACAGACTCCCAGATGCTGAGGCCTATAAGAGCTGTGTTCCATTACAACCTTTGCATTCCAGTTGTCTAGAAGGCTGCTAGAAGCATGTAATTATATTTTTAACACAGCTTTCTCCTTTATATGAACACTCTGTTCTTAGCATTTTGAAAGGATTTCTGAAATCTGAAAATTCTTCTATGATTGTAAAAAAAAAAAACTATTTATTTGATGTCTTTGTATGTCCTTCTAGCTACCATCTGCTTGTGTATTGTTTTATTTCCAAAACAAATGATAAACAGATGATATTGTTTCTTCTGCAGTGTTTATTTACATAGGTGGGGCTTGCATTATAAAACTAAATGCTGCAAGCATCCTGTAATGCACACACAGCTTGGTGCTTGCTGCCAAGTCTGACTGATTCTTCTGAAGAAATTTAAGTTACAATAAAATAAAATATTTAGCAGATGATTTTAAGTATCATGTTTCCTGAATGCTTTAATGTTTCACAGCAGGTATCAGTACTATAAAAGAGTGTGCAAACTTGTTATTTGCACACACAAATATGCATAATCAGATATTGATGTTCTCACCTGCAGGACCACAAATACATTTAATGCACATTTATGGTATGGTGTCTGAAATTTTATTGATATACATCTACTTCACATAGATTCCAACATAGCTATGCAAAAATCTATCATCTGCTTGAGCGAGTTCCCTACATCTTGGCCTTGGATATACATGGACATGACCTATCTTAGTTATCTGACTTCTAGAACAGGTTAATAAAGGGTGAACACGTGCAAAACAGTGGATAGAACTTTGGGTGTATAACTACATCTCCATTAGTTAAATGCAGGGAAAGGAAATACGTAGCCAGGAATACTGAGACTTCTTAATTTCTTCTTTCAGGCCCTGAAAATAACACAGCTGTGAAATTGTGTGTATAAATTCATTTTATAACTCTAGATACCATGTGGACCATATCATGCAGAGCTGCAACAAAGTATTTTACAGCATAGAGTTTATCATATTATACAGCAATCAATGTATTTATACAAAATGTCTAAAGGCATCTACACTTAGACTGGGAAATTTGTACTGAATTGTTCTGATCAGTAGTATAAACAAATAACCTTTTTGGAGGGAAATTCATATTTACTGAAGAAGGGAGCAGTGTTAACACATGAGGAATTTCTGTGCTACTGGAATATTAATGGTGGGATTTTTTTACTACACTGTGCCATAAAGTTTTACACTGCAATTAAAACTGCAGCACTGAGCAACATGAGTACAAAATTTGACATACATAAAATAACATGTATTATTTTGGTTCTATTTAAAATAAAAACCACTTTTTGTTATTATTTGTTCTCAAATTTTAAATACTGCTTAAATGGAACCCTTGCAAAAATATTCATATTAACTCTTCCAGCTTTTGTAATTCCTTGCCCTTAATTTTAATACTGCCAAACATTTGCAGTTGTTTACCTCTGTTTGACTTTCAAATAATCACAATGTACCTCTTTGCATATTTCTTCAAATAAACACTTCTCAGTTTTTTGTCTGCTTATTTACAGTCTGCCCATAATACTGCAAATTGTGGGCTTACAGACTGTTCACATTTCAAAGTGCAATTTCAGTTCATCATTATATAGGTTCAGTTTCAAATTACCAATTCCTTAAGTTTCACTACCAAGAAATGGATGAAAAGCAATCAGTCCAATTCCATAAACAATATAACCTTCTCCACACCTCCTTAACATCTTCACACACATGAACATTGTTTATGACAATGACTTTTGCTCTATTTCCTTCCAGAAGCTAATAAGAAAATCTTATAAACTTGATATTTTTGGTAAAAATAATTCCCATTGCCGCAGCACTTCTTCTGATGTGGACCATCAAGTCTCGAGATAGCATAACCACAATTTTTAACCTTCAAGGTCCTCTAGAGTCAGGGGGCACTTTGGTACTCAGCTATTTTCTCAAATATATGGTGGTGTAATGCGACTGTAAAATTTCTGATCTTTAGTATTCCATTCTGAAAACATTATCTAAGCTGTATATTAACATTTTTACTAAATAATTATGTGATATCTAGTTAAAGAATTTCTTCACTCTGCTACACATCTGCTATCTAACCATAATACACAGGACTGCTAACCCACAACCATGAAAATCAATAAAGTAGAAACAGTAACCAGCCTTATCTTTTTAATAGCAGATCTGCATATTTGCCCTTATCTTGTCACACAAATGGTAGAGAGGGTTTTAAGCAAGTTGTATTCTTTTATTAATATTATTATTATCATTTACTGCTTTTTTTCTTTTCCTGAAATATTAATGGACAGTGTATTCCTTATTCCTTCATAAGGAACACTGCTTCATATTTTCCAGAGAAGGACCTGGGATTCCTGGTGAAAAACAAGTCAACCATAACCCAGCAACGTGCCCTTGTAGCCAAGAAGCCCAATGGTATCCTGGGCTACATTAGGAAGAGCATTGCCAGCAGATTAAGAGAGGTGATCCTGCCCCTCTACACAGCCCTTGTGAGGCTTCGTCTGGAGTGCTGTGTCTAGTTCTGGGATCCCCAGTTCAAGAAAAAACAAGGAACTACTGGAGATGGTCCAAAGGGGGGCCACAAAGATGATTAGTGGACTGGAGCATGTCTCTAATAAGAAAAGGCTAAAGGAGTAGAGCAGGTTTAGCCTGAAGAAGAAGTCTGAGAGGGAACCTTATCAATGCAAACAAATATCTTAAAAGAGGGTCAAGAGGATCAAGCCAGATTCTTTTCAAGTGCCCAAGGAGTGACAGGACAATTTACTATGAGCTCAAATGGAAACAAAGGAAGTTCTATCTGAATTCCAGGGAAAAAAAATTTACTATGAGGGTGACAGAGCACTTGAACATGGTGCCCAGAGAGACTGTGGAGTCTCCTTGCTCAGAGATATTCAAAGCCTGCTTGGATGTGATCCTGTGCAACTTGTTGTAGGTGAACCTGCTTTAGCAGGAGGGTTGGACTCGATGGTCTCTTCCAGTGGTCTCTTACAACCAGTCTGTGACTCTGTGATTTTGTTATTCTGTGATTCTGTGATTTATGCGAAGTACAACAACATACTGTTAAGTAGTTATTGCCTCTGAGATGGCCTATTTTCAGCAGCAAATTAAGTGAATATAGCTTATGGCTTCTATTAAGCCTGTCAATAGTTAAAGCTTAAGCATCAAAATGAAAGACACTTGTGAAATACTGATTGTAGTGGAATCAATGGCAATAACCTCATTGACATAAGCGATGTCAGGTTTTCAACCACTATGACATGCAAAATGGCTTTCATTAAAACTACCATAATTATAAATCTATTGAGGATGCCAGGTCTTAAATTCTTTATTCAGTTGGGTTGGAATCTGACATAATGACCTAATAAGACTAAGTACTTCAGAATCGTGACTGACAATAAAAATAAAAATATAGTAACAAATAATATACTGCATTTACAGCTATACTTTCAGATTTTAGCTACAGGCTACTGTAGAGTAATGAGATCCACAAGTAGTAGATTAATGTCCCCATTGTTAGAATGGTGAAGATACAGACAGACGAACAAACATCCACAGACTGCTTAACTGATCAGTTTTCCAACCAGCAGACATTCCCTAAGCATGTGTCCTCATTCCAGTGTGCAGACTCTCGGAGCAGACCCCTGGAGGGCATTTCGAAAGTCAAACAGGCTCCATGGAATGGCTGATATAACTGTACAGAAACCAGCAGGTGATCTATGATTTGGAATAAATCCAGGATATCTTATTCATGGGACAGTGGAACTCAGGAACATGGCAATTAATAATTTTTACCTGGAAGGATATCTGGACTGCAAGAAAACAAAACACTATTTTATTCTTTTTTTGGATCATGCCTCTGAGGTTATCCAGCAGCAGAGCAGTTGTTTCTTCAGTTTTGATTTCATTTTTGCCCTAAAAAATGCAGAAAACAGCTCTTTCCTTCTTTCAGATAGGAGTTATGACAATTCATATTCAGAAGTGAAAAGCTCTAGCTATGCTTATCTGAAGTTTCTGACATTCACACTTCTTCATTAACGACCTAGTGCTGCAGTCCACAATAGCATGGTCTCCAGCATACATGTTCCTTCTTATACTGCAGGCTGTGTAGATCTGGTACGGAAGAGAAGTCATTTCTCAGGACAGATGCCTCTTTCTTTGGACCTTCAAATTCCTCCTTAAAAGTCACCTCTATGGTAGTATATTAAAAAAAACTCACATTCTGATAGTGGCTATAGGAGGACACTGGGTGGGTCAGGTAGGATTTGACCTGGGTGAAGCTGTGCTGGCTGTCCTGAATCACCTCCCTGTCCTCCATGTGCCTTAGCAAAACTTCTAAGAGGATCTGTCCGACGGCCTTCCCAGGCACAGCGGTGAAGCTGACAGGTCTGTAGTTCTCAAGATCCTCCTTTCTACCTTTTTTAAAGACAAGTACAATGTTAACCTTTTTCCAGTCACCTGGGACTTCACCTGACTGCCATGACTTTCCAAAATCATGAAGAGTGCCTTGACAACTACATCAGTCAATTCCCTCAGGACTCTGCGACGTGTCATCTGCTGCTACATACTTGTGTACATCGAGTGGTCATGAACCTGATCTTTACTTCAGGTGGGAGGGACTTTGCTCTCCCAGTCCCCATCCTGCTGTCCATGCACTCAAGCTGGGGGAAGAAAGGGGAATTGCAGGGACTTTCATAGTGATGATGTTTGTATTTCCCCAGTATCTGTTACACATGATGAAGCCCTGCTTTCTTGGAGATCACTGATTCCCTGCCCATGGAGAAGTAGTGAATGAATTCCTTGTCTTCTTTTGTTGTGTGTGTGGCTTTTAAAAAATCTATTAAACTGTCTTTATCTCAACTCAAGAAATTTCTTATGTTTGCTCTTCTGATTCTCTCCCTCATGTCCCTAGAGGAGAGTGAGCAAGTGGTGGTGTGGGGCTGAGCAGCTGGCTAGGGTTAAACCACAATAACTATCTACAAACTGTGCACACAGCGTGTCTGTGCTAAAATATCTGATTATTCTTGCTCTTTTTCTTGATCCTTATAATGTGATGTCTTTAAATTTTAAGGTCTATAGAGCAAGGGGATATTGTGAATGGGTCAGTAAGTATAATACCATTCTGGTGCCAAGTAATACCCTCTACCACAAGAACAGATTCAGCACAGTCCCTTGTGAAATAATGAGTACTTGGCAAAATTCAAGATATTCCCATCTGTGTCTCTTTCATATAAATAATTGTATGTGTGTGTATATTTGTGTAAGTGAAATTTTACACACACACACACACACAGAGTATTGATACGTGTAAGTCTCAATACAGCTGATTCTTCTAAATCTTGTTGCAAAAAAAGTGTTAATAGATGATAATAGTAATCTTATAGGAAGTCAAGATGCTATCAGTCCTAAAACTCTTCTGAAAGTCTTCACCTAAAGACTTAATTCTCAGAGTTCATTCTGGCTTTTCTCAACCAGAACATCTGTCTACATTCAAATGTATATATATATATATATATATATATATGTATATATACACTTCACTTCCTTCTGCAAGTGAGACAGGATACATTTCACTGATAGAGATACATTTCATTTCCTTCTCCAAATGGCCTACAGGCCAACAAGGAGAGGTGCTATACTAGACTTTGTCCTCCCCAACAAGAAGGGGGGAATGTGAAGCTTAAGGGCAGCCTTGGCTGCAGTGACCATGCACTGGTGGAGTTTGACATCCTTAGGGTGGAGACGAGGGCACACTGCAACCTCCCTACCCTGGATTTCAGGAAAGCAGACTTTGGCCTCTTCAGGGATCTGCTTGGCAGAGTACTGTGTGATAAAACCATGAAGGGACTAGGAGCCCAAGAAAGCTGTGAGAACCTCATGGAGTTCAACAAGGCCATGTGCAAGGTCTTGCACCTGGGTCAGGGAAATCCCAAGTACATATAAAAGCTGAACAGAGAATGGAGTGAGAGAAAAACTCTGAGAAGAAGGACTTGTTCATGAGAGAGAATTTTGACATGACCTGGGAATGTGGACTCACAGCCCCGAAGGACAACCATGTCCTCGGCTACATCAAAAGGAGCATGGCCAGGAGGACGACAGAGGGGATTCTGCCCTTTTACTCCTCTTTTGTGAGACCCCCACCTGGGTATTGCATCCTGCTCTGGGGTCCCTAACATATGATGGACATGGACCTGCTAGAGCAAGTCCAGAGGAGGGCCAAGAAGGTGATCAGAGGCCTGGAGCACCTCTTCTATGAAGATAAAGTGAGAGAGTTGGGATTGTTCAGCCTGGAGAAGAAAAGGCTCTGAGGAGATATTACAGTAACCTTTTAATTCCTAAAGGGAGCTAGAATAAAGCTGGAGAGGGGCATTTTACAAGAGCATGTAGTGAAGTTATGAATGTTCTATCCCTGGAAGCACTGGACAGGGCTTTGAGCAACCTGGTCTAGTGAAAAATGTCCCTGCCATGATAGGGGGGGTTGGAACTAGATGATCTTTAGGATCATTTCCAACCCAAAATATTCTATGGTTCTACGACAATTCTTCATATAGAACTATCCTTCCACTAGGTTGAAATCCCTTTACTCCCAATCAACAAGGAATTACAAATAGGAACGTTTCTACCACAATTAGTAAGATATGATGATTTGGCTTAAACAATAATTCTGTCATTTTTTTTTATTTTTTCACAATTTCACCCTGTCATATTCCATCATACATATCTGTCCAGTGGTAGCAAAGCCTTGCAGAGGCTCCTAGTCATGACCTAATGCAAACGGCATTAAAACCAATAAAGTAGAATGCAACATACCAGAAATAATTCTATCCCTAAAGCTATAGCTATCATTTAATGTAGCATATGGCTAACAGAATTGGAGTAAAATGCTAATTTTCCCTCTGTTGACTTTTGCAGAATAACAGAGACTGCAATGACCTATATTTAGAGAACACGAGGAGTCAAAGTCATTGGTGGTGTTTGTCTGCTTGTATGAATCAAAATCAAATCAGAGCTGCAAGTGATATGGGAAAATGAGTGTAGGAAGAAAAACTAGTGCTTTTCAGTTTTTCAAATCTGCATTTTAAACAACTAATGTTATTATCATTATATGATAAATTTCATCTGTCTAGGTTACAAAAAAATATTTTTTTTGAATAAGAAGAAAGATGACCAAATGGGGTAGTTTTCTTCTGAAGTGCATTATATTTATATTTCTTTGGTTCTATTGCCCTCCTGCTATTTGAGATTTCAGCTCAGGTTTTTCAATTAAAGATGTACATTGATTGCAAGCTAAATTTACTTTAACATGATGCCTTTCATCTGATTTCATGATAAGTATCGATTTTTATTTAACATCTACTGTTTGGTTTCAATAAAACTAATAATGAATGTTGTCGATGCTTGTTATTTATATTAGACCTGATTTTATAGCTTGGAGACTCTGTTGAAGACATGTGCTATGTTAATAAAAATTCTGACTTGCTCATCCAGTTCAGTTGTCAGGTATGGAAATGTTCCTGTTGTTGCCAGAGCAACTTTAAGATTACAGCTTTACACTGGAGGGTGCAGGTATTTCAAAAAGAATGTGTCTGTTTATCTGCTGTTTGACTTTTTAAAGTGGCATATTAATCCTCTGCATATTATTTATTTATTATTTTCTTTTGCTATAGCATATGACTGCAAAGTCATAGGCACCCTATCGAGAGGGGTGTTCTCACTTTACAAGCCTCATTTTGCCACGTCTATACTGTGCCATAGGAGTTACACATACCCATATTGTCTACCAGCCCAATACCTTTCCGTCCGAATTTGTGGCCACCCAGATTCTAGGAGGAAAATCTGAGGTAAGCGAGACCTTTTGTAGTTTGTTTTTGTTTTGTTTTGTTTTGTTTTTTCCCCAGACACACAGAGTTGATCTAGAAATCTACTTTGTTTTCCCTTCTATGGCATCTCATGACTGGAGACAAACAGAGTAAAGGACCAGGGATCATCCATAGAAGAGAAAGTTCTTACAGTGTCTGCTCCAGGACAGAGATATAATCTTTTTCAATCATGATGGTTACAAGGAAATGTAAGGAATAACATCTCAAGAGGTCTCTCGGGTTTGGATTCTCTCAAAGTCTAGAGATAAGGTGCCATGATCATATGATTTGACCAAATAGAATTTCTGTCTAGTCTATCCTATAGAAATCATGTTGCAAAAACACGCTGTAGCACTGCTCTCAGGTTTCTTTGTCCAGAAGGCCCACATAAATTCATGAGTGTCTAAATCATGCTTTCAGTACTCTAGTGTGAATCACAAACAATTTCACTGAAATGTCAGTCCAATTACAAATAACACATATTGTAAATGCAAGAACTGCTCATAAACAAAGTTTTGCAAAAAAACTTAAAATCTTTTTTATCTCTTGTGATCAAATATCATATAAGACATGCTGGTTCAGTGTTCACATATATTATACATATGTTACTATTTGGTAATCATTTGTTTGAACTATGATTAGGCACTGTTTATAAATAAGAAGGTACTATTTGCCTGTCCTAACATAAGAATGCAATTTATTAGACCAGATACCAGAGAATGACAGTATCCGAACATATGAATTTTCAGGTAAAAGCTACTAATGAAAAATTAGTGATGATTTCAGATTTTACAAAAAAATACCATTTTAAAGCTACATCCTTGGAAAAAGATTACTCAAAAATAAGAATAAAATATGTTTCATTGAAAGAAAAAATGTTAAAAATTCACCATAAACTACATCAGAATATTTGGTTAACTATAAATATTGATAAAATTATCCTATGGCTAATTGATTGAATCTGTAAGCTACGTAAAACTGTATTGCTAACAGAGTGCTTTAGAAAAAAAGACATTCCAGTAAAACTCTACCTGATGATGTAATGAGTTTCTTTGAAAGACAAAGCTGAGTTTGACATATCCAGACTATACTTAAATTAAAAAATGCAAAATAAAAAAAAAGAAAAAAAAGAAGAAAAAAATAAAAAGAAAAGAAAAGAAAAGATTTACTTTTTGCCTTGTCTTTTTTTTCATTTTATTTTTTCTCCTTTAGGATAATTGACCTAACGGTCACTATTTTCATTATTTTATCCATCTTGGAGGACTGTTCTTTATTTTGAAGTCTTTCTCTGTTTAGAATACAGAGTCCTAGAGGTCACTTATGATGAAAGAATATTTGAACATCGACTATTCACAGACACAGAAAGATTAGAACTGTCATTTCTAGAAGTACATATTGACAGAAAATTGCTATTTTTTAGTTTAATTTTGTTTTGAGAAACTGTTTAATACAGCACTGTCTATCAAGTAGATATAGAGGACCTAAATATAAAAGATAATTTGAAAGCACTCGATGTCAGTGCTATGTCACTTACCAATTACAGTATATGAAAGCATTCTGAATGACATATGTTCACATTTTTTCAACAAAAATACTGCAAACAGAGATATGTATCTGATGAACTGTTTTTATCTGCATGTTCTTAGGAAACAAGTTCATGTAATGATCTGTCTTTGTGTGTTTACATGTGCCTGTCTGTCCCACTGTATGTCATTTCCAAAAAATGTTTTTGAGCTCACTGGCAGATTTAAATCAGTAAAGAAAAAAACACATAAATATAATGAAGTTTCCTGAAGTTTTCTGAAAATAAACAGTGGAGTAAAGAAAAGAAAATCATGGGTTCTACAGCTTTCTGTTAAACCACAGAGAGCATATATTTATAAATGCCCCAGTCTCTGAATAGAGCAACACTTAATGCTTGCAGGTCAAAAATCTGAAAAAAAACCCCAAACACTTCATTAGTACCATGCCCACAAAGCAATTTTTTTATAGCTTTTGTGAACATTGTTCTATGAGGAATACTACATTTGCAATACTTTTGTGACCGTAGTCTGTTAAATGCATCATTCTCAGTTTTCCAGCAAAAGAAATATATGTGAAGTAAAAGTGTGCATATATGAGAATAATTTATGCAGACATATAGCTGCATGCATGCTCATGTCAATACAAAATTTGAAGCTGAATTTTTTATGACTTCCAAATTGGATTCCAGGATTTCTCTATTACTTTAGTGTCACATATAAGTGTGGTGGCTTTATAATTGCTATTTTTGCCATCATAATATTTATTAATAGAAACAAATTAGTGCAGAAAAAAGAGCAACTTTACCAAATACTGATCAGCACAATTTCCTTCTTATTTTTCTTGCGTTTTTTCTTTTTACTTATTTTTTTCTGCCACAAGGTCATGATCTGATTGCATGATCTTTGTGAGCACACAAGCCAAACATGAAACCACTCGAAACATAATATCCAATGCAATAGTCTTATGTCAGATAAAAAAGAAAAAGCATCTTTGAATTAAAAAAAATAATCATTTATAACTCTTTCAATAGATTCTTCACCTGGCTTTGAATGACAATTCAACATAATAAAAGGTGTGTGATATCACAAGGGAATTTAATCTGATTCTTTTTGAACACTGAAACTATTCTGGAAAAAGTTAACTGAGTAGTAGAAGTTTCACTTCAGATCAAACCAGAGAAAATATGACATCTCCTTTTCTGCAGTAAGGGAACAATCCAGAAGGGATATTTATAAGACTTTGCATGTCCTAACTCTAACCCTATATAAAAAGATATAGGGACATGGACATAGATGAATACACATTCATAAATTTTAAAGATCTTGACAGGGCAGTAACTGAATGAGTGTTCAATATTATTAGTGAATTATCATTTATCATTATAGATAAAATCCTACAAAATACTCAAAAACAAATGTTCTTAAGTGAGGTGTTTGCATTTTAACACTTCTACAAGTGAAGTCACTATGCTAAATGACTCTTTTTTACTGGTCAATTATTTTAATCTTTCAGAGGAGATATGAACTGAGAATCTGGCATTATTATTCAGAAACATATTTTTAAACCTATTTGTCACCATGATCTTGAAAAGCATTTAGGACTCAGCTTCTTTTCCAAGGACTGATATGTTGTGGTAGGTTCAACTAAAGACCATGGGAGCAATAAAATACTTACATACAGTTTAGTGTCTGAGTATTATAATAATAAACCAATATCCGATAAATAAAGTTTGATTCAGTTGCCACAGAAAAGTATCTAATGCTGCTTGAGATGCAATGGAGTATTGCATCCTGACTGTCACTCCAGAGGAGTGATATAGTTGGACAGCTCAGTCCCTTGAAGAAATAACATTTTGGTACCTAAATAGGGGTTCTACGGCCTGGAACAAAATCTCAACCCTTACAGCTTGGTAGGATTCACTGCATTATTAGATTTTCAGCACAATATCCTCAAAGAAATTGTACTGATCTCTATCAGCCACACCAGCTTTGTCAAGTGCTAACACCACATAACTTATCTTGGACTATCCTGTGTGCTGGGATTCATTGCACTACTTCAGATAATAAAATTGTAGACATCTGCATGCAAGCTAGTCACAATAGTGTCAGTAAGTAATTTAAGGTTCATTTCATCTTATCAACAGAAGTGTCTGTGCTAAGGCCTGTGTCTTAGAAGTTCCGGCTTTTATCATTTGACTGCATTGATAGGGTAGCCAACTGATCTGTAGACATATAAGAGATACCATATGGATCTCAGCTACAAAAATATTTTACTCTTCAGTGACATATATGCATATATCAATATATATATATATATATATGCCTCAATCCTAGTCTTTTCATGCTGAAGAAGGTAGGTGCCTATGTCAGTTGTGGGTCTGAATGCTCAATTCACCAGCAATTATGTTTTAACTGAAATTAGAGCCCTAGTTTGAAATTACTGGGACTTAGCTGACTGTGCCTCAAAGACTGCTAAAATCTCTGTTATACATAGAACCTGGAAGACAAGCACAAAGCAAGAAATAATTGGCTATGTCTCGCTCAGTCAACCAGAGGCAGAATTGATGATGTCTGAGACTGCTAAATAAAAAACCAGGGACCTATCTATCTCTGCTTCTCATGCCAGGTGTCACAAAGTGACTCAAGAAGTTATATTGCTTAAGGACATACCTCTTCAGAACTGACAAGAGAAAACTGGAGAGGAAACTGAAGTCCTTGACACCTCACCATATACACTGCTTTCTGTTATCTCATTTCATGGCAATGTTGTGAATTTCCGTAACATTCTGTTTCTCTCCCTCTAAAGGCCAAGCCGTCAGCTAGACAAGTCTGGATATAAACTAGTTGATAACTACTTGGCCTTAAGGAGAGAGGTTGGTCTTTGACTCACTTTTATTAAGCAGTTTAGGCAAAGAGCCATTTCTGTCTTTAATCCATTGCTTTTTAATGTGGACCAGAACATTAGTAAGACAGCGGCTTCTACCAATCTGGTCTATGAACGAAATGTCTCCAGGGAAAAAGACTGAAAACAATCTTCTGCTTTTTTAACAGTCACAGAAGGTTATACTTACAAAATGTTCATGTAATTGCACAAAACATGAGTTTCTAATTTTTCTTTCTCCTTCACTTATGAGTTTGCCTGACAACTTTGCTAGCTTCTATGGAAATTTTCTTTGCAAATTTCACAAGCTAATTTGTGAAGAGAATCAAAAGGCTGAACAGCACAATATCAGAATATAAATTACGAGAAATAATCTATTATTTTTTCAGATCTTCTGCTTAAACTTTCAGATGCAACACTTACACCCTGATTCTGCAAATGTATTGCAAATCTGCTTTCTCATAATTATGAGCTGTTAACTAGCATTTGTGCTATGTCAGTTCAAAGCCACTTCTTTAACTCTAATAAGATCTTGCTGATTCTTGTTAGCATTGTTTTCTGCTGCCGCACTTATTGTTATATTTGTGAGTCATATTGTCCATATAAATGATTTCTTGGTCATTAAACTTATTTAATTCATTAATACTATTATAAGAGGTATCATCCTAGTACGTGCAAAACAGTGGGCTCAGATTCCTGGCATTGTTCAGACTTCCTTTTGCTACACTTGCTTTCTGCTTTTGCTTAAAGCTGCTTTTCCATCTGTTTCTACCAAAACCCATGTAATTTCAGGTATTAAACATCACATATTTTATTAAATGACATTATATGACATGTTCTTAGCTTGGCACATTCTTTAAAACATAAGAAAATGCATTTTGTAGAAAAAGACTGAGTATTTCAGTAGCAGAAGTAGCAGCCACTCTGTTAAGCACAGAAATGATTCAGTAGACAATAAACATAAGCGCACATTTCTTTGTCCGGGATTGTGAAGAGCTTCCAGTCTGAGCACATAGATAGAGGAGAAAATATAACCTAGGAGAAATAAATTATGTGACAACAGCAAAAATACATGGTTTGTTTCTTTTTCTAGTATGGGATGAATATATGGATTTTAAAAAAAAAGGCAAAACCAAAACACTCTGGAAGAAAACGGAAAGTAGGGACGATGTGGAGAAGAAGAAAGATAAGATAATGAAGTTGATGTGAAGGGACTGAGAGAAAGGTGAAGCAAAAGTACCAAGTCACTGCAGTTCTAGGAGGCTGTCTACACAAGAAAAGTGACCTCATGCTGTTGGCCCTTCATGAAATATTGCAACTGACTCAGAGGGTACTGTGGCTTAGATTATACTTGGTGATGTACCAAACTACCAAATAAACAGTTCTGGTCACTCTGTATCTTCCACAGGTTACTGACATGCAGCAGAGGGAAAGTCCAGAGCTGTTTGCTGTAGAAAACTTGGCCAAAAATGAAGTTCAGGGGGGAAGTATAAACATAAAGGAAGTGAGAAGCTCTTCAGAAATTATGTGAAAAAAAAAAGAATACTCTTTTTTATAGATAAAGTTTTGGGCAAGAGTTTTACCTCTCAAGGTGCTTAATTTCTTTCTAATTTCTGAAGTAAAACCTCCCTGGTGTGCAAACTTCTTCAATCTACGAAGACAGCCTGAGTATGCTGTCCTCCAGCGTCCATGTTTTCAAAATTGAGTGCTAAAATCTGGACTCATTAAGATTTTGTTCTTTCAAAATTCTGTAAATTCAATTCTAGATGGCCATCTCATGTTCATTGCACAAAGAGACTCACAAATTAATTGGTTTAGTAATAATCACTACCTGGTCCAGGTGGAAACTTTCTTATTCGAGTTTATCTAAAGTGTAGTGGGAACAAGTAGCGTCACTTTCCTTTTGCAGTGTCCAGAATTTATTTAGGTAAGGAAAGACGCATATGTTGCTTGAAAAACGTAAAGTCCAGAAAGAAAATACTCTTCATACTGGACTGTAGAACAGTTCTCTTTTTTTTCTTCCATATCTCTTGTCTGTTCCAAGTAGACAAGTTTTTTTTAAAGTTTTAACAAGAGAAAGAATATGTTCACATTCCTCTCTAAATATTATGTCTGTTAGGATTTGCTTCTGGAGATGTAGCTTAAATATTTTCAAACAAAATAAGAACCACAATATGAATATACAATTTAATTTCTGAAACCTTTGTCTACTAGGCTATGACAGCAGAGGGAGGTACAACTTTCTCTTCTGTCACAGTCTAGAAGAGAAACTGTTTTAAGTATCTAGTCCCAGAGTAATATTCAAGGCTGTGAAACTGGTAGAACCCCTAAGAGCTTTATAAATTAAAATGCATTTTCATCAGCACTCTGTATTTCTTACATAAGATGGCTTATGCTTCTTTATGTTGTATTTTGTATGTCTCATTTTAAAGTATTCAAATTTTTTGAGAGTCTGAATTTGCTGTAGAGAAATTAAATAACAGAGAGATGTTGAAATTTTGGCTCAATGTTCAAATACCAAATCCATTTAATCTCTGATTCTCAGGAACTGGTTGCACTGAAGTTATAGTCAAAAGCACTGATAGTATGAATAATATAAAGGTTTCTTCATACACACAATTCAATACCACATGTGTATACTGCAAATTCATTTTCAGGAGCTTTCTTTTCCATTCATCAGTGATTTAACAATGTACAAGTCTGTGGTGCCTCTGAATAATTGTGGATGTTTGTTTAATTTTTACTAGATAAGGTATAATTAATATAAAACTTTTCTTTTGGTGGGGGGAGAGAGGCATGTTGGGATCTTAATGAGCAATATGTGAGCAGTGGGAACGTGACAGAATAAATATCAGGAGAGTTAATTTGTGTGTATTCTGAGGGAAAGAAATTAAAAACTTCTCTGTCCCTTACTAATAAAAAAGTATACAAAATTATGCATCAGAAGGCAGCTTCAAAAACGGCAGGAACTGAGGTATAAACGGAAACAAGAGAGGTGAAGAAAGACATGAATGGTTGCCTTGTAAGCAAGCACGGTAGCAAAACCATACAGGAGAGAGCAGGAACAAATATGGGATGATAAACATCTAACCTAAGATTCTCATTTGTAATACTAGTGTTGACCTCAGAAGAAGTAATGAAAATTTTAATGTGCTTCATTTCACACGTTTTGTATAAACTTTACAAGGCTAGTACTCTCTGGCATAGTTACAAAATAATACTTAATCACAGTTATAATCTTTACACTATTCTCATGTATTTAGACACTAGTAGAAGACCTTAATCATTATAAAAGTATAAAAATTTGAGCTACTGACTCAGAGTTTGGGGGGTTTTGGGAATGGGTAATATTGCAAATGAGCATTTGAACATTATTTTCTCTGTCACTTTAGTTTATTCTTGCTGTCTTAAAGATTTGAACACAAAACTGTAGAAAATTATCTAAAGTATGCCAGTTGAACAAGTTTTTAAAAAGTATATACTTCTGTGGGTCATATAGATGTTAGCTTTTGAGTCAAATCTGTTAAATGATTGCTTCACACTTCATACTTCTATGATAGAAGTGCCATTCTCCTGAGATAAATGAAGTTTCTTGTCTCCATTCTGCAAGAAACTTCACTGAGTTGGACTCCTGTGCCCACATAAAGCCAAAGCTCTGATGAAAGTCTTGGTTAAGGAAATAGCCCTGGAGCTGGGAGAGGGAAATTGAACTACTCATATGAAAGAATTTGGTTATGAGAGCTTTTCCTCAAGCCACTTGGTCTTGTCAGGGTTAGCTATCAGAGCTCTCAAGGTTTTAGAGGTTTTAATGCCATATAAACCCTGTATATGACTGAAGCTTTCATACCTTTTACTCAACAACAATCCTATTTCTACAGATATGAGCATTCTTCATAAGCAGAAAATACCTTCTAGTTCTGAGGCTTCGCTACCGAGCATACAGCTCAGACTGGATCTGGTAAAAAGCCAGCTGCTTCACAGGATTACTGTAGAAATTATCCTGAAAAAATATTACTTTGTTGCAAAGACTGAGAAAAACTTATGAGTGTTTAAACTTCACTATATAGCTGGAATAACTCTCAAATATCCTTTTAAGACACGACTCTTAGGATATAGCAGGGCTAAGAACTCATAGCACCATGAATCCATTGGCAACACTTTCTGAAGCACTGGGGAAGAGAGGGCATTTCGAAACTAGTGAATAAACACAACATTGACATTAGATCTTCACCGGAATACTCTGCTCCTGAGGGAATCAGGGGATCAATATTCAAGCTGACCACTTTCATAAGTAACAAATTCTTGGGGATTCTAGGGTTTCAGCAGTGCTCCTGTAATGCCTTACTTATTACACTAATTACTAGAAAACACTTGAAGCCTTGGGTATCAACTGCCTACCTGTGAAGATTCTGAGGGATCAATCACATGCTGCTATGCTTCAAGAACCTGAGATATGTCCTAGGGAGCTGGAAATTTGTAGGCTTCTTCTGCCCTCTTTGCTTATTTGTCAAACCATTGGGTAAGACCCACTTAGTTAATAAAAGACTAAAAGAACTGCTTAGCAGGGAATATAAAAGCTGCTGATGTGTCTATCACTGCAATCAAAAGCAGATGAGTACAGAGTACCAGGCAACCTGGGATGATATTTCCACCACACATTTTTCTAGTCTTCAAGAATTTGCAACACAAGAACTCCTTGTCCCAAAAATTGTTTTTATGTTTTCAGTAATCATCAGTGAATTTCTTCTGTATGAACTTGCTCAGTCTCTCTCAAAATGCATAAAAACATTCACCATCTTGTAATAGGGAATTTTGTACTTAGACAACACATTTTGTAAAGAATCTAGTAATTCCTAATACAGACCAGGCTGAAGAAAATAAAATAGATAAACAGAGGTATTTATTCACAAAAACACCTATGATGTTTTGCTACACATCATGGTACCAAAATAGAGGCATAGGTGAGAAAAGGAAGAAAACCCACTAATTTACTAGAGCTAGATTAATAAGGAAGTTCTTGCTTGCAAAATTTCTGAAAAAAAAAATTGTAAATTGCTTTTTTTTATATGCCTTACAGCTCAAAGAAAGCACCATTCTGAAGGAGAAAGCCTCCCATTCAAAGTCTTTCCATTTGTCTGCATTTATTTAACGTTTTTCTCCAAAGCAAGTTTTCATCTTGCATTTCTCTGAGACAGTCCACCCATTCTCCTTAACTGAAATCTGACTCGCTTTCAAACTCTCTTAGAAAGGTGAATATTTCTTTTTTATAAAAGATATCACCTCCTTAACTTGACTTATCAGTTAACCTCAAGTAATAAAACTCTTCGTCTTTGTCACATGACATACTTACATGTTCAATTACAACTCTAATTCTGCCTCTTGTTTCTTATCTGCAAAGGTACACCCACACATTTTATTTCTGTCCTTCACCTGACATTAGGCATGATTGTCTGTAATGACTGTATCATTCGTCAAGCTTGTTGTGGCAAAATTTAAAATGCATTTTGAGTGGACTATAATACCTAGGTGTACAGACTGTTTACGCTCTCTGTTACAGCATCGCACTGAAGGACTATAAAGTCTTCCACCTGAATTAAGATTTTCCCTAGTACCATTAGAAAGGGGTTATGGTAAATGTTAAGATCATCCTAGTTTTTAGTGTCATGGCTAAATCGCCAGATGCTGTGTATTGACTTGGTCTTAAACTGGTCTAATTTTAAGTCATTCGCACTGATAGTGAGAACACGAATAGTTCCTTTGTAGCTTGTGCAGTCAAAAATAAATTGATCAGAAATGTAAAACAAGATGTTCTGAATCATACAAGGACCATTTCTTGATTGAATTCGAAAAATATATCTCTGTTATGCCATAATTCTATCCCCTGCTTTCCTTCACTTTTCACTATTATTAATCAAAATCAGAAAAAGAGAGAAGAGAAAACACAAAATATGGAAATTGCATAACGGAAGGTTTTGCCAAGGAGAAACATTCAAAAATCTTATTAATATTATTAAATTAAATAAAATTAAATTAAATATAATAAAAGATAATTTAAATATTTTTGAATCTTCCATGCCATTCTCTCATTACTAAACAGCTCTGTTGAGCTTTGCTCAAGAGAACTGAAACTAAGACTATAAAATATTCGAAACAGGATCTGGATATACATCGCTCTGTATGGCAGTAACATCTGTTAGAATACAGTGACATGATTTGTTTTCAGCTGGCAACAATACTGACATGTGATGTGTGTGACCCTTGCATATATGTAAGTTCATATGAAAAAATACGCCCCCTCCTCCTACAAAGACTGATTCTGAGGAAATGGTCCATCCACAATCATTCTCATTACTTTTTTCATAATCATAATGTTGCTCTTTCCTCTAATGCCTGATACATGTCATAGCAGCCAATGAAGTTTAACTAGAAAAAAAGTGAGACTAAAATGTGAATAAGAGGCTCCCAGAACATGTAGACTTGTTCGGAAACTGTGACACTTCCTGTGTACTCAGTGACAACCCACCAAAAATTAGCAGGAACTGAAGAAGAACATTCCTCCCTTTGATTCTAGATATTGGCCAAGTCCTTAAGAAATTTCTACTGAAATAAAATAGTAATTACACTCATAGCTAATAAAACCTTAAGTAAGGATTTATCCTGAGCAGTCAAGGTGATATATGATCATGAGCATACATACAGATTTCCAGGGCACGTTAATGTAGTCAGTATCTGAAAATGCCCTAACCGGGGAAATATAAACTAAAATACTATGAAAATTAAAATCATTGTAGCTATTTCAAGTAACACCAACAAGTATATTCAGCAAGGCTTTTAGTAAAAACAATTACTTTAAGTGAAAGTTTAAGTGGAAGCAACTACCACTTGAATAATACATGATTCTGGTAATTGTGCAGAATCAGTCTTTCATTGTCCAAAGTAATTTAAACATGTAGTGTAAAATATGTAAAAAGCCATTGAAACTACTGGAATGTAGAGCAACCTGATGATTTTCAGACTCAAAAGAAATATATAAATCACTAAATATGAAACATTACATTTTTCATATCATACACATGATATTTTATTGATGCATCAAAGAAAAAGACTGGAAATTTTTATATAAAAATAATAAAACCTTTTTTAGTGCAAATTACATGAGTAACTCAAATTCCATATAAAACAGAATAATATTTTGGTTAGAAATTTGAAATACAAATACCTGAATAATTTTTATTCCCCACATATTTTGCACCTATAACAAAAGACAGAGGAGAATGGCTTTCCTAATATGTTCTCAATTTTCTTTGATAAAATTATTGTAAAATTATTGCACAAATTATTGTACAATAAGCAAAAAATCATCTATTTTTTAGATAAATCCTTTGATATTTCTCCATTGAATCTGATCTTCTTTAGCTGAATTTGATCTACATGTGTAGAATCTCTGCATAACAAATCTCTTAAGGTTAAGAGAGAACCAAAGAGAGAAACTTTGTTCTTTACACGAGGTTATTGATTTCAAATATAATCCCTCTGGTCTTAATTGCCTTTTTAAAATTCTCTTCCTAACATTTTTAGAAGAAAATGGCTTACTTTCTTCAGAGTTGTGGGTCTCATCTAATTCAGGATATTCTGTGTTTACTTTTAGTATATATATATATATGTTCCAATATTTTATATAGAAATACATTCTATCAATATACTAGAATACTCTCCATCCTTTGCTGAATGCAGAGGGTAGCACAGTGTCAGAAGAAGAGAAAAATGTCTGAGGTACTTATTGTTGTCTTTACCTCTGTCTTTAATATCAAAACGAGTTCTCCTCAGGACATCCAGCTCCCAGAGCTGGAAGTTAGTGGCCCCATAATCCAAGAGAAAATGGCTAGTGATCTGCTATGCAAATTAGATCCAATCATCCAACTATGGGCCTGAATGGGGTGAATCCAAGAGTAATGAAGGAGCTGTCATTGATCAGCAGTCTTGGCTATCTGGAGAAGTTGCCCAGAAAGGTGGTGGAGTCTCTGGAAGTGTTCAAAAAGTGTGTGAATGTGACACTTAGGGATATGGCTTAGGGGTGATTATGGTGGTGTGAGGTTGGCAGTTGGACTAGATGATATTCAAGGTCCCTTCCAATCTTGATTATTCTGTGATTTTCTGAAAAGTGAGATATGAATAATTTTTTTGGCCATGTAGCAGAATACAATACAGGTACATTTAGAGAAATTAGACTATATTTTGAGTAGAGGAAGTTTGCTATGCACTTGTTTCTTTGTTTAGGGTTTTGTTTTTCCCAAAGGGAGTTTTATAATCCTATGTCTCTAAGATGTGAGCTTCATATTTAGATGTGAGTTCCTCTGTCTCTTTGTGTATAATAAACCAAGATTTTCAGCTACTAAAACCTTGCAATTAATTCATTTGGTTGTTTAGCATTTTTGGAATTCAGGCCATCACTTTAAATTTGTAAATGCTAATTTAGGATATTAATTGCATGCATTTATTTCTGAAAGCAGTCACAATTTTCTAAAATAAAAAGCTAGGCAGTTAGGGATCACATGCACTTATATTCGGTATTTTTGTCCACTCTCTATAGAGGAAAGGTAGTCCTCATTATCTGGTCATCTAATTAGCTGAATCTCTTTTGCTGAGTTTATAGAGAACAAAATGACTAGTACATTTTCTTTTTTCAGTGCGCTCAACTTCTGTCTAAGAGGCACAGCATGAGAGAGGACTGTCCAAGCATTTGAACAATTTATAGAGCATTTGTCTCTGAAACAGATATCTCACAATCTTAACTCTAGGCAGTTTGCACATACAAATGCAAAGAATTATATCCAAGTCTGTGTAGATTTGAAATCACCTCTCCATGGGCAAATGATATCTTGCCTGTCATGCCATGAAATACCTTGCATAGAAACCATTTTTACCTTTCAGATGGACGTGAGCTATATCTGCCAAGACAGCAAGCTGGTCAGCCAGAGACTTCTCTCCAAAAGGTAATAGACGGAGCTGTGAGATTCATATCTATCGTCTCAGAGTTAATTTTATTGTTCCTGTTTTTAAGTCTAGCAATAACCTAATGTAAAATGCAGCCATGTCCAAAACCTAAGATGTGCTCCTTTTACTCCTAAGACAGATTTCCTGTTGCTAGGTGCTCATTTCATTCAGTAATTCTGGTATGTCTGGCTATATAGTCTCAAGAGGAAAGTTGGCATTAGATTTGTCCAAGGTGTATCTTTATTTAGACATACTCTCCTCAAATATGGGTTTAACCTTTTCTATGCCCATCTTGCAATCCCCATAAATCAGTACTCATTTATGCAAAAAGCTTATTAGTATGCTCCTCTTTCTGGCAGACATTAGCCAGACCAAATGCAAAGTGGATAAAGGCACCTCACATTTCATATTAATTTACTTTATAGTCAATAGAAATCTCCAGGACATGATGCTTATGACATTCTGCAGATGTGCAAAGGGAGCTGATCAGTCTTTCTCTTCCTGACAAATTAAAAATTTTAAAGCAGCCTTTTTCTTCTACCACTCATCAGTCATTTCCAGAGAAGAGCCATTTGGTCAGCTCGTGTAATCCTTGAGAGGAATTCGTGCATCAAAACAGTCAGGAGAGGTGATTCAGTAGGGAAGTCATGAGGCTCTCTCTGTGGGTTTTGTTTTTTTGTTTTTTTTTTTTTTTTTTTTTTTTTTTTTTTGTATCTTTACAACTGAAGGATCCAAGCTAGAATGAAAAGGTAGTCCATGCAAGGTAACACAAGGACCAATAAATAAAAACGAGTGAAAAAAAAATCTCAAACTAGCTCCTAAATTAAGCAGATAGCATTATTCTCTGTCAGTCCTCAGAGACACCAAACTTATTTTGATTACTTCTTTGGTGGTCAGGCATGTAAACTTTCAGAAAGACGGTAAAATTTCAATGCAGTAGTATCTTAATGGGCAGGACTGTAATACTCTGAATTCCTGACAAATTTCTAATTTCAGTTTTATGTGCTCCGTCCAAGAAATAACTTCACCTTCTTCAAGTGAATGCACACATTTTCCAGTAAATATATGGCTATATGTCAGAAAAAAAAGATGCAGGAAACACAAAGAGACAGAGACATGTGGGCTAAACCTGCAGACTTTTTCAAGCATGGTCATAAAGTTTCCACTTCTATTATCTGAACTTCTGTGAATTTCCATGTAGGAAGAAGTGATCAAATAATAGATTCCTATGTACACCTCACTTAAATTTATGCTTAAAGTTCATTCTTTAGGTATATGGCTGGTTTAAGACAATCGAACAATCGAACTTTAAAATGTTGTTGAGCATCAACCATTTGGTAAAAAACAATTGGAACTACTTGGTTATTTTAGTAATATACATCTTGAATCAAGTATTTTAAGCCATTTTAATTTATACTATCTTGCATCTCTGAAAAGGTACACTTCTTTATTGGTATCTATATTTGGTGCAATAAATTCAATTTCTAAGAAAACAGATCTAGCATAAATTCTTGTAGCAGCTGCCCAGATGTGCCTGGATGGACACAATGCATTCCAATTGGCTCTAATGGACCCACTGCAGGACACAGCTGAGGTCTTCAGCCAAGACGGTGGTGCCTTGGAGAAAATGTATTTTAAAAAGGGAAAAATGCTGCATGGTACTGAGGAGTGAGCTAAAAATGTGGTAGCCCTGTGAGCAATAAGGTAAGAGAAGAAAGGAGGAGGTGGTGCTGTAGTGCCCGAGCAGTGATTCTTCTGGAGCTTGTGGAGGACCTGATGCCTTAGGATTTTAGCTTTTATATTCTCATATGTTTGTAATCCTGCAATTCTTTAGTGTATAACTCTGAGCTCCATATAGAGTGTGAGCTACTGCTTTTCCCATTTTGGTCAGACACAACAATTCCTCTCCAGGCCTGAGAATCAAGGACACCTTACTGTTACAGGCCCTGAGAAATGTAAACAAAAATTAGTTGGGGGGGAGCAAACTGAGAGAATGGGACTCCACTGCCTGAAGCTGTAATTGGACAATTAACCTCTGATATGCAAATGGACAAAACTTATATCTGTCCGAAAACGTGTGACTGTGTCCATCCTGGGGGTAGTCTCTGTGAGACTCCTGCACTGCCCAAGGTGTACCCTGTGAAGGCCTTTCAATAAATACCTACCCTTTATCCTTTCACTCTGTCCAGCCTCTGTTCCAGGTCAGCCTCTATATGGCATCAGACTCCCATGCTAAAGTGTGTCTATAATGACCCACAAGCTTTCTCATGCTATTTTATCACCGTGTCACTGTGAGGAGGAAGAGCAAATAAACAGCTTGGTGGAACTTTGGCTCTTGATGAAGGCTAACCTGCCACAGTTCTTTGTATTTGCTTTTTCACACATTGATGTAAAAAAGGAATACATGTCATCCCTTATTTTTCTTTTACACTTAGCTATTTAGTTTTAATTTGTATAGACATACTTCCCTTTTATGCTGTTTTCACTCATTTGCAAGTTATGATACTTCTTCAAACTTAATTCTAAATAGAAAACTTACAGTGTTAGATAAATGCAAATTGGAAACATTTACAGTTTTAAAACAGTTCTGGAAGAATCTGATAACCTTACACTTATAAGAAACTGACAGCATGACACTAATTCTAAACCAAAACGTTTTCCAAGCTCTTTTTTATATAACTGTATATAAAGATATATTCATCTAAACGTAACAGTCTGGAATTACTTTATTGCCTTCAAGTTAGTAATAATTGCACAAATTATCCCTGAACTGAAAATGTACGCTCACTATACAAAACCAGAATAATTCATACCTTGCTGAACAACAAAGTCCTCAAAATACATTTGCAACATCATATAATACTGAAAAAAATCCTATCTTACATTCAATTCCTATTCTAAAACTGCAGTGAAAAAATGTTTGCCAGAAGGTGAAAAATAAGGCTCTGCTTTCTTTTCAGTTGAAACTTGAAGAAGTATAAAGGCAGGGGTACAAGGCTGATCAGGGAATGGACAACTTTTCATGCAAAAAAGGAGGCTAAGCAAGATGGCAAGTTAATATGAACTCTTAAGAGGCTTGCTGTATAAACACTTAAAAGAAAGGGAGCTGACCCAGGGACAAGCTTTTCTTATAATTATTTTTTGGCTAGAAAAGACAAGGTCACTATGAGATGAATCTGAGTTTAGGAATTTGGAAAATCAGACAACCCTAGCCACCACAGTAGTGAAGCTCTGCAGTAGTTTTCCACAGTAAATAAAATTTAAAATAATATATAAAAATAGGAATTAGCTTGCTATCTGAATGGTATATAAAAAGATCTCTATAATAGAAGATGCTTGTTAAAAGCAAAGCTTGGACTTGGTAGTTCAAAGATTTCTTTTCAACTCTGTTTGTGTTTATAGTGTTTTTTTTAGTTTTGGGGGTTTTGGGTTTTTTAGGGTTTTTTTGTTTGTTTTTTGTTTGGTTTGGTTTGGTTTTGTTATGTTTTGTTTTTATGTTCGTTTGGGGTTTTTTTGCATCAGGAGTTCGTGTACACTGGCACACATTCAGTTATAGTGAATATGTTACTGAAGTGGGTTGACCCTGACTGGACCACAGGCACCCACCAAAGCTGCTCCACCACTTCCCTTCTCAGCTGGACAGGGGAGAGAAAATATAACGAAGGTTCATGAGTTGAGATAAGGGCCCAGAGACATCACTCACTGACTACCATCAAAGGCAAAATAGATTCAAACTGGGGAAATTAGCTGAATTTGTTACTAATCAAAATCAGAGCAGGATAATGAGAAGCAAAATAAATCTTAAAAGCATCTTCCCTCCACTTCTCCCTCCTTCCCAGGCTCTACCTCGTCCCCCTCAGCAGCTCAGGGAGACAGAGAAGGGGGGTTACAGTCAGTTCATCACTCATTGTTCTCCTGCTGCTCAGGGAGAGACAATGTGGTGTCCTTCTCATGGGAGGCAGTCTTCCACAAACTTCTCTAAAGTGAGTCCATCCCACCAGCAACAATTCTCCATTAACTGCTTCAGTGGGTCACTTTTCCATGAGGTGCAGTCCTTCCAGCACAGCCTGTTTCAATGGGAGTCCCCCATGGGGTCACAAGTCGTACCAGTAAACCTGTTTCAATGTGGACTCTTCTCTCCACAGGTCTGCAGGTCCCTGCCAAGAGCCTTCTCTAGCACAGGTTTCCCATGGGTTCACAGCATACTTTCAGGCATGGGTTTCCTCCACAGTCTGCAGGTGGATCTCTGCACTTCCATTAATGTGTCAGGGGGACTGCCTTCTTCTCCATGGTCTTCACCACAGGCTGCAGAGGAATCTCATCTCTGGCAGCTGGAGCACCTCTGCCTCCTCTGTGCTGACCTTGGTGTCTGAAGGGCTGTTCCTGTCACATATTCTCAGCCCGCTCTTCTCTGCAGCAATTAAAAATTTCAACTGCTCAATAACTTTTTTTCCCTTCTTAAATATGCTGTCACAGAGGTGTTACTGTCATTCCTAAGTGGTTCGGTCTTGGCCAGCAGTGTGTTTGTCCTGGAGCCGGCTGGCATTGGCTCTGCTGGACATGGGTGAAGCATCAAGCAGCTTCTCACAGAAAACACCCCTTTTCCCTCCCTGATACCAAAACCTGGACACTCAAGACCAATACAGACACCAAACAGAAGAGGTTCACTATGTGGCCTTAATTAATTTTTAAAACAGATTATTTCATTCTTAAAAAAGGTTGTTCTCCATTCAGTCTCAGATTAGTATGCAAATTGCATTACACTTTTTTGTTTTAATATTGAAACCACAATGCCTTAATTTAACTAAATGTCAGGAAAATAGATTTATTTTCCTGGAAGGAAGATGGATAATTAAATCTTTCATGAAAATGATTAAATCTTATTTAAAAAAAAAAAAAAAAAACAACAAAAAAACCAAAACAACAAAAAAAAAACTAGTGCAAAACATTCAATTGTAATTGACTGAAAGAGTGCTGTACTAAGAGATTATAGATCAAAACATTTGGCATACACAACTGAGATGGGCCAAACAAGAAAAAAAATAGTAGTTAGACAAGAGGTAGACATCCACACATAACAAGTCATCTCTACTCTTTTGTGGGTCTTCAAGAGCATGACAGCAAATATCATTAGGAATGACACTGCCAAATCAACATGTCCCTATAATTCCAGTTTTCATGACGTGGGGCTTCTGCCACCATTTCCCCTAAAACAGGTATAAAAATAGGAGGAAGAAAACAAAACATATAAAAATTATTATTGTCATGATCTCACTTATAACTCCTATTTAAAAGCCCTCTTGTTTCTATGGCATAGTAAGAATATACTGATTCTCTTATTCTCCTTTCATCCCCTTCTTTGCCTTTGCTGTTGGGCAGTGTCAGGCTACTGCTGCTCTGGGAATTAGGTTGCAAAGGCTGCTTTATTGCTCTTCACTGAACACCTTCCCACAGGGACCTTTAGTGTCACCTCGGTAATGCAACTAGCTGCCCTTAGTCCAGTGCCTGGAATACAACATTTATTTTTACTTTTGATTTGATTTAATGTTCTCATGATGTCAGAAGACATTTGGAAAAGCTTGGCTTAAATTCTCATTTTTGTTATGTTGTGTATTCTGACTGGCATAATTTAAAGTTTAGGTGGTGGGAAAAAGGAAAAGAGAGGCAGTCTCTGAAAAAAAAAAGTACTGATGTGTTTTCAAAAAATCACTATGCTTACTTTTAAGTTTGACATGCATTTAGTTAAAGTAATAGTATGCAGACTGGTTCTAAACAAAGCACAAGTTATAGTGCCCAAGGCAAAAAGCATATCAGTTCCCTCATTATTGCACATTGAGATGGAAGCAGAACTAAGCAAGGGGAGCATAGAGGCATCCTTTTTAATTTAGTTCTGAGTACAATCTGTATAACTTTTAAGTCATTGAATTTAAACAACAGACATGGGAACCTAGTGTTGGATTGAAACTGGATATTTATTCCATAACACAGATAGGCATGAATATTCTTAGATAAGTTTTTGGATCAGTTGCAATCAGTTCCTTGATCATGCCAGAAGGCAGATATTGGATTTGTTTTTGATTTGGACTCTGATATTTATAAAAATCTCCAATTGAATTAAAGATGACAGAATAGTTCTCTTTATCATGCAAGCTATTAATTTGAAGCTCACAAATGGAAGAAACTTCACTGTAGGGAGATGGTAGATCAGTCTTGATGAATATTTAATGCAGAGTCACAGAATATCTTGAGCTGGAAGGGATCCACAAGGACCAATGAAGTCCAGCTCTTGGCTCCGCACAGGACAGCCCAAGAATCACACCATGCACCTGAGAGCATTGACTGAGTCCGGAGAGATAAAAGCTTTGTAACCTTACAGTGTTGTTGATTTTGGATCCCCATCACTACCTTTTAGGTTGTTTGTTTGCTAGGTTTGGCTTAATCTGATTTCAAAACAATTTTTTAATGGGACTATATTGCATTGTGCAGAATAAGAAGTGTCTATACATCTATTATTCACTCTCAGTGGTCCATAAAAGTTAGTGACCATTAAATACTTCACTGCAACATTGGCTTCATCCTGACATATCTGACATTTAGAATATGCGAGGCAGTGCTGCACTTCTGCCTGACAAGGGATCAGACTTTTTTCTCTCTCAATTTGAAAGCACCTTAATTCAGTAAGACTATGGCATCTGCACAGTCACTTTCTCTATTCCAGTGTATTTTGTTTCAGAGGGGTAAGGGCCTTCCTTACCTTTTTCATAACTTTCACAAACTCCATTTTCAGGTATGTGATACAGAAAATCATGCAACGTCCTGTTTTTCTCTCCATTCACTACAGTTAAAATAAGAATTAAGGGAAATTTTATTCTTTTACATGTCCAGGTCAAGGTAGAGGCAAGTTAAACATCTGTTTATATTCAGAATACTCCCAGAGTAAGCTCTTACATCTAGTATACCTGATGATGGAATTCATCTTGCTGAAATTTCAGGACCTACTGTATGGAGACTGTATGTGATTACAGAAATGTTTTATCTTTATTTCCAGATCACAGAATATTCTCAGTTACAGGACACCCACAAGGACTGTCAAGTCCAGCTCTTAAGTGAATGGCCCATACAAGGATTGAACCCACAACCTTGGTGTTCTTAGCAATATGCTGTGACAAACTGAGCAAATCTCTTGATTCGTAGCCTTCTCTTGCAATTAATGAAGAGGAACAGGTCATTCTAGGCTGTAGTTCATTTTATTAAAAAATAATTGGCTAAAATAAACCAGATAAACCATGCCTTAGGGTAAACTGTTTGTTTCTTCATTTTTTTTCAGTAAAAAATTAAATTACTATCTCAGATGAAGATTTCCACATCTAAGTAATTCCAGTATTAGGGCAGGTGAAACTCATCTTCGTACCCTTGATCTTATTTTTCTTCACTGAAGCCAGAATTTTTCTTAATTTGTCAAATGCATAAATGTTGCATATTTTTGATTTAGTGAGACATAGTTCACATGCCTTTCCATAATGAAATTATGTGTCTATAGTAATGGGGCTTTGTTAAGCACATGGTTATTGACAGTTTCAATGTCTGACAAAACCAAAATCCATATTTTTACTTTTTTTTTTATTTTTTATGTTGTCATTAATGCAGACACTACAACAATGTAGCCTTAATCTATAAACCAATTTTTAATTCTATTCGTGGTAACAACAGTTGAACAGTGTAAGGGATGGTCTATTATTCTGTTTTAGTACAGATAAAAATGAGTGTCTTTTATATTTAACTTGAAATATTGCTGAAGAATTATAGTACAATATTAAAAAAGAATCTATAGACACATGTTGTTCCTGTGTGGTAAAGAACGCTCCACTTCAGACTGATATGCAAAGATCCAGAAGATTGCTTCTTTCTTTATGAGGAACATGCAAGTGCCTCATAAAGCTAAAATTTTATCTGCATTCCATTAGCTTTTTTTATCAAAGACCTGCAGGTGTTTTGATGTATTCAACAAAAGATCTATTTAGCAGGTATAGCGGCTACAAAGATTAAGAAGGATTGAGGACAAAATTACCAAAGATGTGCTTCAATGCATCCGTTTACTTCAATGTATTCTATGCTTGACTGTGTATACGCTGTTTTTTCAAGTTACAGAGGTCTTAATTAACATCTAATGGATCTTTAATATTACATGGAAACCTCATATACACTTGATGTACAATTTTATTTGCAATACCAAATTTTCATGCAAATTTGGCAATTACCAAAATCTAATTACTCATTTCCACTAAGTCAAGCCGCCTTGTCACTAAAGTCCAATGTTACAGACTCATAAGATTTATTCATGAGCTATTTATAATACCAGGGTGTTCTTAGGAACAGTTTTCCCAGCCTATGAAGCTGGGTTAGCCTGATATTAGTGGAATGTTTGTGATTTACTTGTGTGCCGGTTTGGACACAAACCCAGGAGGAAACAACCCGAGCGGGGCGTCTCTCTCTCTCTCTCTCCTGCCTGCCAGGCACGCAGGCCCCAGCAGCACCTCCCCCACGGGTTCGGGAAAATAATTTCTCGAGTGAAAGTGAAAAAAACTATTTATTTAACAAAACAGAGGCCCCCGCTGTCACAGAAAAAAGGATATTGAAACCCCTCCCCCGTCCTCTAAAAGAGGACTATGGATTTTAGAGTTCTTTCTGTAGGTAAACCTGCAGTCCTGAGCTGGGCTGGGCCGGCCAGGCAGGGTCCGACGATCCCCCTTGGAGGGTCCCGCCGGGCAGGTCCGGAGATGGTAGATGGCCTTGGATGAAAAGCAAGCCAAAAACAGTCCAAAAAGGAACAGAAGCCGCTGAGGCAGATCACAGTCCCTTCTCCGCTGAAAGCCGAAGAGACTAGCGAGCAAAAGTCCTCCAACCAACCAAATGCTGTCAGAATCGGGAGAGAAAAGAATGCAAAACATTCTAGTTGCAAGGTCAAGCTGGCCGCTTTGAAGAGTTCTCTCGGCTTCTCTCTCCCCCCTTTGCAATTTAAAGGTACACTAGAAATCAAGCAGGCAATGGGGAATACAGTATGGTCATAGAATCACCCCAAGACAACTTGGCAAACCACTTAATGTTTCTGAGCAGCATTATCAAGTCATATATTTATGCAAAATTCCAAGACATCTAAACTCAAAATTTTTCTGCCTGATTGCTCTCCAGAGCACATCGAACAGATTTAGTATACATAGGGAGCACATATTATCTAAGTACTTCATAAAGATCAATACCTGAAACATGCCTATTTAGAGACAGCTCTTCCTCTCAGGCTCATATAAATCTGCTTATTACAGTGGAGTTCTTTCTAATTAACTCCAGAGAAGAATCAAAACCTTAATGTAGACATTAAAAGGAATGCAGTAGTAGTGAATCATTCACAATCTGTTTAAGCTCTGGCTATTTGCGACTTCATTGCAAAATCATGGGATATACTCACTTATGTGTATTTTTATATATTCGTCTTTATATGTAAAAAAATGTTTAAAAAAATAGATGTGCAGGAAAGGAAAATTATGTAGGCTATGAAGGTAATGTAAAAATGACAAATTATTATTTATTTAAAATATAATTCAGTTAAGTTTAAAACAATCTTTATAAATGCAGGTGGCATTTGGTTCTATGTTTTACCAAATTTGTCTTTTACAAAGTTTTAAAACGCTGTATATATTATAAGACTTCATACATTTTATGGCTGAAAGGACTTATTTGATTTTTCTAATAGCAGACAGCTTTCCTGTAGAAAGTGCAACATGCTTTTGTTTGAAATAGGATATATCTACTGGACATAGAGCTTATGCCATGTTTCCTCACAATCTGATGTAAGGACTAATTATCCAACTTAAAAATCTACCACTACTGCATTCATTTTCTTTTATTTAATTTTCTTCTGCTTCAGCTACCAATACTGTTTTTATGCTTTCTCTGCTATATTAAAAAACATTATTAGACATCATCTTCCTCAAATAATATGTTTAGGTCATAGTTTCATATAAATTAAAAATAGTATATATATTTATATCACATTTTTGTTGTTTTCAATACCAATATTTTAGAAACTTGTCTAGATTATCCTAAAAGCTTGCAAGAAGTTAAAGATCACTGTAGAAACAATAGTGACAAAAATATTGTACCAAACAGTAAGAGATATCATTTAACTCTGTAAAAACTGAATTTGAGACTTTAAATTATTTTTATAATGAATCAGAGTTCACCTCAAAAATGTCATGAATTTTTTTCAATAAATTATTTTTTTTGTACTTCTTAGCAAAAGAACTAAGGGATTTGGTTTTCAAATTATTTGATTTGTAAATGTTTTCACGGTATTATTTAGATGGCATGTTTTTATATGATTTTAAGTCCCATATTATCAAAATGTATTCTGTTTCCTAGAAGCACTATTCATCTTGACCAGAGCTTAAGAGGAGATATTTTCAAATGCTTATGTGAAAAATATGTGTAAACAAAAGTTGAAAGACAAAGGGACCTGATTCAGGTGATCACATGTAGGTGTCCCGAGCTATTTAAGGTGATGAACTTTCTTTGCTACTCCAGAAGGATATCAGTACTCTGTTGAATTTGTGTCATAGATGAATCCTAGTGGGTAACCAAAGTGTTGAAATTCTAGATGGTTATAAATTGATAAGGAAATTCATAATACCTTTGATACATATTGCAATATTTTGTATTTCATAGACCAGAAATCTTAGAAAGCAAGATGAGACTCTAAATGTGAATATGACAAGATTCTAATATGAAGAAAAGCATTGCTTAGAGCAGTTATTAATACATTGCATCCTCTCAAATTTTTACATGAAACACTCAGAAAACTGCTGTGAATTACTATGCTTTGAAAGTGAGTCAACAAATTAGCAACAATAAAAATACACAGAAATTTACAATTTCTTGTTGTCATTTGGTCCTTAGGGTTTATGAAAATAGCTTTTAGTTATGCTTTAAGGTATTTCACATGAAGAGACAAGCATTAGTAATAGAAAGCTTGCTTACTGTGTTTGTTACTGCTTTTTTGCTGATTTGAATGCTGGCATTACACAGGTTTGTCAGATTTTAAAAGACGTATTAATATTGCCATCATAAAGAAAATAACTTGGTTGGTTGGTTTGTTTTCAACATGATAATAGAATGATCCATTATATAGAAAATTTCAGAAAACTAAGTTATTCTTTTGAGGAAAAACACATAAGAATCCATTCTTAGACAATGAAATACAGTGTACAGGTATGCTGTCCAATCTACAGGACAGTGGAAAAACCCTCAGATTTTCCCATTCCTTATTATGAGTGTGATTAAAGGGTGGGAATTAAGATTTTGATCATTTTAAGTGTTTTGGATAAAAGGCTTGAACCCAATCCATCACCGTCTTCTGTCTTATGAAGTGTAGGTCTTGACAGTTATTTAATGC
The DNA here is from genome assembly GCA_013398955.1 of Callaeas wilsoni. Taxonomy (NCBI): domain Eukaryota; kingdom Metazoa; phylum Chordata; class Aves; order Passeriformes; family Callaeidae; genus Callaeas; species Callaeas wilsoni. Next base: position 279,905 of record VWPU01005871.1, read on the forward strand.
TATGGATGTTGGTACTGTTCATTGCACGTACTGAGAATGAGGAAGCTTCTGTAATTTTGTGACTGGTTTGTATGCACAGCTGCACTTGTATGTATGCATATATATCGACATGGAAGGGCAAGGGAAGTAAGGGGAAGTCTATGCTGTTTATGATGCTCTCTGTGTATGCAAATTCAGAGTAAAAGTAGAGAATATTATTTCCATGAATGCTGGATCAGTGCTCCAGCTTGTCTTTCATGGCTGCAGGGAAACTCCACATAGTAATAGGGACATTCATGTAGGACATCTTAAACAGAATATTATTAACATTGTTCAATGCTGCAATTTAGAAAAAAAGATGGCAGAAATCAAATTCCTGCTAGAATTCCATTGAGGCAAAAATAGAATATTGGTTTAGAAAACAAAATAAGATGTTAATCTTGCGTTTTTTTCAGTTTTCTGTAAAAATATAAATATAATAAATATTTCCACTTAAGGTAACAGGGAAGGAAATTTATGGCTTTATTTCTGTGGCTCATGCTATACAGAAAGGTGAGGAGGGTGCCCAGTCACACTAAGGAATACATTTCTGTGAAGATATGAGCATTGAACAGGTTTGTGAAATTTTGCTTGTGAAGGATACAGACTGTTATTTTAAAAGAGAACTTTAAATTTGACAAATAACCCCCCCCAAAACCCTATTAATTATTCAAACTAAGTTTATTCTTCTTTTCACTTATCTTGAAAAAACAGTTAACATAACATCCAAGAAGCCAACAGTGTCCTCACCAAAATGTGATGTTTCTCATGTCCAAGGTTGAAAGAGATTGTACTGTAAGTCAAATATTCCCAAATTCAACTCCATTGAAGTATTTGGCCACACTATATTGATTTTGTTTACAATTACAATAATTGTAACTCCATCATCCTAAAAGAGCTTTAAACAACCATAGCAAAAAGGCCTTTCACAGTTTTCCAACAGTCTTGGACAAGAAACTTCTTGAAAAACAGATACTTGAGTTAAAAGACCCCAAAAACAAAAAACAAACAAAAAAACCTCACAAAGGATGATAGGAATACAGTATTTCAGTATGAACATGTATGTACATTAGACTAAATTTTTTCTGCAATGTCATTGGAACAGAACTATATATATCTATAATTTCAAGTTCCACTGAATCATGAGTCTGTAACAGGAAAAAAATATGTAGATTTGGTTGGTTGACTGTCATTTTTCAAATTTCTAATCACTTTTATGAAAGAAAAAAGGTGCAAGATGGAAAACAATAACTATTTTGAAAAAATCTTAGTTTCCCCCCAAAAAAAAACCAGAAAAAAATCCCCCAGAACTGTTATGCATAGTAAATGAAGTTCTAGAGATTAAGGGCTTATTAACTATTACCGATACCAAGTGTATTGGTTGCTTCATAGTAGTATTACTGTTCATTTTCAAAGCACCCATAGACATTTGACCTCTGTTTTCAAATGATCATTTGAGTGTCAAACACTCGGAAAAAAGTCAGAAATAATCATCATTAGGAGCACATCTTTCCTCACTGAGAAAAGTGATATAAAATGTGACTAATTAAAAACATTTATCATCTTTCTGTTCTCTCCTTTTTTTGTCCTTAACTACAATACAATCATTTTAGTGATTGATATGTCTTCAAATTTATGTGTTTAACTCAGTCATATGACTAAAAAATGAGTTAAGTACTTAGTGGATAAAAACACTTCACTGAATGTTAGAATATTATCATGTGATAAATTATATTCATTCTTTTAACTCTTATAATGCTTATGAAAATTGTATTACATTTTCTCTTGAAATACCTCTGTCAAGTTCAAATATACTAATCTGTATTGAATACCGGCAAATAGTGCATGTAACATAGTATTTCAAGTTTATAAATACTGAAATTAGTTTTCTTAGTAAATGCTACAGAAAAGAAGTTGAAATTTGAATTTTGGTCTAAAACCAAAACAGATGTCTGATCTTGACTGAATCTTTTTCTACAGGCCACCTTCACTGAGCAGTAGAAGTTAGGTAAGCATTTTAGGAAGAATCTATTTAGTACGTACATAAAATTAAAAAGCAAATTATATGGACTAGACACCAGATTTCACAGAAAAGGAATCACAGGATATTCTGAGTTGGAAGGTTCCCACATGGATCAACAAGCTTAACTCTTAAGTGACTGGCCCATATGGAGATCAGCCGCATCACCTTGGTGGTATTAGCACCATGCTCTAACCAATCTTGGGGTCTTATTCAGTATTATTTGCAGAAGATACAGGAATTTAAATGTAGTACAACAGAAGGCAGAAATTAATTCTTGGAAGTGAAACTATTTATTTAAAAGGACACAAGAAATTTCTCAGAGAAAGATGTAATTGAAGGATATGTGGTACAATTTAATGACTCTTTACAAAACCTATGGTCATTGAAATAAACCTATCTAATTGCAGACTTAAAACACAGATTTGATCCCTTTCTAATGGGTAGCTCTTACTACAAGATATTGAAAATGAAAAATAAAAGCCCTTGCTTTCAAAAAGAAAGTAGAAAAGTTCATAAAAAATAATTCAAGGAACATTATTACTTACACAGAAATCACATTAAGTTCTTGAGCCAAAAGCTGTCTGACTTTAAAGAACAATCTGAGCATTATCATCACGTATTTGTCCTAATCTCACATGTGTGTAGATGTAGTGCTTAGGGACACAGCTCAGTGTTAGCCTCGGCAGTATTAGGTTTGCAGTTGGAGTCCATGATCTTAGAGATCTTTTTCAACCTAAGTGATTCAATGATTTTCCCCCAAACATCTACTTTTGGCCACTGTAATAAACAAGATATAAACCTGTATGCCCCTGCTGTTTAATGTGGTTTAATTGTAGTGTTTTCAGCAGTGTTAGCAGCAGTGGCAAAACGAAGTCTATCTATTACTTGTTTTCCAGCTCATATTACTCAGGTAGTGCTGGGAGGATGTAATCAAGGTCTTTTTCGGAGGGGAGTGTTTTACTGCAGGCTTCAACTATGACACTAATTCAACCTGAATTCATTCATACTTTCGAAATAATTGTTCAAGAAATAACCGGCATGATTTTAAGTTAGAGTTTTATATTTTTTTAAATTTGTAAATTTCATTATGTTCATTGATTTGGAGTGTTCTTTCTAATCATATGTTTCTTAGATGTTTGCATTTTTGAAAATAGCCTTTTAAATTACATATTTTTATTACATTGTATTTATTATGTTAGGAAAAAAATATATTGAGGCACGGGTTGGGGGGAGCGATGAAATTTGTAGTACTTCACAGTGTAATCAATTCTATACTCTCATGATTCAGAGATATGTAATAAAAATAGCTCTATTATATAGAAACATTTCTTTTAACCTGTATGGATTTATGACCTGGAACTAATGAGATTTTAACCTTCAAAAAATGGTGAAGCTCTGGATTCTGTGATGAAGTCTACACACTACAGTGTTCTGTTTTGATCTGCCTTTGCTTTGTAGTATCCCAGTGTCAGTATTTCATCTTATAACTACCATCCCCATAAAGCTGAGATAATTTTTTGTCTTTTTAAGAAGTATAAAAAATCTCCTGTGGAAAACTCTGTATTTCATGCATATGGTACTGAGTGATCATACTTTTGCCAAAATTAACATAATATACTTGTATATGTTATATTAATTATGATTTAACACCATAATTTGAAATCTCTAATTTTGATTGTTTAGTAGACTAGAAAATTATTTAATCAAGTCAATAATATCTCCTTAACAAAGTTATATTACTAGGTTAAAGTCTCAATCTGTTTTGAGTTATTATCAGGGCCTCTGGCTGCTTGTTTGTAGAATGAGTGCCTAAAACACCAAGCACTGACTAATAACGATAGCATAGTTGTACTGTGCATCCATGTATCCCCATAAGATTATCAAGGTATTCCCCCGGGTATGTTTTTGGAGTTGCCTGTTTGGTTTTGATTAAGTACTCAGAATCTCAGGAATACATTCCCTCCAGTATTTATGCCTGCTACCTCTGTTCTGCTCTCACAGGGTTGAACAGATTCCCACAACTCTGGCTGTAAGATGCCAACATCTAATTGCAGCATGCTGAGAAGGTAGAGTAAAAGCTGCTTCTCATACAGTTCTACTGCTTCTATCCACAAGTTACCCATGTCCATTTTGCCCGTGACTGTGTCCAAGCAAGTTCTCAAGTTGTTATCTCTTAGTAACTAGTAATAACATTGATACAATTAAAACGGGAACTCTCCACCTGGCATCTTATCTAAAGTGTAGGGAAGTAATTCTGGCAGGTTTACGAACACTGAAAAGGAGGACCTTTATGAGATAAAAATGAATCTATATTACTTTTCTTTGCAAAGTGGTGTAGTTCTTTCTATTTTATTCATGCCCAGATATTCATTAATTTGAAATAAATGATAATGGAAGTAGTTAAAGTGTATAATGGTAAAATGTATTAAAAACCAGATGGAACAAAGGAGCAAAGGATTCTAGATGTTTTGCCCAAAACCAAACTAGATTATCTTCAGTAAAAAACATAGCTCTTTCCCTTGGAGAAGGAGTCTGACAATACTTAATTCCTTCAGCAAATAATTAAAAATATAAAAATTATATAAAAATAGATCAATTAATATAATAACTCATAATAAATAGTGCAATCAAGCACTTTAAAGTGTAAATGAAATATAAGCTTTTTTCAAATAATTTCTAGAGACATTGAAAAATACATGGAATCACAGAATCACAAAATACCTTCTCTTTATTATATGAATCAAGAAAGTGAAATTTTATTGTTATTTTAGTTAAGATACCCTAAGAGATAGAAAACTTAGAGGAAAAAAACTATTAAGCTTTTCTTCTTGTTGTTTGTAACCCATATTCATGTATACTTAGTGCATTTTGTGGAGAGGGCATTAATATTAAACAGCCTTTTGAAATTCCAGTCTGTACCTGCCTACTTTTTTCATATCTCTGACAGTAGAATGAAAAATTTGTAGCGATTCTCCAGTCTAAGGCTATTTCTAGTTAAGACAGTAGTTGTAACAGTATATGTTAATAATAAAAGGTTAACAACTCTACCACTGCCAAAAGCTAGGCACCAAACCTGAACTCTTCAGTTTTATCATAATTCCTTGGGAACCTTTCATTTGACTTTTTTTGTTAGAGCTTTACCTGTGGGGTGTTTTGTGTTAAAACATTTTATTATATTTATTGTATATATTAATGATCTTTTCCATAGAATTGTGGAAATAACAGATGAGGAATAAAATTAATAAAAAATTTTAAATTATTTTGGAACTCTCTCAAATAGTTTCTAATTTTGTATATAATTTAAAAGACACTACAGCATTTCAGAATAGGTCCATATCTCAGAGTAGAGTACTTTCAGTTCAATATTTCCTTACAGAAAATTATTTTAAGGTGCTCATTCACAAAAATAAGCTTTGCTTTTACTCCAACATAAATTTTATTGAAGATGATAAGTTCTACTGGGACATGAAACAAATTCATTTAATTAGAAATCAAAGAAGTTGTCTAACAAACTTCTTTTCACAATGCTCTTTCTCTCTCTCCTTCCCTCTTGCTCCCTCTGCTCCAAGATTATTTTGATTATTTTTCAAAGACAGTAATAAAACTTTAAACTTCTCAGTAAAACTACACAATGACACTTAAGTGTGCATGCTTATTTATGTCTATATTCTTCATTCACGGCAGCTAATTTTTTTTTTTTTTAAAAATCTCAAAATCTAATTTTAGCATAATCAACTTTTTTCTTCAGCATTTCATAATTCATTGGCCATAAAATCAAAATGCTCATTCTTGGAATAGATGTGACCTGAAATGGAATTTTATCATTGCACAGTCTGTCACAATGCTAATAAATTATTTTTATATTTCTTATTGAGCACACAACTTTGAACACATTATAAGTCTCAAGGAAAAAAAAAACCTCACCTGTTATAATTCATAACAATAAATTACATTAAACGACTGTGTGAATAGATTGCTAAATTAATTCATAGGGACTGCAATGAAATATAGTAAAATTTTTCTGTGATTATTGACATAACTTGTGGCTACTGACATAGATTTTAAAAAAATTTAAAAGAACACCATAAAGTCTAATTTTTTTCTACTTCATTAATGTTACAATCATATTTATAATATATCTGTTACTCTCACCCTACCTATTTACCCAATCCCTTTTTCATATATAACTGACACAAACACTATATTCATATTCATATATACTGTCTTTACACACATATGTGTATTTATGTAAATAACAAAAAATATTCAATATATTGGACATAGCTCTTGTGCAGTATAAATAATTATATGATTTGATTTAAAATTAAATTCAAACTTACTCTTCTTCCAAATGATTAAAATACCTACTATGCACTTAGGAGGAATGATTGCATAAGCATTCAATAGGCAGTCATATTGTGTAAGTAATTTTGCAAGAAAGAATACTAACTTGCAAAAATCTAACGTTTTAGATGGACCGACCCAATGATAATATTGCTATACATGTTTAAATCATGAAAAATAAAGTTACACAATGGAAATACAGGAAGACCTTTAACACCAAAGTGGTTTGGGTTTAGTTAACATTTACCTCCAAATATAGGAAATAACCTGACTCCGTTCCTGAATAGGTGACATGTTTATCTTACCTCGTGCCCTCCTGTTCCTCAATAGTCTTTGGCTTATCACATTGTGACCTTTATAATAGCTTTACAGAGGATCAATCAGGCCAAGACAGAACTGTAATACAAAGAAGTATTCATTATTTTATATTGGCTTAAACTAATAGAGATGACAAGTAAAACACGGATGATTGATTTCCTGACCTTTAAAGTGTTTTATATGTAAAGTGCATAAGTTCCAGACATACAAAATATTTAATGTTAGAATTGAATTTTAATGTTTAACTATATTTGTTATATACTGCCAATGGAACTTATGTTCTATGACAGCAAGATCTACTGTTTCATCTCTTTGCAATGACTCTTCATGAACTTCTCTGATACTTTTCCAGTTCTTTAGAGTATATATTGAATTTCCAAAGAATAAAATCTCTTTTAAGAGCTATTCATTTTACATGACTATGAACTGAACTGGAATCAAGCCAAAATCAAGTTCAGGAATTTTTCAGAGGCTAACTTTCCAAACACCTACATAAACTACTAATGTATCTTTGGGACCGAATATAAAATGACAGCACTAAAAATTGTGTGGCAATAGGAATAATAGGTGAAAAATTCATGTTTTCCTCTTTTGACAAAAATCAGAACCCATTTCAGAAAGAAACTAATGATCTAACAAACATCAGAAATTCCTTGAATCTTTATGCATGTTTAGACTACAGAAGGTAAATTTTGAGCACCCACTCATAAATTGAGACTTAGTATGTAGTTCTTTAAGTCCTTTCTATATTCTCTGAATCTTAACTTTCATGATCTATAGTCCTTCGAAAAATCTGTACTTAAGCCAACATCCAACTGCATTGATTCTGCATAGACACCAGAATACGGATCTCATCATCAAGCAAAAACTAAATAATTATTCTCATTTGCTCCCAGTTAAAGAACTAATTTCTGACTTTGTTCTAGTACTACTGTGAATCTGAATGGAATCACATTGATACATATATTATTTTTTGATGCATGCTTTTTAAAGTTTGTCTTTTTTCTTCTCCACTAGGGAGTGTCATCAACAATTTATCCTTTTGATGTTTTCAGTAAGCCAAAAGAGCCTTAATTTTGCTGAAAATACAACAGGCTTTAAGAACAGGTTCAGTGGGTCATTTAAACACACTTCTTATCACCACTCCGTCCCCCATAAAAAAAACAAAAAACAAAAACTTGCATGGCCACAGATTAGAATGGACTCATCTTATCATTGTTCTTCTTGCTCCTAAATTAAAAATTTCTTAGTCACTAAGGTTAACCATAGATGCAGAATGAAACTGTATTTATCTCTAGAAATAAAAACTATTGTCATTTATTTGAAAGGAAAAACAAATAGATAACCATTAATATTAGCCATACTAGACTTAAGTGAATTTCCTCAACTTGCTTATTATTGTTTTGTGCTACTATTCTAATTTGTAATAGATATATTGCCATCTCATGCAACAACATCTATCAACCATACCACATAATTATACAAATTAAACACACAATTAGCAGTTCTGATATTTAGTTGGTGACTAATACTTAACTAATGAATGTGAAACAATATGGTAAATATGTTTGTTAAATGCCCTTTACTGGGACAAATTGGAATGTTCACCTCCTACACAGTGGTAAAAGAATACACAAATAGCACATGAAACCCAAGAGTTTCTGTACTTATCCTGCTGGATGACTAGATGTCAAAAAAATAAAACTGCAGGAAATGGTTTGAAATTACCATGTCTGCTGTCTTCACGTTCTGAAATTTTCTTCCCTCTTTCCTTTCTCTTTTTTCCCCCCCAGCTTTTATTATTAAAGTGTGTTCTAGTAAAAATAAACAAAGAAAATCAATGCGCCTTTTAGAGAATAGCAGAATGTGTAAGGTTAGAAGTGACCACAGTGGGTCATCTGGTCCAACCTCACTGCTCAAGCAGGGTCATCCTGGAGCACATCGCACAGGATTGCGTGAAGACAATTCTTGAATATCTTCAGGGATGGATATTCCACAGTTGGACACACTCATCCAGATGTGGACTCCTTTTTAGAAATCTGGCAGGATTCAATCAGAAGAATTATTATTGTGATAATTATCCCTTTAGAAGTGGAAAAAATTGCAAGGATTTCTGATTTCAACAAGTGTTTTCTATTCTCTCTTTAAAAATTAGACCTCCTGGAATTTTCCGTTTCAACTGTTAGCTTGTCCTGTCCTTGTCCTCTTTAAGATCCTGGTCTCTTTCAAGATATCTTGTCTCTCCTCAGAGCAGTCAAATGCTACATTTTCAGACAAGAAAAATAGTAGTAGTTGAAATATTTGTACATTTCCATATCTTCTAACAGGATGCTGAGTTAATATTCATTATCACTATTAACTGAATATTAATGTTATCTATAATTTTCACTTTCATTTTTTTTTCAGAATAAGAAAATATCAGAATACCCAACTGTAAGCATCTTAGCAACACAAGTCTTACAGTTATCCACATTTTCCTTAGCATCTCAGTCTCTGTTAAATTAAATTCTTTAGGCAATTCCCACTTGAGTTTAGGCTACAGGATAGGATTCTTAGATTTTGTATTCTTTACAGAAATATAATGAAAAGCACTTAAAAAATTACTATCATTAGATCACATAATATATGATTGGGTGGGGCAAATCTGTAGTGCCTCTAAGAGTAAGAAATAGCAAAAAGTGCAGAAGCAGAGAACCAAAAAAAATTATAAGGTATCATATCTGCTGTTAAAAAACCTAAGCCTTTAGAAAGGTACCAAATTCTTTTCATATTCAAACATTTAAGGTTACTATTTTCTAATTGATAATTCTCCACATACAATGTAGTTTCATCAAAGAAAATATAAAATAGCCATGCAAGAATAATTAAGACTGTAAATGTTTTCTCCACTGCCATTAATACTCAAAACTCAAGATCAACCTGATCAACTGCTGATCATTATCAAATATAAAATTCAAATTGTACTACTAATAAATCTTTAATTTTACGTTTATATGTATACTTATGGACTGGTAACATGTACTTCATTTTTGTCCATAAGAAAATATTTTGGTCAAAACGGCTCCAATGATTTTTTTATTTTGCATTTCTTTGTTTAATCTGAAATATTTACAGAAGTCCGGTTTCAGGAAATTATATGGTGGTACTTATTCACGTTTTAGTCTTGTTGAACACAAGGTTTTCTGAAAAGGAAGAACTGACTGAGATTGTTTGTTTTACCATCTTCCCAGAAGAAATCTAGATCATGCTGTTATGGGCTATAAAATAACGTTTAATATTTGTGACATGTACACATATGTCGTGTGTAATACCTGATATGAAATATACGGGGTATCTTAAACTTATTTTCATCCATGTATACTTTCATATGAACATATATCTACATCTATAGATATATGTGTATATATGTATATACAGATATTTATGCACATATATATGTTTATCTATATCAATCTATATAAATATACATTTTGCATGTATGTGCATGAAAGTTGGTGTTATACTTACACACCTAGTCCCACTTACCATATATACCTTTTTATACCCTTCTAAAAATCTTATTTTTATCTCTTGTCAAAACCTACTTGCCAAAAACACTCACACAAGGTTATTTTCTCAAGATTTTTGCAGTCCAGCTTTTTCAAGTTCAAGAGCCTTGTTTGATTCTCAGAGTTTCTTTTCTTTGTAGCATTGGAGGTTTTAGTTGCAATTCTACAGATCCTAGGCTTGGATTTCTCTCTAGGAGAATTTTGTTATTATTTTTAGTTGAATACATTTTTAGTCACACTAACCATATTTTGCCAACCTGGAAAAATGTCCTCATTATTGATTAAAAATATTAACACCAGATACTTTCAGAGAATAGCAATTCTGTAGAAAACTTGGATAACAGTCTCAGCTAGTGAATTTTAAAAATAATTTTCTTAAAGATATCCTATGAGAACTGAAGCATAATTTTAGTTTTCAGCAACAAGACTAAGAACACCCTCCTGAATTTCAGAGTGAATAATTAAGACAGTATTTTCAGAAAAAAACCCTACTACTTATATTTGAAATGCAGCCCATCTTGTAACTTTGGAAGTCCACATGCAAAAATTGTGTCATTTATGACAGTCAATCCACTGGAAATAAATACTGAATTTCTTGAAAATCTTTCATCTCTCTTTCCCTTAAACATTAGCTACAATAAATAATTAAGTAAAGTAACTATACCTAAGCAATCACAGATAAAGTTAAATGAAAGTTTGTCTCTGTGCTAACCATATTTCAGCTGAAAAAAATGTAAGTAAGACGAATTAGTCATTCAAGAAAGAAATAAAGAAATAATAATGCAGTAGTGGAACATAAAAATCACCCCAAAATTCATGTAAAAGGGTGACATTGATCTCATAAAAAGGAAAAAAAAAAAAAGAAGAAGAATTTTAGTGGTTGTCTATGTCTGAGCTCATCCTGATAGACTCTGTTACTCTGTTCACAGTCAACAAAGAGAAGTAAACACTTCCAGATGAAATGTCACTTCCTAAATGAAATGTCTAACATCAGCCAGATCAGCTGTGCCCTAAAAGAGTCTTCCTTTTCCCACTAATCAGAAAGGGCACACACATATGACTGTCTTATGTCAATGTCTACAATGTGGATGTTTAATATAACTCATCAAATTTCTGTAATATATTTGCACTGTTTTCCATATATCTAGTCAGATCCTATTTTCAAGAATGTTTAAAAGTAGTAGCAAGACAGAAGGATTTCAATGGAGATGAACAGACCTAAATGAACAACTCTTAATGAAGTTAGCAAACCTGTTAGCCTGTCTCTAGAAAACCTCAAATTAAAAATTTGAAAGAAATCACACAAACACATTCACATACACACTCAGACCTTACAAAAAGGCAAATATGACAATATGATATTTAAGGAAATGAATGTTTATTTAACATGTATACAGTCTATCAGACTGAATAAAATGGCAGTTTAAATTTATGGATTTGTGTCCATGACACTATCATAAGAATATGTTGTATGCTTAGTCACATAACCTAACTGACATTTACAATAAACAAGGTGATACTGATTTCAGCAGATACTGTTGTACACTATGCTTAAGAACACTTGGTATTCCATGTTTTCTAAAGAATTGACTTCTTTGATTAACTGGTTAGGTATCAGTGTTTGTTTTTTTCTCTTCTCTTCTTATCCAGATATGATCTTTCTCAGAGTCTATGTCTAGCTAGAAGCTATCACCATGATATTTGGTGATATTTATTCATTTACTAGAATAATAAGGAATCATTGGTTAACAACACCGTGGATATCAAAAGCTTTGAAATAGGATGTTTATACAAGCAATCTTTTAAAGTTTCAAGGAAAAAAGGAATATAAGACTATTAGTAGAAAATGATACTTTAATTCAGAACCTGTCTTGCCTCCAAATGTTTGAGAACTTCATTATATTAGAAAATGCTGTGGAAAAAGAGAAAGCCTAGGTGCTGCTTTGTTCATCTTTAAACCCTACAAATTTTTTTTTTTTTGGCCTAGTTGTCACAGTGAATACCAGGTGGGATGTTTTCAGTCATGTAAACATATTTTTGTAGGGCTATTAATGACTGCTTAGAAATTCTTGTGGCTTCCAGCTGCTGCTGCTGAAATCTGAAGACTTATTTAATTCACACTTGCCATGTTTGCCAGCCCCACGTCATAGATCTCTGCAAATATCTGTAAATCAAGCTGCATAGGAAACAGTCTGTTTTACCCAAAGGCTACCATCTACAGTCAGGTACCTGGTCTTGGTTGTCTGCAGGAAAAGAATTTAACTGTTCAAACTGTTAATGATCAAAGTCTTGTTTACAGGCAAGGAGGAATCACCTTATATACACAATCAATAATTTGTCGTTAGTATAATTGAAATTTTAGCAGTGTAATCCAAGAATCATTATTAGTTCAGATCCAGTTGTTACAGAAAAAGAAAGAATAGTTCTACAGAGGAAAAAGTCACAGAAAATGCCCATGGTTTACACTTGCGGGGTCTCCAGTGTTAGCTTATATCCTGTCCCTTTTCATCCCACAGTTGTGCATCTCTAGCCCACATCCTGTGGGACGTAGCCCACATCCCCATGGACAAAAGGCCGGCACTCTGGTACCAGAAATCTCCTTCTCTATACTATCATCAAGTTCTCATCCTAAAATGTTGTTGACACTGTTCATAAGTTATTCAAAAGCAAACCAAATTCGCTGGTTAGTTCGAAAAATTACTGTCACAGCTAAACCAAGTGAAACAAAGCTGCAGGCAGGTTAATAAAGGATCAGAGAGAGAAGGTCCAACAAGTCTGAGTCCTGAGGCTTTGTGCAAAACATGTGCCCTGTTATTAGCAGTGTCAATGCTATATTTTGAGCCGAAGAGTATCAAAACCTAGTGCTGTTCAGGTACAAATTAACATCCTGCTTTCCTCCAGCTCTTGATATTAGATGCCCTAGGATGTCGGAAAATAGAGGTTTGGAGGCCAGTTGATGACTGATATGACACAGTCTGCCTAAGTTCCATGTCCTGGAGAGGCAGCTGGTGGCCAGGGAGAGCTGCTTTAAGGCAGATAAGATGGCATAAAATGCTTATGTTAAACTTGTTGTATATACAATCAATGAAGAAAGAAAGCTCTTTGAGATGGCAATTCATCCCAACCAGAGACATATTTAATGTGAGGAAGTGACCTGTGACAGTGTGTTCTCTTATGACTACAAAGGGTAAATACACAGCTACCTTAGACTTGGAAACCTAAATTTCAGACAGCAAAATCAAAATGGAATAACTAATCATTCATGCTGTAATAGCAGCAAATATTTTTGAGTTGTCCTTGATGATGTGTTTGCTCTCTATTACAACACTTCATGATGAGAGACCTCTGTTTCTGAATTCATATGTCCATGCTAAACTGGCAAGGCTTGCTAACACACCCCAACACCACGCTCGTAAGTCTACTGGTCAGTGATCTGTTCCAGAAATAGCCCCAATGCTTATTGAGTACTGTCTGGACAAGCATACTTGCCCTTTTTAAATCTAAAACCCCTTACTTGTTTACATATTTCTTTTAAACATAAACCAAAAGTGTGAAATTGAAAATTTAACTGTCATACCTCTTAATTAATTTTCCTTTTTCATGCTTTGTGAAACAACTGTTTCAGTCCTAACTCCCTCCTGTTCCTCACTTCAAAGGGCTTCTCTTGGAAAATAAAACAAGTCCTTAGACAGGTGGGATAGTTAAACCTAAGCACACTGTATTGCAGATAATGACATTCGACGAATTTTCTCTATAATCATTCCTAAATGGCTGATCAGGGAGTATATATGGAGAGGAACTGATTAAATAATGATAGCTATCCTTCAGCTAGTAGAGTTAGCTGAACTGAATTAATCATAAGTTATTCCTTTTGAGTTCAGTAAGCGTACTGATCTAGAGAGCGTGCATCAAAGGTCAGCATGCTTTTTGGGCTCTCTAGAGTCCATTTCTTGGCTTATGGCTCTGAGTTACTTGATTGTAAACTGTCTTTTAGCTCTACTGAGGATAAATTCTGGTTGCTCTAAAGTAGGTTTTGAGTTGGATTTTAAATTGTTCTTATGGGGTCATGAATTGTCATCAGCAGGGACACACAGTCTTAAAAAGAAAGACATCAGATGCCTGTAAGATATATTTTTGAGTGCCCTGAAAATTCTCTTAGTTGCATTTGATATAATGAGCCAAGTGGCTAGTTGTTGTCTTGCACTGCTTTTTGTAACTTTATAACCTGAAGGGATCCTGAAAGACTTAACTTAGGAAATTTTGTCTTAAAAGTTTTTCTTCTCTGATGAACTGATTTTATATTCTGACCTTGGTAATACCTACAGAAAAATGAATTAATAGTCCCTAATTTATTAAATATCTCATACTTATCCTTTGTTTTATTCACCCAATATGTAAAAGATACACTCCTATATATGCTGACTCACTCTTTCCTGTCTAGCATTGGATCAAATACACTTAACTCTTGTCTAATTTGGGGTTTATGCACAGAAACTTATTTGTGCCTCTAGTAAAATTAAACTTAGTAGGTAGACTCCTTCTGGGGTTTTTTGACTCTCATATATAAGTTTTAAGGGTGTCTCCAGGTTGTCTTGGCAGTTTCCTGAGAATGTAGCTTCAGATATTCACATGCCATACCATGTGGAAAAAGATATAGAAATAATTATTTGTGTATTAACCTACCAGTAGATATTTCTCAGGAAGTCAGAGAAACTGATTGTACATCCTCTTTAATCCAAAAGAACTTGAAAAAAACCTTTTTGCATTCTAAGAAAGTACCACGACCACGTTGCCACAGTATATCTGCTGTGCCAACAGGCTCTATTCCTCAGAATGAGAGCAAACCATTGCGAAGCTGAGAATGTAGAACTTCAGATACAGAATTAGTACTGTTATGCCAAATGAAAGGAAAAGGAGAATTTTTTTTTGTATCTACTCTTTTAAGATTCTGGTTGGGAGTAGGTTTTGTATGTTTTCTTTGTTTAATTTAGGAATTTTCTAATATTTTACATATATGAACATAAATGACATTTGGAGGAAGTAGACAGTGTATTCTATTGAGGCTGAGGTAAGCATGATATCGGCTTATCAGGAGGTGAACATTTCAGTGAAAGAGGTGGCTAAACGAAAAAGAAAACTGAGAGAATTAAATTTCAGCATGATAACATAAGGACTTTCTTGTGGCAACTGGGTGATCTTTCCAAGATTGATATCTGAATTCTGAAAGCTTTGTCCTTTTAAAAGATTTGCCTCACAGGCAAGTGATCAGTAAAGCTTGGCTTATATATGCCTACAATTGTAACACATACTGAGGAAGGCAAGGTCTACAAAAGAAAAAGAGAGCTAGTCTATCTTAATTTACTCAGTCACTGGAAAACAGTGTTACTGGCACATGCAGCTTTTGTTTTCTTCCTTTTTTTTTTTTTTTTTTAAACTGTCACATAACAGTAACACTTAAAGAAAAGGGGAATTGAGGACAGAAGTATTGGAGAAGGTAGTCTACTCGGGAGATTGATGAAAACGAACATAATTTCCTTTTTGAAATTTCATCTTCCACATCTTCCTCTTTCACTGTGAATTTACTTTCCATATAAGACAACACTTCTTTCTATCATATTTCAGAATAGGATAAAGATATTTCAAATTGTAAAAGTCACTAAATCATACTTAACAATTACAAAAAATTGTACTTTTTGGTTTTATTTCTTTAAAGTATACTGGTCTCTGGAGTGCATCTATTTTGTGATGTATTTTTTGCCTAAATTATCTACTGTAAAAGTGAACGCTAGATTTTCTTGAAAACAGTAAGATTGAGACTGATACAAATTATTTTTTCAAATATCACAGAACAGTGAGGCTAGTCTGATTCTGATGAAAAAAACTTTCTGAAGTAAAGCTTTGGGTGTCTTTTGTCCAGTTGGCTAATTTGGGGTTTTTTTTCATGTTTTTCAGCTGGTAGGGCAAAGCATAATCCGTGGTTGACAAAATATCCAATTGACAAAAAGAACCAAAATAACCAAATCAAACAAAAACCTCTATTGAGTTCATAGAACATACAAGTGTTTTGCAAAATGGACCTTCAGAGACTTTCATCAGTTCAAACAGGGACATAAACACTCTACATTTTTTTTTTTTTAATTAAAAACCCATTCTCAAGAATAGTATGTCACCTACTTCAGAAGTAAAAGTTAAACTCACAAAGAAAATGAAATATCAAGATGTCAAACTGTTAGAAAGATGCTTATGTCTTGTGGCTATCTCTGTGTTAGTGAGGGAGAAAGAAATCCTTCTCCTCAAGGAGTTTAACAGCTCTGGAGTTTCCTTCTAGCCGTTAATCCAGTGCAGAATGTGAATCCTCTTTCCTTCAAGCTCTTGTTTTTTTCCTATATGGAGCATTTCTTCTTCTTACCAACAACAGACTTTGTCAAATTCCTGTTCAAATTCAGCTCTTCATAAGAAACTGTTTCAGAGCAAATATCATGATCCTATCCCATGTGGTGGCCTCTAAACTTTCCTTGAACAAGATGATTTACAGTACTCAAAAGTACTTTATGACCTCTCTAAGGTGTCAGGAAGAGAAGTCTTTGTCCTGTAATGGACAAAATAAATAATTCTGAACAGGAAAATATGGGCTGCATTTTTGGATACACAAAGTTACTGCTAAGAAGGGGATTTATTAGGCAACTGTTGTTACATTAGAACACAAGCACAGCACGTAAGATAAACGAATATAGAAGAAATACAACAGAGAAAGAGAAAGAAAGGCAGTAAGCATCAAAGCAGTGTTTTTAAACACACTGAAAACTGATTCTTTTGCTGGTGTGTCCCCACACAAACTTTACTAGAGATCAAACCTGTAATATACCATGAAGCAGTAGTAATGCATGGGCAGCACCTGGATGATTCCACTGATTTCAGAGGGATAAAAAAGAGCTGGCTGAGTTTATGACATTTTACATTTCATTACTTAATCTCTAATGAAATGTATATCGATTTTTCATCTGCACCAAAACTATACATGTAACTGAAGGTGCAGAATAATGAGTGGAGAGTGACTTAAATTATATTGAGGTGGTTTGAATATCTTAATTAAATGAGGAGCTTTCCTTTCAGTGTGAAAGCACATATATTGCACCAAATCTTCAGCTTAATTGTATCCAGCTTAATAGTAGTGTCCTAAGATAAGAATATGCTAGGGTTTGGAACATAAGAAAGAAATATGGATTGCCTTTCCTGTGTTTTGTTTTTAAAAGTTACTCCAGAAGCAAAAAAGAAAATATGAGGCTCATGACGTATCTGAAAAATGAGAAAATACTGGCTGTCATAGACATTAATATTTTTTATTAAACTCTGGGCTAATGAAGAAAAAAGAGGCATTATTGTAAATTTCTGTATTTCAATTGTTGAATTAATAGCTTTTTTAATCTTAATCTTATTCTGCTTCTATTTTTTTTTTATCAATATATCCTTAGAGACAAAATTTTTCATGATCACACAGAACTTTACAAGTGTATGTAAGAGTACTAGGACAAAAAAAATCTTTTAATCTAGAAATATGGTTAAAAAACATCCAGTTATTTAGGTCTGATTTGAAAAAAGTATACTTGTTTGTCAATTTTAATTTTGAGATATGGTACACAGAATGCCACAGAATGCCACAAAGACTTCTCTCTTAGTATTACAGTTTACAACATCTGAAGCCCTCAGCATAGAAAAGATATGGACCTCCTAGAGCCGATCCAGAGGATGGCCACAAAAATGATTGGAGAGATGGAATACCTCTCATATAAAGACAGGTTGAGAAAGTTGGTGATGTTCAGCCTGAAGAAGAGAAGGGTTCATGGAAATCTCATTGTGGCCTCTCAGTACTTAAAGGGTATTTATAAGAAGGAGGGGAACAAAGTTTTTAGCAGGGCCTGTTGTGATAGGACAAGGGGTAAATATTTTAAACTAAAAGAGTGATGATTCAAACTAGATATAGGAAAAAAATTCTTTACTGTGAGAGTGGTAGAACATTGGCATTGGTTGCTCAAGGAGGTGGTCAATATTCAAGGTCAGGTCAGATGTGGCTTTGAGGAACCTGATCTGGTTGAAGACATCCCTGCTCATTGCAGGGATTTTGGATTATCTGACCTTCAAAAGTCCCTTCCAACCCAAAACATTCTGTGGGTCTATGATTTTAAGATTCATTGGATGACATAACTTTGACTGTGGTCAAACATTTGAACTGCATTAATTACTACTTTTTTTGATTCTTCATTAGCTAAGTCCATTATATAAAAAGTTCGTATCAACATCTACTAGTAGAATATGCAATTTCAATGAGTTTAGGAGCCTTCTCCATGGCTAGCTTTGAAAATTTACATCATATACCTGAGTCAGGATTTTCTACATCCAGATAATGCTAATAAGACTGAAAACACTTATTGTTTAGAAAATAGGACATGGATTCTGAGCTTAAAACCATAAAATATTCACATTTTAGCTGCTGTGATGTACTCTCTCAAATGCAAATGCTAATACTGCTGTAAGCAAGACAGCTGAAGAATGTGAAACAAGGTCTGTATGGAAAGAAAATATCCTTTATTAGGCAAAATATTATGAGTGTAAAAAAATGGGCTTTTTAATATACTATTTCTTATTCATGTTTAGGGTTTGCCTTTTCAGTGTGTTGATCTTGTCTTGGTACAGAAAAAGATTGTTTGTTTGTTTTGTTTGTTTTGTTTGTTTTGTTTGTTTGTTTTGTTTTCTTTATTTTTCTCGTTTGTTTTCCTAAAAGCATTATCTCTTCTCACATGCCAAGATTAATGAAATATATGAGAGATGGTGGTAGAGCTCTATGTTGTGGCATGAAAAGTTTTAACATGCTGGTGTAATATACAGCAATGTTTCAAGATGAACGATCCAAAATACTGCTTTTAGATTGCAGAAATCAGCCAGGTTTCATGTCTAGCAATTTATCTGTAGTGTTCAACAAGCCTGTGTAGGGTCTACCCTGCTCCCTTCTTTGAAGCGTAGAGTTATTGGCAAAGTATATTAATATTAATGCGCTGCCGGCACGCTGGCTGGGCTGAGATGGCAGCAGCTTGGTCCGGGCGTGTCCCACACAAAGGAAGGACGCCCCGGGGCACCTTGGTGCCTCGCTTGCCGGCCTTCCAGCCCGTGCGGTGGAGAGCACGGAGCCTAGTGTGCCTGGGGCTTTTGGATAGCCCAGGCGCGGCCAGAAATAAGTGAGCAGAGGTGGCCCTAGGCCGGTGTTCCAAGGGTTTATTGTAGAAGCACCTTCAAAAGGTCCGAATGCCAAAGAGGGCAAGGCACTGTAATCAGGGCTTTATAAGGATGCAGGGAAGGGGGCGGGGTGACACCACAGGGGCCCATAGGAAGAGGAGAAGGGTGGGACAGGCCAAGACACCTTCCCTTAGGGGACACAAGAGGTGTCTGTCAACTGTAGACAGAACCACCCCTCAGGAATCCTAGGAATTCAAAGGCAGAAGCCATCTTCACAGAATGGGCTTTCACTCCTTGGTACCAGCCCACCAAACCTCTGTTTCTGGGCCCTATGGCCCCCTGGTTGGTTCATTCACCACAACAGCAAAGTACTTTACATCAACCACCATGGTTTTCATATACTGACTATTAAGGACAGACTGAAAATAACTTCAACATGCTGTCTAGCTACTTCTTTCATTGTGCAACTAAATGAATTATGAATCAGCCCCAGTGAAACAGACAGAAGTTTTGCCAAGATGTCCACTTCAAGGGCCATCCATTCACTCTGGGTTCAGCTGTAACAGTTATGTCTTTATCATAAAAAAAGGTATCCAGATTTTAATATTCAAATTGCTCTTTTGTAAGGTGCCTTTGGAAAGTAAAAAGAACAAGAGGCGACCAGTGAAGTAATCACAGGCTTTAATACTATGAAATTTAACTGTCCCTCGTGATAGCCCTAATCTTTCATGCATCTGAAGGTTTACTTCCCCTGATATTTCTTGCTACCCAGATATCATATATGTACGATTTCATTTTATGCCCAAATTTCCCTTGATGATTGGGTCTTATTAGCTTTTTTAAGTTAATGGAAGTGTTTTTATTCACTTCAACTGACCTTCCACAGATTAGATTTAGCACAGGCGCGTAAAGGACAAGTTAGTCATCAGGAGTAGTCATCACAGATTCAACCAGAGGAAGTCATACTTATCATCTGGATAGACCTCTATGATGAAATAACTGGTAGAGGGGGAAGAGCAGTGGATATTGTCTACCTGAACTTCAGGAAGGCCTTTAGCATTGTCTCCTATAAGATCCTCATGAACAAGTATGTTCATCTAAGATTGTCTTAGGTTACAATGTAAGATGCAACCAAAATTATGTATTCTATCACCATCTGTTATAACCAAGTGGGGCAGTGTTCTTTATCTCTTCCATGACCCACCCCTCATAACTCTCTCTGGGGGGGATATCTTCCGTTAATGGGCCATCAAGCCTCACTGCATGGCTCATAAAATTACATCATCCCATTGTGAGATGCTCCGCCCAGCGGGAGGAACCAAGCATTCCTGCCTGGATATAACCTGAGATTTGGAATGCCACAAGCAGCCTTATTCACTGGATCCCCAGAGGAAGACCAGACCCTACTACACCACCACTGGACCTTCAGAGGAAGGCCATAGCCTTCTAAAGAACGACATCTATCACTCCAAGAGAACTGCAGCCACCATTCAATCGGACTGCTGCTACCACCCTGCCCAACAGGGTGTCAGGTTGTATCCTGACTGCAGTTTAAGCCAGTGTTTTTGTATTATTGCCTTTATCTTACTTTTCCTAATAAATTGTAATTCCAACTTGGGATCTCCTACTGATCTGCTTTCAAACTAGTAGGAAGATCAAAGACATGAAGTCTAGACAGAGTCTGGAAAGTAGCAGTGTACTCCGTGGATCAGTACTGGGTCAAGTCCTGTTTAATATTTTGATTAATGATCCAGATGATGGGGCAGGGTATACACCTCAGCAAGTTTCCTGGTGCCGCAAAACTGTGAGGAACGGCTAATATGCCAAATGGTCATGATTATGTCCAGAAGGACCTCAACAGACTGGAGAAATTAGCCAGCAGGAAGTTCATGGAGCTCAGTAAGGGGAATTGCAAAGTACTACACCTGGCAAGGAACAATCTCATGCAATATTATATACTTGGGGCTGCCTAGATGATAAAGAGTTTGGCAGAATACGCCCTGGAGAAAAGTTGGGGAATATCAACTGAAAGAGGAGCTGACAATGTGCCCTTACCACAAAGAATGCAAAAGGAATCCTGGGTTGCATTAGGCAAATTATTGCCAGCACGTTGAGGGAGGTGGTTCTTCTCCTTGAGCCAGCATTTGTGAGGCCACATGCGGAGCCTGTGTGCAATTTTGGGATTCTCGGTACAAGACTGATAGATGAGACATGAATATAGTGGAGAGAGTCCAACAAAGAGCATATAGATGGCAGAGAAAAGGGCAGGGATAGTTCAGTCTGAAGAAGAGAAGGCTCTGGGGAGATTTCATTAATGAGAGAATATCCAAAGAGGTTCTAAAGAAGCAGCCAAGCTTTCTTTCAGTGAAACCTGATGACAGAACAAGAAGGCACACAGTGAAGGACAGAAGGTCCCATCTGAACATTAGGAATATATTTCCTGTGAAGGTGATGGATCATTGGCACAGGGAGCCCAGAGAGGCTGTGGAGATATTCACCCCACCTTGGAGAAATTCAGAAGCAATTCAGACATGGTCCTGGACATACACTTCTAGGAAGCCTTGCTTGAGCAGGGGGGTTGGATGAGATGACTTCCAGAGGTCCCTTCCAACCCTAAACATAATTTTATTTTGGGGTCAGAATAAATACAAAATATTGCTATCTACTTTGTGTTAGCATGAAGGAGATTATGTAAATTTACTGTAAAATATTGTTACGAGTAGTACAAAATGGATTTAATGTTTGAATGTAGACATAAAAGAATATATGTGTCATTTTATTATTAAAATTTCACCCTTGAAATATATCTGTTCATCTCAAAATTCTGTCAGATATGTTCATTGAAATGGACAGTAATTAAATTCAGAGTATTGGCTGTCTTTTCTTTATGTGTGGAACAATTTTTCTCATTTAAAGACCAGGAAAACAAAATACTAAAATCACTCACAGAATTCCAGAAGAAGACCATAATGATATTGCTAGATTTTAACTAATCATTATTATTTCAGAATTTTGCATAGGAGGAAAATAACTATGTCCTGCTATCAATTCTCATTAGAAGCCTTTCATACGAAATAGATATGATTTCCACTTTTGTATAATATTTAAACTAAATTACTGTGACCCACAAGTGTACACCATCCCTGGTAGCTGGCTGCATTTTCATCAGCTGGACAATTCTTATTTATACCTTGGTAACCTGTTGGGAAAAAAAACCCTAAAATTGGCTAAGCAATTAAAATTCAAAATAGGTCACAGTAGTGCAATACATGAACATAGTACCTGATTTAACATAATGGACTAGGTATTGAAAAATTCCAATACCTCATTTTTGGACACAGATTTTAATGAGAACAGAAACTAGCACAGTATTAATCAGCATGACATGATTCCTTGAACATAAGGGGAATAGGAGAAGTGAAAAATTAAAATCTCAAGAAGTTCTCATTAGTCTGACGACTAAAAACTGTGAATGTATTGGGTCACTATAATGCAATCCAAGAGAAAAGAATCCTCTCAATTTCTCAAGCACTTTGAATAATAAAGTAAAATACTCAATTGCAGAGAAATGCAGAGGTTTTTTTTATGTTATATAAGTGAGACATAATTCATCTTACCAGTTTTCATTTCCAGTGGCCTGATCTGGAATGTTATCTGTGTCCTTGAGCAATGCATCTGGGTGTTCTGAGTAACACACAGAGAAAGGTAACTTAGCAATATTCCTATGTCAGCAGTAAATACTCTTTTTTACTTGAATCTTCTCTACTAAGTAGAACAAAAGATGAGGAATAATGTTAATAAAACATTGTCACAGATAAAGAATAACAGACATTTAACACACTTTATTCTTACTGACAGGAGAATTGTCTTTTCTTGTGGTTCTACAAAATATTTTATTCTCAAGTATTTTCCTAGAACACATTAAATTTCTCTAAGTAACATTACATTATGCTTATAAAAATTTATATATGGTTTTGTTATTTATAATATTATTCATTAATTAGCATAAATAGTTGTATCAGTACAGATTTGCCTGCTATCTTTCTTGTTTTAACACCTTTAATAGGATAAAATGTAATGGAAGTGAACATAATTTTGAGATGCCTATTACTTCTTATAAGCAGTAATTTTTTGATTTTCTGGGCGAGATTATGTAGTGGTATGAGAAATTTGTTGCATTAATGTTAAGATTCATGTTGTATTGCTAAACTGGTAACAGACCCTTACTAACATTACCCAGTGTTTCTGAGTATGATTATCTTTTTATTATTTCAGTTATTTATGTTTCTCAGCTCTTCTTAAGATCTTTCAGTCCTATGCACTAAGAGATTCTCAAGAACGTTTTTCAGTTGCTTAAAATTGTTTGGCATTTCCTAATACAGATGACTTCATGTTGACTGTGGTTTTTTTGTCTGTTTTCTGCAAATTTAAAATCATGTAAAATCCTGTGGAGTTTGTTGACAATATATTTTGTGTAGTCCAAATGTTCTATTAAAATCTTGTATATCTAGTGATATTAGGGAAAGTCTAACATGGTAACACTCCTCAATTTAGGAGCAATACTGAATTTTTAAACTTAGAGGGAATGAAACCAAAGCCAAAAGTCTCAGAGACACATTAAAGTTTTTCTGCTGTAACTAGTTGCTGGGTATTAGCTGAATGATCAAACTAAATTTATTTCCTTACCATTTCAGCAAAGTGATATTAAACTGAATTCTGCCAGTTAGAATTTGAATTGACTATGATCAGACAAAAAATTATTACACTTCAGTTCTTATTGGAGGCTTACTGTAAAATTATTTAAAGCAAAATGTGAGCTGTCTCTGCATTATTTGTGAGGGTAAATAATCTTTTCTTTAAAGTGTCGTTTCTATCTTTATGGGGTGGACTAACAATGAGTGCCACAAGTGACAGGAGGAAGCTGAAGTCCTCTGTGCTCTCAATAATAATCTCCCAACTGGTACGCAGGAGGACCAGGAAGAAGAAAGGGAAATGTGAGGAGATGAAATTGTTGAGAACACCCCATAATATACTGTTTATATAATCTTTAATGATAACACAAATTAACATCAAAATAAATGTGTTCCAGTATATCCTGGGTTTTTAATTTAGTATTTTGAAACTTTTAAATTACTAGATTAACCATAACAGATCACCATATATTCTTATACTTTAAAATGTAATATATTTTTAAGTGTAGTTGTGTAGCCCATTGTTTTCTAATTAATAGAACAGTCTGAAAAATTAAACAACTACTAACAATGAAAATTAAGAAAATTATCCTTAACTTTACCATTCAACTAAATAGTAATAGAATAAAATTAACAAATTTTAAAAATTTCTTCTGATGACACATCTTTTTATACAGTTGCTATTGACTACACCAAGTTTCATGAGCGTACTTCCAAGCTGTGACAGACAGATGAAAAATACAAAAATGAAATCATAAGCTGTTATTAATCTTTGCACATGATAGTTTGAAATATGAACTGTAATACTCTGGAATATGAACTAAACTATAAAGGTATATTTTCACTGAGAGTAAGGAACAGAAATAAATTAAATACGTGTCCTTGCTCTGTTAACTGTTCTAAAAGGATGGTAGTATCTTAGAGATCAATGTCTTGAAATGCCATAGCTAGATTTATCAGGTGATATCTGCTAAAGTTCTGACTTACAACGATTGCATTATTCTCACATAACAGAAGTTGCCATTACTGACAGCTTAAGAACTCATAGTCTTCTGCCTATACCTACACACCTGTTTCTTTACACTATTTTGTTGTAAGAATGATACTTACAGGCTCAAAGTCCTTATCAGTTCTTGACAGAGAGAAAGAAAGAGAGAAAGAAAGAGAGAAAGAAAGAGAGAAAGAAAGAGAGAAAGAAAGAGAGAAAGAAAGAGAGAAAGAAAGAGAGAAAGAAAGAGAGAAAGAAAGAGAGAAAGAAAGAGAGAAAGAAAGAGAGAAAGAAAGAGAGAAAGAAAGAGAGAAAGAAAGAGAGAAAGAAAGAGAGAAAGAAAGAGAGAAAGAAAGAGAGAAAGAAAGAAAAAAAAAAAAGCAAGAAAAGAGAAAGGAAGAAGAAAGAGAGAAAACTCGGAGAGAGGAAAAGAAGAAAGAGAGTAGGGCAGGAGAAAAAGACCAAGAGAGGAAGGAAAGGAGGGAGGAAGGGAAAGAGGGAAGTTTGGTTACCTGTGTTATATAAAGTATTTTGTAACAGTAAGCAAAATAAATATAAGACTTTGTGTGCTGGTTCTAACAGCAGCTGGATATTAAACTCCAAATAAGCCACTCCTCTTTCCGCCTTCTCTTGCAGCAAGAGAGGGACAAAAAACAGAGATTATGGGCTGAAGTAATAATTTACTGAAAGCACAAAGCAAGAATAAGACATCCACAATAAAACCAGCAAAATTATACAAAAGGAGAAGGCATTTTCCCTAAAACAATGTTGTTTACCATCATGAACAAAAATAAGATGGCAGACACTTCGTGTAGGTGGCATCCATGTGGCTTCCCAAGACAAAGGCAATACAGTGACTGCTCCCGCACTCCACCCATGCTGCCATTGGGAACAAAGGCAATATGGCAGGGGGAGTTCCAGTGGCTACCATTTCCTGCCCCCCAGCCTGAAAACGATGTAAGACAATGACAAACCCCTGGAGGCCACGTCATCCAGGTAAAGGTCACGCTGCCTCTCTGCTGAGCTCAGTTCTGAGCAGGTGCCAGCGCTGCCACTTCTAACAGTCCTTCACACTGTGGGGTCTCCCTGCGGGTCACTGCCATTTTCCTACTGCCCTGCTGTGTTCCTTTCGGCTTTGCTGGGCTCTCTCTTGGCTCAGCTGGGCTCGGCTGCTACGAGCACTGCTGGTCCTGATCGCTTCACCTTGCTGGGGAGAGGGGGAAAATAGTCCCCCCAGAGTGCCAGCTCTGCAGTGCCACTGGGCTCAGCCACACCTTGCCACTGTCCCTTCAGCACCATGCCCCAGAGGCGTTTCTCCACCTCTCCTCAGCAGCATGTCCCACAAAGGCATCACAGACAAGGGGGCAGGGAGAAAAAAAGGACTGCGTGCAGAGGATGGGTCCCCAGATGTTATGCCAGCACCCTCCATGAGAGAACCAGGAAAACCACCGCACCCTAGAGAGAACCAGGAAAAAAGTATGACTTACAGTGGGGCACCTGGATTTTCCTACTGATGCCCCTGCCCCAGTGATGACTGGATGGTATAGAATTAAAATGGCACTAAACTCCAGCCCACCAACTCCCCAGACCAGGACACCACACATTATTCCATACTAAGTAGCCTATGCTCCTGTTTGGTTTCCAGGCATTTAATAAATGTATGTATACATATATGCATAGATATTCATTGACTTAGCATATCTACATTAAAGAAACAAGTACTGTCTACATAGTGGTTTGAATTCTGAATGTTACCTGTGTCTCATACATTGGCCTGTTCCTGAACCAGGGGAGTAAATCAGATCTCAGTATCTGGAAAGGAATATCACAAGGACTTAGATGCCCACAATTAAAATACCCGGAAGAAACAGATGGTCGATAGCTGAATAGTCAAAGACTCTCTTTGGAAGGAAACAGAAGCATGCAAATGGAGGCTTGCCTAGACTGAATTTGATTCACATAAACAGTGAGAATCATTTCAGACTTTGCACACAGAAAACAAATTAGAGAGAATCATTTACAAACCAGTAAAATAAATTAGCTAAAAGAAAGAAGGAAAGAAAATTACATACTCATGAGAATGGGCCCAAAATGTAAATTTCAACCAACTCAATGCATTGACATGTAATAACTGCTGGGAATTATTTTTCAGTGGAAAAAAAGACCTACAAACTCCTAAAAGTGACAGATACAGTTATCCTGGCACTTTGTAAGGAGAGATAGAAATAGATAGATATTAAGATACAAATAAAAGAAAACAACATTTGAATAATTTTACTAAGTCAGAAGCCCCCCTCAAAAAAATTAAAAAGAAGATCTGTACACACTAGCAGAAATGACAGAAACCTTAGATGTAAAGTCATCAAGATAAAGGCATGAATTACAAATATCAAACAGCATAATTGAAAACATAATGGTTCTGAAAATATATTGAGGACAACATAGTCGAAATTATAAAATCATTTTCATATGGACACTCTACATTTTCTTAACCTAAAAATGGTAGTTATGATAGATAACAAACTAATTATATTTGCAAAGTGTTAAAAGGGAAGACCAATATAGAGTGTGTGCATAAGTCAACAGAGACTCAAGGAAGGAATTCTCTGGCAGGAAAAATACTATCTTAACTAGGATTAGAAATTTACTGTATAATTTGCGAGAAATTTTCTCAAAAGTATTTAAGAAAAAAATAAAAGCAGTATGTACTGACAAAGTCTTGAAGACTGAAGAAGTCATAGAAGAATAAAAAGCAAACGTAGTATCTATCTATGGAAACAGTAGGAGAAAGGACTTAGAAGAGTGTAAAACAAAGAGTCTAACTCTGATTTCCAAAAGAATAGTACAGGAAATTATTATGCAAGAAATTGTTGTAAACATCTATATAGCACCTATAAACGATACAAAACCATCTGATATGGGTTTGTGAAGAACAGGTTGTGCAAAACTAGCTTACCATCTCTGAAAGGGCAACTAATATAGTGGATAAAGGAAGAAGTAGATGTGATATATAAGAATTTTATTAAGGTTTTTTTTCATAAATATTCTCAAATGACTCTTTTGTAAGGAAAATAGTAAATGTATATCAGACAATATTGTGGAAATAGTATTTAAGAGCTGGTTGGAAACTCAGAATACGACTTAGAAGGATTATTTCTGTTCCTCAATTTCCAAAGTTATATAGAACAAATATAAAGTATTTACCTTTTTTTAATATTTTCTTCTTCTTCTTCTCCTTTTCATAAGCTGTAATAGTATAAAACATCTTTTCTTTGAAATAAAAACCTCAACCCCCTTACTCATCTCCACAAAGTTAAATTGAAAGAAAGTAGCTTTGGTTTAGATGTTAGGAAGGAATTCTTTACTGTGAGAGTGGTGAGTCCCTGGAACAGTTTGCCCAGTGTTGCCCTGGCAGTGTTTAAGGCCAGGTTGGATGGGGCTCTGAGCAACTGGGTCTAGTGAGAGGTGTCCCTGTAAATGGCAGGGGGGTTGGAAATAGGCAGTCTTTAAGGTTCCTTCCAACCCAGACCATTCTATGATTCCATGAAAGTGAAATTCACTAATTTTGAGGCTTCAGTTCCTTTCAGTTATTTAAAATAAGATATCTCTTGTTTTTAAAAGCAAACTAAATGAGCCATTCATATTCAGTGACAAGACAAAACATCGATTCAGGAAACCCCTATAATTTTTCCTCATTCTTATTTAAAGGATAATCTGGGTTTTTTAGTGATAAATTTATGTTTTCCCTATACCTTGGTAGCTGTATTACTGACTATTTTCAGGGATGTAAGACTTAAGTTCATTCATTTTGTGTGTTTTTCTAGTATTTTCCACAGTTATCTGTACTGCAACAGGAATACCTGTCACTAATGTTTGATTCTTTTATTTATCTTATATCTAGTTTCTGTCCCTTGGTGTTATTTAGTTTTTTTACTGTTTTGCCTCTTTCTTTTTCCTGACAGAAGTCAAAATGCTCAGGTGCCCAGCTCCAGCAAGTTCTGAGAATCTTTAAAACGTCTGATAGGGTCAAAACAGCTGATTTGACTCTAGCCTTGGCCCACCTCTTGTTTTGTCTCTCTGGGCACCTTGAAACATCTATCTCTCAGTGAGATTTTTATCTTCTCTTAGAAAAGAATTGTAACAGGAGGAGTATTTTTCTTCCAAATTTCCTTCATATTAGTAAATGCAGCTGCCATAAGTTACTAGAAATGGTTATATGGATTACAGCACATAGTTGATGAGGCTGGGTAAAACTCTAATAGTAATATAGATATTATTTGATATATATATGTATATATATACACAAACAGATAAAATATGGGGAAAAAAAGTGTAATACAGACAATGAGATAAAAAGCCAAAGTCTGGATTATTTGCCTATTAAAAAAACCTGGTGAATTCTGAGGAACTTTTATGACTTGAGATATCCCAATGCTAGCTGATATGACAAGTGTCCACAGCAGAAAAAGCAGGCACTGCAGGGCTGCTTAAACACATCTTGACTGCCAGGGTGAGGTAATCAGACCAAGGCTATAGTTCCCACAGAAACCAGACACAGAACTCAAACTGCTGAGCATTTTGCAGACATCAGAAGCCACTGCTGCACTGTCTCTGATATTTGCATGTACTTCCTGAAGTACAGAGGGCCGGTTATTTGAGCCAGTTCAGTTTGAAATACATTTAAGGGGAAATGTAACATCTGAAGTTTTTCTCCTTTCTTCCTCCCTCTGCTTTCCTCTTAAATGTAAATGTGGAAGGAAACAAAGCATAAAATGGGTTAAAAAAAGGATGTTTGGGTTCCAGGGTGGACACGAGTCCAGTTTACCATGAGGGTAAGGAACAAAAGGGGTGTTCGAGGTGATTTTTTTTTCTTTAGCCTACACATTGGAAAATTAAAAAAGAAAAATAGAAAAAACTGCTCATCTGATTACCCATTTAAACTGGATAAGTAAAGAAGGTGACAGTTCAGAGTCACCTATTCAACTTGCAAAACCTGTTACCAGAAAATCTACTTTGTTGTTACTGCATTTGGTTTAGAAGGAAGAGCAAGTTTGTTGTTTTTTTTTTTTTTTAGTTCTCTTGTCCTCTGGTTGCAATAAGTGTTTTTAATTGGCTTCCTGCTATGGGAAACCTAAACAGAGGATAATGTGGCTTATATATTTGTGCTTCTTTAACTTTAACATGAATGGGCGTGTATAAGACTCAGCAGGAACTTGTCTTGTTTTTACCAGCAGGAAAAAGCTGCTAATTAAATGACATTGTCAAGTCGGATTAGAAATTAGGGTTTTTAGAAGTAAGAAAAATCAGTTAAAAGTAAATTACAGGTAATATGACTGTGGTCATTCAAGAAGTACATTTCTTCTCAGAATGTTACTGTTCTTGTTCACAGCAGGCTGACAGACTGGATGTAGAGAGAATAATAAAATTTTTGTCTATGTTTATGTTCAGTATATGAGACAGCTAGACTGAATAGAAAGAGAAAATGATGTGCCACTAATCCTCAAGAGAAATTCCAGTTCAGATATAAGCTGTCAGGAAATTGTTCCCTTTACAATAGAGAACTTAGACTTACTCTTCTAATAATCTACCTGTTCTCTATGTAGTATTTGCTCAAGAATTGTGGCTATTCTATCTATTGCATTTCATAATTCCTAAAACAGTGGGCTTTCTTTTTTCTCTCTTGCTCTCCTTCTAGCCATATATATTCATACTTTAATTTCTATTTCTGTTACAAACCTAAAAGTCTCCTCTTGTTTAAGATTACAGTTACTGAGCAAGATAAGTAGCGTGCTGAGTAACTAGAGATTCAAAAAGGAATAACATGGCAAGTATTCCCTAGGCATCATTTCCTCTCTTTACAGTGATATATGCTGAAAGAAACACAGCCTTTCTTTCAAGACCTGAATAATGTTGAAATTCATGTCTTTGGATCCCCAGTTGGGATTCTATCAATTACTGAACCATATACCTGCAAATACCTCTATCTTTGTTTCTATGTATGTATGTATCTAACCACCTAACTACTACCTGCCTATGTATGTATGTATGTATGTATGTGTCTATCTATCTATCTATCTATCTATCTATCTATCTATCATCTTTTTGTTGTACACTGAAACACAAATTATGTATGATTTTATTTCTGTATACATATTACATATATGATACACATATGAACATATATATATGCATGTTCACATACATTTAAATGTTTGACTCACAAGTAATCATACATGAGATATCTTTTTTTCCTGGGACATATTCATTTCCAGATCGGTTCTTTCTAGAAAACTTCCTAGGACATTCAGTGGAAATAATTTTATTTTCTTACATTCACTCCTTTGACTTTGTTCAAAGCTAAGATGTTTACAAATGTATGTCTTGTTCTAGGAAGACATTAGCAGTGTTAGTCCTGACTGTAGTTTCATCTAACAATGAACCATAGCTCTCTCCATCATGTCATGCTACTGAATGTAGCTGTGTAACAAAGTAATTATTTATTATTATCTCAAATTAACATGTATTTATGATATGCATATATTTTATTACAGCTGGTCTTTTGTCTTATTTAACTGCTGTGCAGGTACTTAGCTAGTAGACTGGAATTCATTTTTCCCAATATCAGGATACATTGATTTGTGTTCTCATACCTTCACATGGGAAATTATCTGAATTTACTTCTGTAATCTAATACCACATTACAATATGTGAATGAAATATTCCTCCCTCCATGAACTTCTCTCATATTTATGAAATAAATTATTTCCCTGTTGTCCATAAAATTTCCCTGCATTGTAAGTCCTGTGTTAGAAAACCATAGTGTTTATTTTCAGTAGTGGCCATATAGGATGCAATAGAATTAGAAGTGTTAAGGTACAACTTTAGCTTAATTACTTCAGATCTCTTATAATGAATATAAGTACCTAAATAAAAGTAAGAATTAAAAATAGAGTACTGAACCAATGACTGTGCAAATAAGAGCTGATCAGATATCTGAAGACACCATATTAACCAGGTGTAAAACCCACTGTCATGTTAGATATGTCTGCCTCAGAGAAACCAAGCATACTGGTGCACTGTAAAATGTTTAGTTTTATGTGACTAACTGCAAACCTACATAAAGCTGAACGCCATTTAATAAACCTCTTGAGCAGTTTTTTAAATATGAAGAGGGTGTAGCCAGTATTAATCCGTAGGGTTGAACCAGAAGATATAGTCTATAATTTTAAGTGATCTTCTGGCAGGACTAGGGTGTGTGTAATTTTTTTACAGCCTGTTTTTGCCTGCAGATTGCTGGTAAAATTAAACTACATTACACTTAGAATACTTTTTAGTGATACAGCACTATGTCAAATGTTAAATTACATTATGTCACAGCAGTTTACATTGTCCTACTAAAGGCTGGCACAATGTGTAACCAGAAGGACTACTTCTACACATTTTCTTCAACTTAAAAATTTTCAATCAGGAAGCTCAGTAAAACATGTAATAATAAGAAATATAGCATAATAGTATGTTTCTAGTATTAAAAAAATAGTTTTTCTTAAAAATAATTATTTCCTAAATGCTTTTGGCACAGTATAATTACAAATTTAATCTGACAGGTCTTATACTGCAGCTGTAATAAAGTTACTCATTTTCAGAGCCATTAAGTTAACCACCTACCTGCTATAATGAGAAACTCAAAGTGACCTCTTATATGAGACCATAGGTGAAGTACATTGAGTTACCATGTTCTGCTTTGGGATGTATTCTATAACATTTCCTCAAGTTGTATAAATAGAGTTTTTACTGGCAGAAGCAGCATGCAACTACTGATCTGGACAATGGGAAATATGTTGCCACATGATATATGTGGCAAAATATTTCAGAAATACATATATGCTTGATGGTATTGGATCCTTTTTCTATGTTTAGGAATAGATTTTTCCTGCCTAGAATAAAATACGTAACTCGTACTGTAAGGGTGTATGGAATGTGTGACCATCAGCTTCATTCAGGTTATCTGTTATAGGACATTTTCCTTTCAAAGGGGGATAATATGTAATGGAGGAACTGACAACACACAAAGACAGACAAACGGTAGACAAGGGCTAATGGAGGCAGTCTCCCAAGATATCCCATCATTAATTGAAAAGTCATTAAGTAACTACAGGCACAGCTTTGGAGAAGGCCAACTTGACCATGGCAACTGGTACAAAGGGGAGAAAGAGGAGGAATATGAGGAACTGGGATATCGCAGGGACAGATTGTGGAACAATGCAAAATTCTTTAAAGACAGTTTAAGGGAAGAGAATTGAGGAGAAATGAATAGGAAGAAAGCAGTGTAGAAGGAGCAGGCCAGATATTAAACAGGGCTGGTCAGCATGCTTGTGCAGCAGAACCCTGTACCTGAACACTTCGATCTGTCTTATTTTCTTATTAAATCTTCTTTTAACAAATTCTCTGAGCAATCTCACTCCCTATCTCGTGTGTCAGTGCAGTAAAGGCTCAGTGCCAGGTGCTGGAGGGACTGGTAAGAGGTGACTGGGTGCCAGCCACTGCAGACAGATAGCCTGGTCTGGCAGTGGATGCTCTTGGCTTGTGGTGTCAACTGCTGGAGTCAGTGGGGTCATTAACCTCCAGCCACTGAGGTGGGTGTGGTGTGGGTCCCAAAACCAGCTACTGAGGTGGGTATGAGTGAGGAGAGTGAGGGGCTTAGCCGTGGCAGCTGGATTGGGACTGTGAGTTACAACATCTGTGCCAGGTGTGAGCTTCTGGGGACAAGTGTCTGTTCCTGCCCTCAGACTGGCTCTGTGTGGGGCGTGTGTGGAGCTGCTGGCAAACTCCAGGCTGAGACCAGCTGGGGAGTAGGGCCTTGGGTGTGGGCACAGCTATAAGGCAGGTGGAGAGTCTGTGCAGGCATTCAGGAGGACCCACAGACAGGTGCCCATGGGACAAGTGTGTGAGTTCTGTGGGTGTGTAGTGAGCACCCAGGGACCAGGCCGTGAGTCAGGGACCCATGGGATGAGTAAGGGGGGCCAGCATCTCAACAGGGCTGTTGGGCAGGCAAAGGGACCATGCTGGTGCTCAGGGGATCTGCCAGTGTGTCTGTGCTTGTGAACTTGGGCAATGTGGGGTGTGTGCTGCACTTGTGACCCTCTGCCTCTGCCAGCCGAAAAGGAGGAGGGGACGTGTCACTGTGTGCCTGTGTCTGCCGTGAGTCCTGAACGTGGGGGCTGCTGGAGGCTGTGCCTCGTCTGTGGCTCTCTGTGTGCCCGGCTGTGCCCGTGTCCTCTGTGTGTCTGGGTGAAACTCCCCACTGGTTGAAGTGCTAACAGCAGCCACATCCCCCAGTCTGACCAGAGCCCGCAAGTCTCCAGGCACCAGGATATGTGGGACGAGTTCTTGGCCTGGATCTGCCGGTGGTGGTAGTCACAATCCTTTAGCGTTATGATAGTAGCTTGTGAAAGATAACCTGGTATGGGGGGAATCAGAGTTAAATTTGACTACTAACTTTTACACTGAATTCTCCTATGATAAAAGACAGAATTCCAGAGATTGTTTCAAACACCTGAATAAATTGAGGTGAACTGAACCAAAAGGTAAATTAAATATGATGATTACAGCTGTTTCCTAACTGTTGCTAACATTACTGACGATAGAGAATGATATCCTATTTATGCAAATAGCTGCAATGTATTAATTGATCAATTAATAAATTAATAGCATAAATTGCATATTAATGTTTGAATATAAATGTTTGTAAACACATAAATTAATCAGATCCTGAGCCTGAGTGTTCTTATAGGCTTTGTTTGCAAATATACCTCTCTATAGAACTGCATATTCCTCCAATACCTCATATAGCCATAGTCATGATGTAAGGTAGTAAAAACAGTTACAATATAGAAATAGAAAAATGAGAAACATTTAAAGATAACTCTAGGGACATGTTTTCTTCAAATGTAAGTGGAATATAAATCTGCAAAGAATTTGTCACTGTTTTTTCTGAAAAGGCCTAGTATGGAAAATATGAACATGTTAACTGCTGATATAAAAGACTTTTCCATCACAATCAGGCAAAATAACTGGACTGCATGGCTGATATCTCAATGCATTCAGTTTGGTCTCATCCAATTGCTTATTTAATTCCTAGACATGGCAAGGAGTTTAAAAGCAAATTAACATTGTGTCATTTCCGTTTCACAAAACTCGAGTAAAGCAAATTGCCCTCCAGGTGTGTCCTGAATAACATATTGGCTGATTCTCTGCCAAAGGAAATTAGTGATCTACACTGTTTGAAAAAATGATTTACAATACACTGAAATATTTTCAGACAGATACTGATTTGAACACAAAAATGAGCAGTCACCACTCACAACAGTTACTGCATTTACCCACATGCAAGAGAATTGTAAAATGACTCTATTCATTTTCAGAGTCCAAAAGAGAAAAATATTTTAAACAAAGCCTAATTTTCTTTATTTTCCTCAATTTTCACGGCTCTTCAGGGTTGAATCTTTGGAGGTTCTTTTTACAGTTCTGTGCCTAACAAACTACATGAGAGTAATGGGTAATTCTGATATATTGTAAGGGATTTGGTATGAGTAAAGGATAATTCTGGTATGTTGTAAAGGATTTGGCACTGCCAGCAGGGGTACAACACACACACCAGAGCAACTTAGGATAACCAGTTTCTCTTTCACTGATGGCTAAACAGCCCTATACTTTTTACCATGCCACATTTGCAATGAGGTAAACACCTGGATCAGAACCTGCATACGAGTGATTACAGCATAATAAATATGATATAATTCCAAGTGGATCATTTCTCAAGGAAAAATATATATCTGGGCATGATTAATTGCCATTTCTGCATGCCAGTATCCCTGCACTGATGATAAAGGGAATTTAAATGCTTCCCTAAGATTCATTGCTTAACTCTCCCTTAAAAGGTGAAACAAATTTCACCCAATAAAGGGAAAAAAAGAAGAATATTTTAGATTCAGGTAAAATCAATCATACAGGCACCACAAAACATACCTCTACATCTTTCAGAGTATGTATAGACAGCTTTTCAAGTCACAAATCAAAACTGAAAAACTAATTCACTAGTTATTATATTTATCTTAAGGTTATTTATAGATGTCCACTCATGGATGTGCTCGTAGCACAAAATCAATTACATTAGATGAAGTTTATCTGGACTCATGTAAAGAGCTGGGTAGGAATTCAGGAAGGTGAAGGATGCAAGTGCTGTGTTGGCAGAGAAATATGCCCTTTGCAAACAGCATTTTAATAGCATGAGTATTCATCCAGGGGGTTCCTCTTGGGAAGGACACAATTCATGATAACCAGTTCAGGTGCAATGGGACACTGTCCTTCATGTACAATCCAGGAATAGTCCTTGGTTCTGCTTCTCATGATGGTGTGAATTTAACACCAATGTCTGGCAAATATTTGTCACCTCAGAAGGTAAAATGTTCTTTTCTTCACAAGCAGCATATGTGATTTACCTCTGTAACTAGCTAAGGTAATTTCAGGGTGGGTACAGTATTGGAATTTAATTTTCAGGTTTATTTACACAAAATGTCACTCTATACTTAGAAATAGCATTTTCAGATAATGAATGCTGCTTATCATGTGTTAAATCATTTGGGTTTTGAAAGAGCAATGTGTCAATTTTTATCAATATAAAAGTGTCTGTATAAATTGCTTATATAGACAGAAGAGAAAGAGCTAAATTATTTTGCCCTCCTTAGTCTGAACCTAACATAACTCAATTAGCCTACTGTAGTAAAGTAGTCAAATCTATTTGCTAAATTTTTAGACTTGTACAAATAAATAGTGGACTGGTAGAGAAGGTGATTGGTACTTAGTAAAGTCTCACAAAGAAATAAAAAGGCTTATGGAGATGAATATCATTACTACAGATTTGCTTATACAAAAATATTTGATTCCAGTTAACCAAACAGACCAAAAAGCTATCTGTTTTAGACTGTGGAATGATAAGACTGTATTTCAGATGAACATAAAACAAGAGGAAAGGAATATTAACATTGAAATTGTTAACAATAGCTTAGAAAGGAGATGAAAGTCATGATTTATAATCTCTCTTTTAACTCTCTATAAGACAGATAACATTGCCTTTCCTCATCAAATTATTGTGTAATAAAAATCCTCTGATCAGTTCAAATGGAATTTTCCATTAAGTACAATCTAAAAAAAGATCTTCTGGTTTGCAATCTATAATTGCATATAATTTTTATTAAATTTGTAATCTAGTTTTGCATAGGTAGACTGTTTTCTGAAGTTTTCAATATGTCGTATACGTATCCTGCAACTTCTGGGTGCAATCAGCAAACATATAACAAATGTAACAAAAAATGACATTAACACACAGTATGTATCAATCAATAAGGTAATAATACATATAAATGTTGTATTTTCAATTTGTATGTGTTAATGGATGCTAGAAGCATCTGCTGTCTCCAGCACCTCTAGTTCTTGGCATTTCTCCTGCCACTGTGTCCAGCCCTGAGACCTTGAGATCTCCATCCAAGGCCAATGGATGAGGCTGATACTTTCCAGCTTGTAAAGTCAACCAGCAGTGAGGCTGAATGTGTATCTCATACACACACACAGAGGACACAAAAGACGATAGAGAAGGCCACAGGAGAGCCACAGGCAGGGCTCTGCTCCCACATTCAGGACTCACATGAGACACAGGCACACAAGGACATCCCCTCCTCTTGGGCAGGCAGAGGCAGAAAGTCACAAGTGCAGCTCCCCAGCTTCACAAGCACACACATATTCATGGATCCTGAGCACTGGCACAGCATCGCTGCCTGCTTGGCACTTCTGAGGACACACATGACACCAGCTGAACAGAAAGATACCACTTCATATCACAGCAGGGAAAAATTTTCTGCTAAATTCACTGTATTATATCATGTACAGCTGTAACACAGGGACCTACTCTGTACTTCTGGGGGACAGATATCTGTTGAACAAGTGGGATAATTTAGATAGGGAGGAAGAGTCCTGTACCTACAAGCTATATAAGCTCCAGGACCAGGTCAGGATCTGTTCATCAATCTGGCAGAGCGGGTGGATCATGATCTGAGACTAATTGTTGTATTGGTTTGGACAATTGTCCAGGGACAAATCCAGGATTTTTTTCATGTCTCTGTTAAAATTAAATATAGCCAATTGGTACAACTACTGCCCCTCTAATACATCAGGGTCTTGGTAAGAGGCAGGATAGAGTAAATTCATTTGCAAATTAAACAATAGCAATTGAGTTACAAGGTGTTTCCTGGGGCTCGCTGATCACAAGGAAAGAAATAAATGCAGCTAGTCCTTATAATCAGGAAACTGTTCTGATGATTTTATTCTTTTCTACACATTTGTAAATACTTTATGACAAGGTCGGATAACAAGTACATGCATATCAGGATGATAAGCATCTTAGAAATGCCTGAAGGTTGTTATTACTACTGTGAGGTGAGAGTGAAAAAGTAATCGCTAAGATACCTGCCTTAGTCATGGCTATTACTATTTCATTGGTATGTATAAAGCCTTTCTGGAAAATTAATGTATGATTTACTAAGCAACCAGTTTCCATCTCTCTACTTTCCATTCAGCATGTAATTAATATTTAAACATTTTTTCCTTCTCTTTTTTTTTGTATTGTTTCTCAATGACAAATATTTTTACAACTTGAATAAACATTAGCCAGGGTCCTTAAATTAATGTTTGCATATATTTTCTGTTTAGTTTATGTACTGAATGTATGACTATGTCTGTTTCTACCTTAGGTGCATGCCAAGTACCACATATTATTTTTTCTGCTTTCAGAGACATGATTTATTCATTGATTGATGAATAACCCAAAATTATCAGAAGTAGAAGATAAGAACTGAAAGATCATTTCATGATTCTGGCATTCTGAAAACAAAATAAATAATTTTAAAAAATTTTTACACTTTTAGTAAGTTCTTGATACAAAACCATTGAATGTAACAGAAAATATTCATTACTGTTAATAGGAAACACACAAACTTAAAATGCATTACATGGAAAACTGTACAAAGGGAAGGAAGACAGTGAATTCTACCAAAAAGAAAAAAAAAAAAAAACGGAGAAAAGGAGATAATTTTTAAAAAGAGAAAATTTTGAAAGAAAGAAAAACTAAACCAAAATGGAATCTCTTCTTATTTAAAACCTAGACATATTCTAATTCTTTGAAAATAATCAGGTATGTCATTTTGTATACACAAATTATATTGGAGCTGTGGTGGGCTGGTTCCTTTGAAATTTACCTTATTCTGTACTACATTTAGCTGAAACACCTTTGGGAGACACACTGATAATAAATAGGCTACAGTAGAGATCATATTTAAGCATCTCTGAATGTAACATTAAAACTGGATTTTGTTCACCATGTCTGTGGGAGATTGGGTTCAGATAACTGTATTTAACCAACATTAATATAACTGTTTTCTGTCAATTTTCTTTTTAGATCTATCGGTCTTAAACATTGCAATACTCTGGCAGCAGGGTCCATAATTTAATCATGCATTATTTAAAATATGTTGACTATTCCTATGACTAGATATTCTCTTATCCCTTTTTTTTATGACAAATACTGAAAAATCACCCCTTGTTCATAACCTGTACCATGCCAATCATGATTCTAAAGGCCCTTCTCATCGCTCCCCTTAGTCATACCTTTTTCAAACTAAAGAGTTACCAGGCTGCTTAATGTTTCTCCATACAGAGACCAATATCCAAAGATGGGGACAGAGAGAGCAGGATGGATACCATTCATGTTTTAAATGAAGATTGAAATTAGAACTGACATAAAGGCAGTCACAATGGGAGGAACAACCTTATTGCAAAGAACCACACAGAAATCACAACATTCATGGATTCTGGAGGACTGCCCATCTGATTTACTTTCTCTGAGACTTTTGTAATCCAGCTAAGTACGCTTAAGTTGGGATGATCAGAAAAAATGCATTATTCAAGTTTCAGTTTTATAATGCAGTGCAATGAAGTTTCCTACTTGTTCCAGGGCCTTTGTTAATAATTTGGATACTGTTTTTCCTTTGTTTTATCTGAGTATGGAACAGACTTCTGGAGGACGATCCACAGATCATGCACATCATTTCACATCTATGTGGACTCCAATATTGCCAATATCCCTGATGGGATAACAGCTATTTTAAAGTTTGTTACTCAATAGGAATTCATCTACGTTGTGCAATACAAGCCATTAAATCGCCAGGTTAATAGAAATCCAACACAAGGAACACCAGTACTGTGATACCATAAAGACCAGTTGCCCAGTGGTATACATAGCACATTTGTATACCCTAGCTTGGTCACCGAAGTGATACTCGAGCAGGAATTGGAGTAGGGCCCAGAACCAGACTTAAAACTTTAAAGTTGAAAGCTTTGCTGTGTTTTCAGATTATCTGAAGCCTCTGAACAGCACTATCCTTTACTTAGATGAAGTTAGCAGCTAAATATTCTGTAGTCTTGGTTGTGGAGGTCACTCCCAATTAGACTTTTTCACCTATAATTCCACTGAATTCTGTTTTCACAGAACCAGAAACACTCCTTGCTTTGGGGTTAGCTTATGTGTTTCTAAAATACAAGAAGCTGAAGAGGAAATGGAGCACTCACTTTTTAACCAGGCAAGGAAAAAGCATCACCAAGAAGGAAGGAAAGAAGGAAGAAAAACATTTCTGAAGTTAGCAAAAGTTTATTGACTGAATTTAAAAAATGTGCTTGCAATGAAGGGCTTTTAATTTGTTAGAATTTTACTTATTTATTTGTTTTGTATCTTTTCATTAAATAAGATTCATCAGAGCAGTGATGCCTCCTTTGTTGGCAATTTGATCTACAAATGCCATCAAAATAAATTTCTCTGGCAATCAGGGCAGATTTAGGAAATATCAAGCTCACCTAAATTTCCTGCAGTTTTTTACAATGAGACAAAGTAGCTGTAAAAGGAGAGATTTGGTCCTGTTCTTACTTTTAGTTTTATATTTTCAATGGAGAAAAGTGATCCTAGAGGAGAAAAGTGATCCTAGAGGACTAAGAAATTGCTTAAATAGGAACAGATTATTGTAAAGCATGAAAAAAGTAAACTAAAGGAATATATTTCCATACAGGGAAAACTTCCTACAGAATACTGAGGCTCAAATACTTAAAAATTATTAGGTTTATATGAAATCTTTATTTATATTTATGCACACACACAATTATTTATAATTATAGAAAAATTGATAAGTATATGTTTTATAATTATATTGAATATAATACACTGTAAATATGTTTATATTATGTACTTATAATTGCAAATATTATTATACTGTCATATTGCATTTTTGTAAAAAAAATCAAAACATTCACAAATTGGTCAGAATTTAAATAATGTGCTTCACGTGGATATTTAAATAATATACTGTACTAGATCTTGTTTCTTAATCTGAATGTATGTTAAAAACGTCTAAATTCTTGGCCAAAATTTGTTTTAAAAGACATATTTAGAGGGCAATATTAGTTCTGTCACAGTAAGAGCTGCAGGATTTTGGTTTTACTGAATATACTGTGAAAAGCTCTTGGACTTTCACAGTATATACTGCCAATGATTTTCACCCTGAGGATTTAATAGGCCTGTGTGGCATTTATGGTCTTTTTACATCAATTTCTTGATACATAGGGTTTATTCTGTGCATTGCAGACTCAGTGGCAGAGTTTATTGCAGCCATCATTTTGCACGTCCTTGAAATGTTTCAGCTCCTTCTTAAGTACAATAAGAAAATATATATTTAATGTATATATCTAACTCCTGCCATGGGTTTGCTTGACACAGCCAGATGTAAAAGATGTTCTGCAATAGTATGTTTGAGCTGTGCAATTAAATTAATTTGTGTCAATGATGATAACAGCAATATGTAGCACATATGGAGTCACGCTTTCTTACTCTTGAGAATAAATTACTTACTAAACTATTAACTGTTGAGACAATGCATTGATGTGAAATGCTGATTACTAATGTATCTCAACAGTAATGTTGACACATTGGTCCATAGTCACAACTGCTGCAAAGGCACCTACTTTCCCTAAGCAAATCCAAATATAAAACTTCCCCCAGCTGTTTTGGTGATTATAGCACTCAATTCATATTCAGTGTCTTCTTTAAAATGAAATAGCTCATTATGTTCCAGGGTGGGTTTTTTTCTTTTTCAAAAATAGTAAAAGCAATTATAGTGGCTATCATTCTTAAAAAATAATTACCTGTCAAATTTAATTTGAAAACCAAATCATTTTAACTCACGCATTTCTTACATAGCTTTAAATTTCTGACATCTAATTTTCAGTCTTGGGTGGTTGTTTAAACAAAAAATAGTGATACTTTCCTAATGTATGCTTTTACATGTGAATGCGAGTTGTTGAATTTCAAAATTAAGAGATTTGATCTAGAGAAATTAAGATATTCAAAATATATCACTTCCCAATCCCATGTAACCTCCTGTTCTTTCTATAGAGCAATCTTTCTGTAGCCATGCTGAAGCGTTTTTCCTAAGATTGGAAAAGAGAAGCACAACAATATAATTCATTGAATATTGTCCCTCAGAATGTTGTCAGTTTGAGACAGCTCATAGGAGATATCCAAAATCTGTACAACAGAGACCTGTCCAAACACTTTTCCAGAAATAATGGGTTTATGACTGTGAACTGCCTAAGTACAAGGAATGAGAACACTATCAATCTGCCATATGGCTGTGTTGCAGAATGTTGCTACACAAAGATGTTTTCAATTCCTTTTATTCTTTTAAGAATTACCGTGTGTTAATGTATTTGGGATGTAATTGAATGTTGTTTATGCTCTTCTCCATCTTCATTCTAGTAAGAAAAAAACAACAAAACAGATTTTCAATGCTTAACAATGGTAGAATTTGACTTCCCCGTTTTCTTCTTGAATCTGCATTATTAATCTGGAGAGCTGTTGGAGAAAAAGCAGTAATGCATAGAAATGTGTGGGTGCTTTGATCTGTATCTCAAAATGTGGCAGAATTTGTCCTCTGGGGATATGCACCTTGTCCTTAACCAAAAATCTTTTACTGACATGTTGTGTGTATTTCCACAACTATTGCTCAATGTAGCATGTATATTAAAAGTGTTAAAGCTGAGAGTAAAATGAACCTTCTCCTTGCATTCACTTCAGAAATCTCTTCTCCAAGAATAACTTCTCACAAATTCATTACAACCATGCATTATGAGTTTTATGAAATACTATTACAAATTAATTGCTTAAACA
Organism: Callaeas wilsoni; assembly: GCA_013398955.1. Lineage (NCBI taxonomy): Eukaryota > Metazoa > Chordata > Aves > Passeriformes > Callaeidae > Callaeas > Callaeas wilsoni. The sequence continues at coordinate 323,382 of VWPU01005871.1, forward strand.
TCTTCTTAGTGATTTTCAATTTGTTGATGGATTGTGTTGTGAAGCATGTAATTCCTGGAGCAAATAATTTAAAAAATGTTTTTATTCTCTCTCCCTAGGTATCCACACTATCTGTGTGTGGGCGGTTGAGCCCAATCGACAGCTAAACACCCACTTGGTGACTTGCTCAGACCACTGCCCCCAGAGGGATGGGGGAGAGGAATGGAAGAGCAAAAGCTGAAAACCTGTGGGTCAAGATTAAGGCAGTTTAATAGGTGAAGAGAAGTTTCTCACGCAAGCGAAACAAAACAAGGAATTAATTTGTTTGTTCCCATCAGCAGGCAGAAGTTTGGCCACTTGCTGCAACACTTGGCTTCAGTATGCACGGAGGTTCTTGGGAAGACAAACACTGTAACCACAAACATCCCCCCTCCCTCCACCTTTACCTGAGCTTTTATTTCTCAGCACACCTTCATGTGCTGGGAGTTATCCCTTTGGCCAGCTGGGGGCTGCTGCCCTGGCTGTGTGCCCCGGCAATTTCTTGTGTACTCTCAGCCTTCTGTTTTAGTGGTGAGATCAGAGTGAAGAAAACATAAAACCTTGACACAAATTTAAAACGCAGGACCATAATAGCACCTCAGACAGAGCAAGCTAACCATGTTAATGACTCACTCTTCTTGGAGTGAGTCATTATACTGCTGACCTAGGTTCCTGCCCGGGAAAATCCTACTTTAAAAAAAAGTTATAGCCAAAACAAATGTAAATATTTTAAGCTTTTGTTTATTTTCTTTTATTCATTTTATCTGTCATGAAGGTATTTGCACAGAAAGAAAATCTAGGTCAGCACATTTGTGCCTGTCTTAATACAAAACTCTGTTTCCTTAGAAAGATTCCCTAACAGGTTGTTTGTAAATGTATATATTCATGCACACACATATACACATAAATATGAATACATGTACATTTATACATACACAATATATGTATATTTTTATAGAACAAATGTTATTTGCTTTTAGCTGGGGATTATTTTTTTCCCATCACCTAAGTTATACCAGAAGAACAACAGAAAGCAACGAAGGACCAAAGTGGCACACAACATTTTTCATTATTTTCCATACTTTATACTTTGTAGAGGTAAGAATTTAGAAGAATTGAACAGTTTTGAAGCACACAGACCATCCCAGCTTAATTGCTTCTCAATATAATTTTTTTTGTCCCTGTTTTTTAAAGTTAACTTCACTGTGGATGAAGAAAACTTTTAAATTTTATTAGGTGATATAACTAAGCTTTGCAAAATTACCTGACCTAAATTATCCATGGCATAATTGCTAGCTGATTTTGCTGCCTCTTGCAGTAGTGTGTAATATCTCTACTTGGGTTAGAATTTGTAATCCACACCTTATTTTCCAAGGAGATACACTGAGTTTGTCAGGTAAACTATGCAGAATATGATGTAATATACATTAATATTGCAAGTTCAGAGACATGGTTCTACATTCAAGGAAACCCAAATTAATATAATAGAAATGTATATTCTTCAAGTAGGTTTCAGCGATAAACTGCAACAATTCAAAGCTACTGAATCTGCTTAATTTAAGAATCTGCTTAAAAATGTTGCAGGTCTTGATTGTGTAATTGCCATTTTGTTTCTCAGCAGAGTTGTGATCCGGAATATGTATGTACACAGACTACACACGGGCAGGAGATTTGCACAAAGTGATCTGTACTGTAGGAAATGCAGCTGATCCATATTTACAGCTGAATCTTTATGCTGTTGGCCACAAGAAAACAGACATGCTGATTACTGTCAAATTTGTAAGTGGTAAAGGTTCTGGGTTTGATACAGAATATATGATGTCTTACATTAACCAATAGGGCTCTCTTTGTGTTTGATTCAACCCCTTTGACAGTAAAAGAGAGATTGAATTTTTAGGCCTATTTCAACCATAAAAGGGAGACATGATGTCTCTGAAACTGGCTGTCCTCAACGCTTAAAATTCTTAGACATTTCTTACAGCTTTCAAAATTATTTTCTTTGCTTTCTGTGTTGCTTTTATATTTTTTCTTTTCATTTTTTAAAAATAAGTTGTTGAATGGATTAAAGAAATCCACCAGATTTTTCAGAGTCTGAACAATCTAAAATCACAGACTGTTGGTGTGTAACAAGCAAATAAATACAATGTTATTTGTCTAGTCTGATATTTAAGACAAACAGATAAGCAAGATTCGCAAACCATTTTACATTAATCTTACATCCACATACATACACTTATATACATATTACTTTGTAGATTAGGATCATTCTGAGGATCATTTTCTCTTTAGGATAGAAGTGCACAAGCTTTCTGTCCCATTAGTTGAAGTTAACGTAAAAGTACAAGAACGAATTTGTGAGAATATGGGCATAGGTCTTTTCTTTTTAAGTTCACTCTTAGGGCTGTGTTTCTCAAAAGCTTGTCTTTGTGGACATGTCTTACAGGAAGTAATGCTTTGGAGTCAATAATCTCTTATTTGCAGTTTTAAAGTAAGACCCGTACTATCAAGTTCACAAAAATCTGTAAACTGATAGACCTAAATGGGGTACAAGCAGCCACATATTTGTGTTTATAGCACGTTGAAAATAGCTCCTTTAATAAATTTGGTTACGTTAAATAAATTTATGGATCTATAAATAATGAAGAAAAGTAAAAATTTGCAGCAGTCACGAAGTGACCATTATGTTTCGAGCTCTGACTTTATAATTAACTTCTTAAAAAGTATACATGCTTAATTACCTTAACTCTCTTTTTAAAATAAATAAATTTCATTTGATTATTAAAAATAGCACTTTTTGAATTTTGCATTTGTCCATAATTAATATAATTAGACTCCCGACAATGAAATAATTTGTGGCTTGTAATTGATTCCCTGTTCATTCCACTTACATCTGTAGTTTTTTTTAAACTTTACCACAGACATAGGAGAGATAATAGCTGTGTGTTCATTCTAAGGCAGTATATCTCAAAGTACAAATCTGAGCTGACTCATTGAAATCATCATACGAATTTACAAAATTATTCTCTTGGAACATAACACTAGGATATGTAACAGCAAACTAGCCTGCTTACATATTAACTATGCTTATGCTTTAGAGATAGGTGAAGAGGAAGATCCAAACAGGGTTTATACTACCATTTGGGGTTCATTGATGACAAATCTTTTGAGCTTCTTTAATCAGATTTTGCCACCATATGGAAAGCATCAGATTTATGCTATGGTAATCTGACCTTCTTTCACCAAATCTCTGGTGAATATAAATAGAAACTGAACAGGTGTCATCTGGTTTTAGATCCAAAATAGAACAGAGAGTCAGGCTACTGCTGAAATTTTACCTTTTTGCTATTATGCACGGCATGGCAATTGTTACAGCAAAATCAATGGAGAAAAGTTTACTTGAATTCCAGTCTAGGAAATCTAACGGCTCATATTTCCCAGAATAGAACACAAAGTGTCTTATCTGTTGGAAGATTTCTTATGAGGAAAAAATACTAATCTGCACTGATTCCTTTCCAGGGACAAAATCTGGGCTTACATATAGGTGTGAGAGTCTCACCCAAATGCCTGACAGTTTTCCTGCTGTTTTCTCATGGGGGTATTGACAATTCACCATGTACTGCCATGGTCTGATCAGAAGACGTCGTAACACCCAGGGTAATAAGGGAAGGAGTATCAGTTCTTGGCTGCTCTCACATCTCTCAGCTGAAAGTTTAGGCTCAGCCAGATACTAATGAACAGGGAACAAATGTACTGCGGTGAAAGACAGCACTAACAATTTCAGATTTCTTGGTCACAAACGTATTCTATTAAAACTTCCTTTTGCTTTGTAAAGTTGGTAGGGAAAATGCTATTTTAGAATTTGTTCTAACCCATACAGAAATACTGACTTAGAAACTACAGGTATGACATGAGTTGAATAAAAAGTACTTAACGGTGAATACTGATTAATTCTCTAAGGTATTGATGGTAGAAGAAAAGAAGAAGAGTAAAGATAATACAATTCAGAAAATCCAACATGGGCAACTCAAGGAACTAAGAGACAAAGTGCATCAGAGAGAGAGACAGAGAGATGTAATGTATGAAGAAATGTGAGAGATCTGGCAGTAATGGAAAAGCTGAGATTATACTCATAATGGCAGAATAAAACATTCCACACCTAATATAGGAAGTCTCTTAAGAAAGCAATATAGGACCAGAAATTCTTCAACAACTTAAAAATAAATATTAGATAACTAAATCAAAAATTGAAACAAAGGTAGATTTCTAAGAGTATGCCTAAAGGAAAAAAAAAAAAAAAAAGAGATAAAATCAGGGAAACTGAGGTGCAAAAAAGACTTTCTATTAGCAAAGAACAGAAGAGCCCTAGGAGAAGGAAAATAAAAATAAGAAAAAAAGAAACAAGGATACATAACAAATTTTGGATTAGGTAAAGATCAAGACAAATGATACCTTCTTTGCTTTAAAAACCCCAAATAAATAAATAAGCCTCCCCTTTTTTAACTATACATATAAGGAAATAAAATTTATGAATTGTTACACAGGAAAAAAAAATAAAGACCACACTATCTGTTATAAAGTAGAGTATTTTATAAAGTAGAGTGGGAAAATTCAATTTGTGCATCTTGACTCAATGAACCTTAAATTAATGTTTTTACATAAGGAATTAGTTTTACAAATTATCTAGACTCCTGGAAAATAATGTTTTGGAGTTCTGATATCCGAAGTTCTAATAGGAATAAGCTTAACATTGAACCTTTAAAAATAAGTTGAATAAAAATAAGAAAAAGGAAAAAAAAAAAAAAGAAGCCAGAGCATTACAGTTATGTTAGTCTAACTCCAGTTTCTGGCAGGATTCTGTAAAAAAAATTATTAAGAAATCAATTTGTAAGTACCTCAAAGATAATAAGGTGATAAAAAAGGACAGCATGAGTTTGTCAAGAACTGATCATGTCAAACTAATCTAATTTTTTTCCCTGACAGTCTAACAGGCCAAGTGAATAAAGAAGAAGCAGAAGGTTAGGTACAGCTTGACTCTATTATGGTTTTTTTGACACTGCCATGCATGACATTCTTATAAGCAAGCTAAGAAAATGCAGTTAAGGTATAATCACCCACTTAAAACTTACTCTGGAGAAGTAGTTATTGAAGGCTTACCTATCCTAGGAGGGTGTTTCAAGTGTCATTCCTCATGGATATATCTGCCCCTGTCTTGTTTTCATTAATAGTTGGAATGGATGAAATATGTAAAGAGATTCACAGAATCACAGAATCAATTGGGTTGAAAAAGACTTCGGAGACCATCGGTTCCGATCAATGACCCAACACCACCCTGTCAACTAGACCATGGCACTGAGTGCCACATCCGGTCTTTCCTTGAACACCTCATCACCTCCCTGGGCAGCCCACTCCAATATCTAATCATGTCTTTGTGAAGAAATTCTTCCTAATATCCAACCTAAACCTCCCCGGGTTCAGTTTAAAACAACATCCTCTTGCCCTGTCACTGGTTGCCTGGGAGAAGAGACTGACCTCCGCCTGGCTACAACCTCCTTTCAGGCAGTCATAAGGTCATCCCTGAGCCTCCTTTTCTCCTTAGCTGCCCCAGCCGCTCCTCATAAGATCTGTGCTCCAGACCCTTCACCAACTCCATTGCCATTCTCTGGACATGCTCCAGCACTTCAATGTCCTTCCTAAATTGATTATATCATAGTAGAAGAGATGGCAGGCATTTTCAAGGGCAGTTCAAGACTATAATGTGATTTGACAAATTCCTACAAAATTCAACAAATTTAAATTCCTAGAATTTCAAGTTTCGTTTTACTTTTCAATATGCACAAAACTCATTGTTTCTCTGTCTACTATGAGTGAGTTGACATTCAGAGAATTTCAGTCAGAGAATACAGAGAAATTCAATGGTCATATCAAAACTAAGTTGCTAATGAGGGCTAGCTGACTAGAATTTCTTTTTCTTTTTTAAGGCAAACTTGGATCTTGGCCTTATGATAGATTTGAAACCAATTATGAGTCAGCTATGCGAAACAGAAAGAACCCTAATTCTGGAGCACATTAAGATAGTATTTAAGGTTAAGATATTATGGTGGTAACAATTCTTGCTCTTTACAGCACAGGGGAAGCACTGGCTGGAATCCTTCCACTTCTTAACACCCACAGACAGTAATCCACAAAATAGCATTCAGAGAGGAGACCTTTGATCTTCTGTTAATTGGTTGTCTTGGGTTTTTTATAATATCTATAATGACTTGATAGATTTAAGAATGTCAGTTCTAGTATGATGTTTGTAAAAATTTTGTCTAGACAATAATATTGGTGCATTTCTGTAAGCTAGAAAGCCTTTCTCCCAGTTAGAGTGACTAATTTGAGATTCCATAAACTCATAGTAGTCAGTGAGACAGTGTGTTTTGTGCATATTGCAAAGTAAATCTGTATACAGGACACATGCTGATTCTGAAAGACTTTCCAGCTTATGAAGACAGAGAAAATGAAATCTAACTTCTCCCATTTCTTGGTGGTATTATTCATATTCTCACTTACAACTTAAGTTGCAAACAAAATAGGAGAGTGAGAGCATTATTGTAGAGTATTAAGATGCTGAACTGCAGAGACATACTTATTTCACTCCAGCTGTTTAAAGGAGTGGCTAAGCATTTGCATGACATTCTTTAAAAGCTAAAATAACTATAATCAATCCATGCATTCAGTGTACTTTGTAATAGCTCATTTGCCATGTTGCACTTATATTCCAATAAAGAAGTTTATAAATTTTCAAGCAATTCTACTGCATTTTAAGATTTAGTCCATCCTGGGAATTGAAGAGCCACTCAACTTCTAGAGCTCAGCTGACAAGGCAAATCCAAGGCATGCAGTCATTTGAATGGCTTATTAAACTTAAATCATAACCAATTAGTAAGGATTGTGCTGTTCCCCTCCCTCATTGGTAAATACTCATTTATTTTCTTGTCTCATTTACTTTCTTGTATATCATTATTAATAAGCTTTCTCTCCAGCATAAAGCGCCATGCCTGCAAAAGCAGATGAAAGGAAACAATGAAGATCTTGCAGATTACACATGCTGACATTTAAGGTATTGTAAAATTTTCTTCTCTGGGGCTCTGGCCTTGCACTGTGCTGTTCATTGCACTTTCTGCTATGAAAAGGTAAAAACAACTACACACTTTCCAGTATGTACAGGAAGGAAGATGGACGATGGAGAAAAATCCTGCAGGGACTAAAATCATGCCTACTTTCTGGAAAACTTAAAGTTTTGTCCTCACACAGAGCTAGAAAAAGTAAAGGGCATGCATGCTGAGAATTGAAATAGTAAATGGTATCTGACAGGGAGAAAAAAACAGGAAAAAAAATTGCAGCTTGTTGTTTAAATTGTTAGTCTGTGTTCCACACTGCTGAAAGAAAGAGTTACCCCATTTGTTCTTTGAAGACATCTGCTGCTCCATGTAGAGAATAATCATTGCAGTGGTGCTGAGAGCTATCTTATAAGAAAGACTGCATTAATTCTTATATTCCTTCTTAACATGTCTTGAATCTGGAGCAAAACTACAGACTTTGATGCCATTTTATTTGCCCTGAGGTCTGTCCTCCAAAAACTGCTTCAGACATGGTCCTCCTCCAAGGCTTGACAGACCGGTATGAATAAATGTCTGAGGCATCAAGGTTGTTGGAAATGGTACTGCATGCCTATGCATGTGCCTGTCCCTAAGTAACTGAATCAGGCTCAATTTTTTTCTAGGAATCTTGTACCAACAAGGGAAAAGGTTTCCTGGATGAGGCAATGCTCTCAAGCATGTGGTGTGATTACCACAGTGCTCCTGTGCGGGGCCAGGAGTTGGACTCAATGATCGTTGTAGGTCCCTTCCAGCTCAGCGTATTATATGATTAATTTCAAGTCATATCAGTGTCTGAACTTTTGTGACAAATTAGGCTCTTGTATAAGAGTTAATTAGAAAAGTTTTGCCAAGAAGGCTGTCTTTTGAAAACATGGATTATTGAGTATAGAATAGAATATTCCAGGATTATGCAAGTTTACCTATTATCTTCAGTGAGAAATCACTCTGTTTTGATAGGAAGGTATTCCCTTAAAATTCCATGCATGTAGAATTATTTTAAAAACAGATCTCCTTCAGTTTAAAAACTTTTTTCTTCTGTGCTTCTGATTTTCAATATAAATTGCTTCATTTTCTGGCACCACTTACATCACAATATTAATTCATCCTGAGTGTTATAAATAGTGTGAACCACAGGGAAATGATGATAAATGTTAGCTTACTGTTTAGCTTAACTAATGTAGAATAAACCTCCGTCAGCATCTCACTATGGGTAATAGCTAATGAGATTTCTATCTTATGCTGCAACTTAATTGCATACAGTTGTTCTCTTTGAAAGCTTGCTATCTAATGCAGTTACATGGAAAAAAAAGAAAAGAAAAAAGATTAAATGTCTAAACAGCCTGCAATTTATCTGCAAAGGTTATAATTATAACAAAAAAAAAATTACAAAACAAAAACCCAAGAAGAATTTAAAAAACTAATATTCTACTATATTTTCTGTAGAAATCACTGTTTTAATTTAAAGGTATCTTACTCATTCAAATAGGGTAATATTTTGAGTGTGGCAACAGTATTGCAAGCCACCAGGTCTGGTGAATTGCTCAACTTTGAATTTAAAAGTCTTTTATCAGCTTTGTGTAATAAATTTAACGTTATCGACATTTAATTTCATTTGATTCACTTGCTTGAGTCCCTATTCTGCCCTCACATACTATGTACAAGGTACATTTAAAGATCATGAGACTTAGTAGTCCACAGTTCATATGAGACTTGTGGATAATTAGAAAAGAAACAAACAAACAAAAAAAACCCAACAGAAGATGGGTGTTAGGACGTTTTTAGCTCTCTTCAGCTAATCTTAAACAGTAATCTTTACTTTATGTATACTTAAACAAAGTCAAACACACCTTCCGATGTATGTGAGAAAGTCTTAGACTATTTTTTGTTCTCAAGAAGAAACCCTCCAGTAATGTAACTGAAGTTATCTGCAATATTAAGAGCCTATTTCTGACTTTCAGAATTCATTTGTACATGGGAGGCAAGTGTTCAACATTCTGAACTAAGAGTTCAAAGATGTCTTGGAAAATAAGCCTTCCTCCTTATTCCAAATGTGGGAAAGAAACCTTTTTGTTCCAGAGTATTTTTCTATGAGGAAAGATAGAAAAAAATGGATGTTGCCTCACTTCCTTAAAAGTGTATAGCTTTAAACAGCAGAACCTCAGAACAATCTTGAAGAACAGCTTGTCTGTATCACTTCATTCTGGCAATGCCCTTCTCTCCCTCTGTGCTTCTTAAAGAAGCCCTAGTGTATGATCTAGTTGGGAAGAGGGAGTAAGGGGAAATAGCTAGTATCACACAACGCAAAGATTAAAAACTCCTTCAGCAGCAGCCTCAGCCTCAGAAATCTGAGAAAAGGTCTCATTTTTTTAATGACACATCAGCAAGGATATGTCATTGCTGTTTGTGTGGAAGTGTGTGCAGGAAGGGCCCTGAAACTCAGCCAGCTTGATCAGGGAGCGAGGGTATCAACCTGGCAGAAGACTGCATCCTGTGTAAACTCTGCACATGCCATGACTGGTGCAGCTTCCCAGACAGAGCTGTGGTGGGAGCACGCTGCCACCCGAATGTTGGGCTGCAGAGTGTGCCCTGCTCGTGTGCCAGTCCCGGATGGCAACAGTGAGTATGTCCGTGGGAGCTGCACCCAGGAAGAAGAACTCCTACACTTAGTGTAGAGCAGAGGTGAGTAGGCTGAGGAGTATCAGGGAGAGAGACTACGGGAGTTGCTCCCTGACTTCCCTGAATCAGGAAGACAGGACGTGTTCTGTGGAGGATTCCTTATCCTCTCTCCACCTGGCAGAACGTGTTGACTTAAGGGATAGGGGGCAAGGGTGAGAGTTCCTGCAAGGTGGAGAGGCACATCTCTGTGGCTGTCCCACTTTCCCAGGTGCCCTGGCATAGCAGGCACAAGGCTCTACAAGTGGAACTGAACAGTGACAAGAAAAAAGGTTCATCTAGGTTGGAAGTGTCACTGAGGTTATGTTTCCCTATGCCCTGAATCAAAGCTGCTTCCATAAAACAAACAAAAAAAAAAAGAGTTATTGTCATACTCTTTTGAGAGGAAAAGGAGATCCAGCTTACTGACCAAATCTACATTTTAGGGAATTCTGCTGTCTCTCTGGGGTCCAGGTTAAAGAGGTGACGAGGAAACTTCCCATGCCAGTATGCCCCTCAAACTGTTATCCATTATTCATTTTTCCTGTAGGCAGCAATGAAGTTGCAAAAATAAGTCTGAGGGCAATCAAGAAAGACCTCAGGGCCTTGGGACTACCGATTATGTGATCAGGAGCACAAGCACTATTCTCTTGAAATCTTTCTTCCCTCATCATTCCCAGCAACTGAAACAGGCTCCACACCTGGTGTCACTGGTAGAATCTGGGAGGTTTTGATCACAGGTTTTGTGCAAGGGGAGATTTAAATTCAATATTTGAAAAATTTTATTTGTTGAAAGGGTTATCAGGTGGCGAAGTCCCACCCCTGGAGTTTTAAAAACATGTGGCACTTGAGGGCACAGTTTAGTGGTGGGCTTTTTAGTGTTAGGTTGGCGGTTGGATTCAACAATCTTAAAGATTTTTTCCAACCTATGTGATTCTATGGCTCCATGATTCTGTGTGTGTGTTTGTACATGTGTGTACCAAGTCAGTTAAAATTTCTGAATCTATTCTGAAAATATAGTTAAAATTGTCTTTTCAAAAATAAATAAATAGCTAACATAATTTTTCATGAAATTTGGTAAAAATAAATGAGTTTTAATATGCCCATGTATTTATCTCACTAGGTTCTTTGGTATCCAAGCAATAGTTTCTGTGAAATTTTTGATAATCATAGCCTCATATTTTTTAAATTATCCATCTCAATTCCTGTCTGAAATGCTTATCCTGCTCACAGAAAACTTCTTTTCCACCTTATCCTTGTCACACAGGGATAGGGTGTCTCTGTATCCTCTAGGGCACATTAGCATACAATAATATTAGGCTCTGTAGAATGTGGATATGACTTTTGTTTATAAGATTCTGGACATGGAGAGATTTTTCACATCTATCCATCTATCTCTTGAAATAATCAAGTTTTGGTGTTTCAAAGTCCTGCTCAGTGAGCTCTTGCTGTCCAGTTGAAATCTGCTGAAGTATCCATGGCTGATATATCAAGCACAGTAGTTTTCTTCAAGATCTAATAATGCACGTGCTCAGAAATCTTGTGGCCTTAAAACCTTCAGAGAACACTTAGAGAAGATCTAAACCACAGTTAACCTGTTGGTAATGACTCTTAGAAACAACAGGTCCCATCAGGAAGTAGGGTGCTTTCAAAAAATGTGTAAACGTTGAAAAAAGTCTCCTTACTCTGTGATAGAAGAATGAAAAAGGCTCACTGCTCTGAAAAAATGCCCTCTTTACAAAAAATGAGTTCCTATGCTTTCTTTGAGACACTTAGGCACTAATATTTAAGATAAGCTGTTCTTCCAGGGAACCTAGAGATTTCACAGACTGATTACCATTAGCTAGAATGCTGAAAGTTCTCATAATTTCTCCTTAAATATTATTTAGCCAACAGCAAGAGAAATACACAATTCTAAGGGAATAAACACATCACTAAAGCTACTGAGCATGACTTACACCTCCAGCAACTGACCAGTAGAATATCCATTATTATTTTATAGCAATATCTCAAAAAGATTACTGCACATTTTTACTAGGATTATTTTTAAATATAACTACAATTTTTTTTTCAATATACACCTTTTGCAATTAAGTAATAGAATATGGAAAGTAAATTATTTTGTAGTGTAAGGAGAAAAATTGCATATAAATTATCAATGTTTTAATTTTGTTTCTAAAAGAGAACAAATTAGTTGAAAACATAATTTGAACTAATAACTAATTGAAAAAATAATTTCAGGAAAAAGCTTTTTAATTACAACTTTTATGCCAGATACAATCAGTAGTATCATATGAATTGTAAATTGCTTAGTAGAAGATTTTATTTTATAATTTTCATATGATAAAGATTCCTTCTTTTTAGTCTCATTCTTGATTCATTATTCAATGGGTGTACTAATTATTGACTCATTCCCCACCCGGAATTAAAGTTTCAGAAAGTACCTACCATTTCGAATATTGTATTTACCCTTTTTCACAATATTTTACAATTTTTTCAATGCTGTTTTTTTTTATTTGGTGTTATAAATAAAAGTTTAAATAGATGGATTCTGATAAAATAAAAAGAAGCAATTACTTTGAATTCTTCTCTCACCTGTGATATAAGGGAGAAGAAATCTCACATGCTTAAATTCACATCTAAATGCTGAGCTTATGTTAGTAGAAATTGAATTGACCAATTTGGCCTCATGACTCTACTTATAAGAGATTAATGTTCTTATTACATTCTTTCCTTGAACTTTGTAATGAAAGAAAAAAAATGCCCCAAAATATGAAAGAAAGCAAGGACAAAGATGAACAGCATGAAGAAAAAGCGTTTGGGTTGTTTTAAATAGAGAAAATAACTACAAAACAGATATTCGAAATCTTCACCTTTTGCACTTAATCCACAAACTTAATTTTCTCTTCTGTTTGAATAACTTGAATTTCCAGGAAATCTTCCATGCTAGGCAAAAATGTTGTCGTGTTAGTATTAAGTTGATACATAGACTCTCAGTAAGATACTATCTCTCTCAACTATAAAGGAACCAATCCTAAACCTCAGATTGGTGTTGATTTCTGTCTTTTAGAGATGTTTTTATTTGTGGGTAATTTTCATGCTGTAATGGCTCTTTGCATAGCTGGAAGCCATCAGAAAAATCCAAACGCTGTGTCACGCATCTAGAAGGTAATATTTTCTATTATTTAGTTGTAGCAACAGAGTTTCATCATGAAGATATCATTGGTGTTAGAATGGCCTTTTTATCTATTCTCCAGAAAATGTTTGGGAAGTTGTCAAATAGAGGGATAAACAAAATTTAATTGAGTTTTTACATGTTTACTAAATGATTAACAAGGAAGAATGCTCTACTCTCCCTTTTAGAGCAATTCCAGTGTCTGGGGTACTATATGGTGAAGATCATCAAGTTTCTGCGGTCACCCTAAATCCCCTCTCCTTTTGCCAGTCCTGGAAATAAGATACTGGAGGGGAAAGACCAATGGCATGTAGGGCATGCAGTAAGGTACATCTTATAGCCTTAAGGGACCTCAGAAAACACTGAGGAAGCAAAACCCATGAGTGGTTAATCCTGAAAACATGATGAGAAAATCATCATGAGTAGCAAGCACAGAATCACCAAAGGCAAGATATGTTTGACCAACTTAAAATAAAGCCCTTGACCTCATCTCTCCTAAGATCCTCAATAGACAAGTTGATGTATGGGCTAGATGGGCAGACAGGGAGCTGGACTGAAAACTGGTTGAATGGCCAGGCCCAGAGAGTGGTGCTCAGTGGCACAGAGTCTGGCTGAAGGCCAGTAACTAGCAGTGCACCCCATGGGACAATGCTGGGTCCAGTCCTGTTCAGCATGTTCATTAATGAGCCAGATGATGGTGGAGAGTGCACTTCCAGCAAGTCTGCTGATGACATAGAAATGGGAGAAGTGGCTGATACTCTGGAGGGTTGTGCCACCACCCAGAGCAGCATCTAAAGGTGTGAGAAATGGGAATCTGATGAAGGTCACCAAGAAGAAATACAAAGTCCTGCACATGGGAAGGGTCACATACACCAATGTATACTGGGCGTTGTCCAGCTGGAAAATTGTTTGCCAGAAGACCTGCAGGGTCTAGTATACTTCAAGGTGAACTGGAAGCAACAATGTGCTGTAAAGCATGAAAATGGTGTCCTGGGCTGCATTAGGCAATGTATTGCCAGTATGTCACTCATTATTATCTGTTTTGCAATTTGTTTTCACAGAAAATAAACAAAGGAAAAAAAAACCAACAAAAACCCAGTCCTGTGTTTCTAATTGCAATACAAAAATTTATTGTAAATCTAAACAAAATTCACATATCTGAGAATGGAATTCATGTGAATTCCCTCAAATTGTCCCCTATGTGACAGCAGTAGATTGCCTGTGTGTGAAATAATGGCGCATCTGGAAGTTGTTTGGCCTATCAGCATCAGAGCAGCATTTGAAAGCAATAAAAAGCAGTGAGAAGATTTGTGGCATCATTTTGATATCTTTAGCATAAACTAGATAGAAATGTTTTCTGTACTATGATACCTAAGATGTTGCTGTAATAATAACCTACTAGTCAAACACTAACTGAAACAGTGCTCTGCTTTCCTTGGTTTGGAACTCAGGGAGGAGAAATTACAAAAACAGCTTTATTGAAAATCCAGGCCATCTACAATCTCCAATAATTTTGCAACTCTAGAAATAAAGAGAACTGTGAAGACTATTTTATACAATAGTGTCAGCAGTGGGCAGTAACAACACCTGGAATGTATTAGAAAGGTAACACTAATACTATAACATTAAAATTTGATGCCAAGCTATGACTCTCTCTGTCATAGGTAATTCAGTGAGAAAGAGAGGTAGAAAGGTGTTGCAGGTGACAATGATAATTTCCCACGCACAAAAGATCACCCATTTTAAACCAAAAGTTGTACTCTAGCTTTGATAAAATTCATTAATGTGAAACCAAAAAGAATGGAATGTGAGAAAAAAGGATGTCAGGCAAGTAAAGTCCACAAAAGAACTCACAAATCCTAAGAAATGACACTCACTCAATCACCCCTAACATGATAATACTCATTATTTGGAAATGAAATACAAACACTGTGAAACACAACATAAGCATGAGAATTTATTAGATTATTATGACACATTTGCAAAGACCAGCAATCTCATAACATAGCAGTTCAATTAGCTTAGAGGAATTTTTCATTTGAACTAAGACCAATACTACAGGGAGAAGATGAATGTGCTACTGACCAAAGTAAATCAAACATTCTTAATATTATGGTGGAAATTCAAGGGAAAAATGAGGTCTGTGTACCACCAGTGATAGACAGAATGGCAGGAGAGGAGGAGAAAGAAATTACAATTATGAGCTTCATTTCACTATGAATTACACATATGAGCAAATATATATGTATGACATTATGTGTCAATATTACACGATTTTTTATTAAAGTACTTTTTTTTTAAATGAAAATATTTTATCCTCCATGCCTAATCAAGAGTAAATTCACCACAAAAATCAGGTAACATCACAACTGAAAAACTCTCAGAACCAGTCTTCTAAAAGAAAGAAAGACAGAAATCTAGAAAATTAGTGAAGAAAGCTAAATGTCTCCCATTTTATTGCCACAGTTCCTCTATATAAGGTTAGAATGAGAATCTTACTCTGGAAATCACTACATTTTAAACTACTAGAGTGCATATAGTCACTGGCTATTGTAGGAAAATTGTCAGAATTGACTCATTTTTGACAGACTTGCCAGCTTGTAAACAAACATCCCCTCCCCCAAATTAACTTAGTTTGCCAATTTTTTCTTCTTGTTTCAAAGGGGAGGTGTTCAGGAGGTGATGGCTGGTGCCAAGTTTGTTTATTTTTTATGCTTCATACATCACCAGGGTTATGCTAGCTGCCCTTAGAAAAACAGAGGATATATTTGTGTACATTCAACAGCTCCTTTGGGAAACACCATTTCTCAAACTGCCATTTGGGCTGTGTTCAGTACACAAGGTGTTTTACCAAAAAAATGCAACACATTTCTGATGTCATATAGGTTACTGATGTCTGCACAGATGACATTTTGATCTGAGAAAAAAAACTGTGGAAGAGCATTACCAGAAAAACATTTGAGTGAAGAAAACAAACAAAATAACCACAAAGCAAAATGAAGAAAACATCATAGGAAGAGAAAATATCAGAATAAACAGATATAAAACAGTAAACAGCAACTGCTGAAAAAATCTGATTCAAAAAACAGGGAAGAAATATAAGAATGCTTTGGGTTCTGAACTATGAAAAAGAAATCTCTGTCCATACATTTGTTCCAGAAAGAAAAAATAGGAATACGAAGGTATTGAAGGCAATCATAGGTTTCACAAGAAATCTGGAAACAGAATATATTTAATGGGCTCTAACATTGGTGTCCGAAGAAGTTTTCCCCAAAACTTCTTTCCTCACTGATATATCCAAGAAATGAAATAATAGTCAAAATTAGTGGTGTTTCTGTCAAAGGCTGAAAATGACAATCTTAAACACAACACATCTAGCAGCATAAGCATATTCCATAATAAACTGAACATTGCTAATTACTTCAGATGCTAGACTGACATTACATTTAATAATTTAATTTAATTTAATAATTGAATGCAATTAAGTTCAATAAAAAGAGTGTTTATTGTTAATTTATTATAACCAGCTTTACCAAAAACTAATGTGTTGCGAGTCATATTCTGCACAAAGTTTTCTACTGAGCTTTTGGGAACTAACCAACCAAGCTAGATAAGTACAAACTATGCACGGGTGTTCAGCTGGACTGCAGACACTCAATGACACAGACCTTTATTTGTCTCCTTGACACTGAGTGAATAGTGAACGAGAAGACATCTGAGCTTACTGCATTGCTTGCCTTTACCACAGAGTCGTTTTTATTAATTTCATTGCTTTGGAAAACAGCTGACATTCAATCTGGCTGAGAGAACGAAGATATTTCTGAACTGACTTCAACAATCTTTCTTTCTGACAGCTAGCTTGCAATGAATGAAGCTGAGTAATCAGCCACTCATGTTTGAAAGAGGAGCTGTACACCTGAAACACATCTTGAACTTGCATTTCAGACATGTTTGGAGCTATGAGTGTGTTAAGATTTTCCATAATTTTAGACACACTTCTCAAAACTTGATTGAATGCTGAACTTTGTACTATCAATTACAATGAGTAAGATATATTTATAATATTTTCTTGCTGATAATGGATGTCGTTCAAGTATTTTAATTTACATTTTCTTGAGAACATCTCTTCCTCTGGACTCTGTGCATTTCTACTTTATCTTCCTTGTGATCAGTTACCTCAGGAGTTCAGGTTTTATAATTTTGGGTGACTGAATGAATAGCATTTCTTTGTATTTTTTATATTGCTGAAGAACCCAACTCCTGCCATTATCAATTATTTTGGTAATTTCTGCAGAACATGGATCCTAAACTGATTCTGAGAAGGCAGAGACTATAACTACTGGAGGTTTTGGGGATTTTGTTGTTAAACAAGCTAATTTTAAATGGAATTTCATTTGCTTAGAGTGAGCTGTCTGTGCAGTGCAAAATATACCTGGTCTGCAGCCTAAAAATGTTTCAAAACTACCTGTCTTTCCTGTGTCAACACCTCTATGTGATAAAACAACAAAGGAGAAATGAAACTTTATGTTTCCAGAACTATATCTTACTGCTAGAACAATCTAGGTGGTGTTCTTTTCCTTATTATTTAGAATTTTTTATTTAGAATGTGAAATCTTCTATTGTAAGACGTCACTTTGTTTCAAAAGACACTGTAAAAAGCATACCCTGAGATGGAGAAAAATAGCAGATTTTATTCTTATTGTTGAACTTAGTAGCTATAACTGACATAAACCAATATGCTTAAGTCATCATCATAAAATTAGTGAGAGTTGTTTAAAATCTGTGATTGCCAATAAAAGAACGTCACTACCATAGGTGGTACATTATAGAAACCAGTGAAATCTTCTTGAATGCTCTTGTCAGTGTCCAAACTCCAAGGCATAAAATCATTTACTGTGTTGCAAAAGTCAGCTCTTATGACTATAAAGTTACCGTAATGACTTTTTATTAAATACTCTCCTCCAATTGCATTATTTTAGTTAAAATGAATGAATTTCTGAATGTGTTTTGTTTTGTTCCCATTTGGTTCTTATATTTCAAATGGGAAAAATTGCAAAAAATAGGTAGTGGTCATTTCTAGTTAAGAGCACTATGTCACAGTATCTATCTGTTTTATTTATTTGCTGCAAGTTTACTGCATGGATTCTGTAAATGTTAGTGAAAAGGTGACAAGAAAACACATACCTGGTTGTTTGCCTGACAGAATCTTTTTGGATCATGTGAAATCTCAGAAGAGAGAAGAAATATTCTCTCCCCCTGGCAGCATCTGAGCGTACTCATCCAGGAGGTGGTTCTGGACTTGAGGGAAGGAGAGGAATGAAGGTGGGGAGGCGGGGGTGTAGTGAGGGGTTGGAAATAGGAAACTTGATGGAAAAATACAGGATTTGATCAGAAGTGCAGACATCTGTGATACAGAACTGATAATAAAGACTACTTTCACAGAAAAAAAATGAAAGAAATTAGTCATAATGTCCTAAGGTAAACATCAAAATCGTTCTATGATTCACTCTGTTAATGCCTGTTTCTTTCCATTGACTGAATATAGAGTTCACGGTGACTAATTGAGATATATACAAGAATTTATAGGTACATACTACTAGTTTATATGACTAAGAGTCGAGAGATATCTATGAATAGAAGAAAAAACGCACCATCATATCTAATGTTACAAAATTATTTTCTCCAAGACCACGAGGTGTTAGTATAGAGTATGTTGCTTGAAGCACCCACAAATTTTTATTAGAGAAAATGACTGCAGGAAAATTTTCCACATGTAAAGATTCAATGAGTATAAGATAAACTGATTATCAGCCTCTTTCTTTTCTTAATCTGTCTCAGCCAAAGGACTTTTTGTAAAAATATTGTAATAAAACAAAGCATTAAATATACAAAATGCTTTAGGAAATTTACAGGCTCATTCTCAGACTGTTCGGTATAATAGACTTGCGGCATAAGATTTTCTTTATCTAACTAATCTAACTAATAGGTGTTGTTAGATTTTTATCGTTATATAGGCTTCTTTTTTTTCTTTTATTTTTTCCCTGAGAAGACTGAAAGTTTATTATGTTACTACAAGTTTTGTCGCCTCTGAAGAACACCAGTTGTTTCAGGTGACAGAAGAAACCTTGAAGCTTTCAGATATGCATCTAACCTTTTCCAATTTGTAAATCCACATCAAGTATATCCTTTGTCTGTGTACTTTGTCCAAAGTAGTTTGGCATGAAAGTCTGAAAGAGCAATACTAATAAAGGATTCCTTCCCTAGCTTCAAAATAATGATAAATAACAATACCCTAACAAACATGAAACTAGAGTATCCAATGTTTCAATAATGACTTTTTTGATAAACTAGAGAGTAGGATTTTTATTGCAGCTGACATGAAATGTTGATAGACAGTTAAGATATTGAAAGAAAGGATTGAATTTCAAATTATTTTAATAAATTTGAGAAAATAGGGAAAAGTAAAGTAGAGACATCTACATTTTCATAAGCTTAGATAGCATAATTATCTATCCACATACTAGGCTTTTGATTAGGTAGTTACCAGAAAGAGGCAAACATTCTAGGGCATCTCTTAGGAAGTATGAATAGTGTTTTATCATATAAAACATAAGGAACAAAACTTCCAACATTTTAAGCATTATATTTTATGAGACGTATAAAGAAAATACAATCCCCCAAAAAAGCACAGGAATGATCTAGAAAATATGAGGCACAAAAAAACATGGAAAGGACTGGCATCATTTTCCCTAGAAAATCAAGAAAGGACATACTGATCCATATTCATATCCATAGAAAGTTGATATGGAGAAGAAGGGAATAATCTGTTTCTCAAATATAGGATTTAAGAAAAGAAGATAAAAACTGAAATTGCTAGAAAGAAAGAGTTTGGTTAGGCACAAACATTTTAATGTTAAAAGTAGTGATACTCCTTCACATGCAGCTGGAATAGTTTGAGGTTATAGAAACAGGCTTGATTAATTGTGTGTGTTTTCCATGTACGTGTGCTGTACAGTTAATAACTAGAGTTTTCACTGAGTAGATAAATTATTCTAGTGGCCAAAGCTTTGTCATCAATAACCATTTTCTCCTGGCAGATATTTTAATTTGTTTGTTTGTTTTTTTGTCTTCTGCTTATTGGGGGATGTATTTTCAATGCTGTCAATACTAATTCAAAATTATTGGCAATTTTTAATGTTCCAGTTCTGTATGCCAAAATTTAGATAACTTAAGGGAGCCTTGGTTTTCTATTGTGATGTATATGTATTTCCTAAAACTTTGACAACATTCAGACTTGCAAATTTGGCACCTGAATGTTTACATACCAAAATCACTATTGCAACAAGTAACAAAGTTCTCCAAAACTGCTGAGGGCAACCAATTCCAAAATACAATTCTTCAGCCAACTTATTTTCATGTTCAGATGCTAAATTTAGTCTGTATGTTCCTGTGGAAGTTGTGGAGTTTTCTTCTGTGGAAGTCTTTAAAAACAGTTTGAAGAAACATCCATCAACACTGATGAATTGTCTGGTGTTTGAAATATGGGTTCATTCTTTTGGTTTGCTCTAATTAGTCAATTTATTATAAAAGTGTCTAATACATGAGGGAAAGATGAAACAGAGGAGTTTATATGTGAGATATTAAGTGTACAGAAAATCTTTGTTTTGTGTAATAAGTTGCAGAGAGACTAACAATGATTAAATGATTACGGGATTCTCTTTTGCAATATAAGTCCCAGAAAAAAGTGTAAAGTGTTCATGCTCAGAGAAAGGCTTGAATGGTCATCAGTTTCATGAGTAGATGAGGGAAAGAACAATTTGATTGAAGAAAGAGAGAATAAGAAGCTCAGACAGTTGTGCCAAATTCTTCCTTACAATCTAGGTCAACAAATTTGTTGAGAAAGACCAAACAGAAATCAGAGATAATGAGAAACATCTTTACCAGATCCTAAGTATCAAATGTCATCTGATAGCTTGGGGATATGAGACTTCAAGCAAAAGAGATGATCATAGACTCTCATTCTGGATGAAAAGGAGAATGTCTTAAATGCAATAATAGATGAGATAGAGACTATATTTAATATTTTCCTAATTTATAGTCCTATTTTTTTTCAATTTTATATTGAAAGAAATGTCATGTTTTTTCTCACAATTATTCTCATCCATGTTTCTTATTCCCTTTTTTTTTTTGTGTGTTGACTGTTTTCTCTGTTGAACTTTTTCTTAACTTTCATCTGTTTCACATATTTTTTTCTCTCATATGCAGAATATGTCATCCTATGATTTTGGTGTTCTACCTCTTCAGATCTTAGTTTTGCTGTTAATATTTTTTCCCTAAACTATGTCTAAATATTCTTTGAAAATCCATTTCTTCCTTCTCCTCATCCTGTTTTGTCATCCTTTATTTGCCAGACTCAGTTGATCAGTGCTGTGCTTTTTATGTTCTTACTTACATAATACACTCCAAAGTGCTCTTGGTGCTTATTTTCCACTCATCCCTCTGTTTCAACCATTCTTGTTACTCTAATGCTTTTCCTCAGATCATTACCTTGTCTATTGACACTTTATTTGTTGCTTGTATTTCAGGATATTGTTTTTATTGCTACCTTATCTGTTTTTCCTCGAATATTTGAGGTATTTTCCAAAGTTTTTGTGGCAGGTTAAGACTGCAGAACTTTATGTTTAGATATACTTAAAAAGAAACATCAGGACACTTTAAACTAAAATGTTTAGTTCCCACAGGTAGCCATATTTTGCATATTCTCTGACATCTCTGCTTTCTTCTTTTTCTACTACACAAACTGATGCATTGGTTTGATTGAGATTATACATTCTTTGGTAGAGAAATCATAAAAGATCATAATCTGTCTCATGTCTCACTCACAGATGCTATTTTTGCTCCAGCCCAGATAGCTATCACAGTAGGACAGAAACTAATTCAAGTGGAGGCATGAGCACCTGCTAGTTAGTCTAGTGCAGCTGCTTAGAACTGTGTGTCTCAAAAAGTTTAATTATAAAAAATACTAAAAACACAAGTGACTCAGAAAATCACTGGAGCTTACTTAGTATGTCTGATTCAGAAAATTCTTGGCACAGAAAATGTGAAATCCAACCTGTGTTTTAATTTTAGAATACAATTTGGGTTTAGAACAGAAAACCCATCTCAAAAATCACCCACGGAGTGAATACTACTGTGAATCCTCCAGAAGTACTCACAGCCAACAAAGAAAGAAATAAAGCCAGAGTATTTTTTTAGATTACTGAACTTTAATTTTTCACACCTCCTTCACATACAGCTGGAGTGGCTTGAAGAGTTAGTAATAGACTTGATTAATTGCTTGGCTTTTTGATGAAGGAATTCATACTATATAATTAGAGATTTCACTGAAGTGGGTACATTATTTCAAATCTTACGTAAAGGGGGGAGGCTTTCACTTCAAAGATTTCTCACCAAGAACCATTTTTCATTGGGGCAGACATTTTCTAATTCAATAATATAATGTTTTACAGTTCAAAATAGCAAGTCATATTGGATGCTTCAGTTTTATGCCCCCAAATTTGATACATGTTAGACAGCCCTGATTTCCTGATCTGCTAGGACCCTATCTGTAAGGATTTAGAGAGCACCAAATGCCAAATGATAAAATCACACAGGTGAAAATAATAGATGTCTTCCTCAATGTCAGGAGGGAACAAGCTAGATTCGGTACTTTCACAGAGAGAGTGTTTTAGGTTGGACGGTACTTCTGGAGATCACCTGCTCCAACTCCTCTGCTCAAGCAGAGCTGAATGCTCAGGACAATGTCTAAACAGGTTTTGTATATTTCCAAGGTGTAAGATTGTTCAGCCTCTCTGGACACTCTGTGCCAGTGATCAGTCACCCTCACAATGTTTCCTGACATTCAGAAGGAGCTTCCTGTGTTTCAGTCTGTGCCCAGTGCCTCTGGTCCTGTCAGTGGGCACCCCTGGAAAGGGCCTGGCTCTATCTTTGCACACTACCTGAGGGCATTCATGTGCTGGATGAAATCCATGCTGAACCTGTTCTCCTCCAGGTTAAACAGTCCCAGTATCATCGGCCTTCCTACATATGTCAGCTGTTCCAAACCCTTAACCATCCCTAACCATTCTTTGAGCTGTATCCAGTATGTCCATGTCTCTCTTGTACTGAGAAACTGAGCACTGGACACAGCTCTTGTGTGATTCTCATCTTCATTGCGTTCAGTTGCAAAATATGTGCTTCTTGGTATTTCTTGCTGAATACCTTTAATCAGTTAAGATGAATCCCAAGGTCAAAATGTGCCACTAGAAACATTTCTTCATTGAAAGGGTTGTCAGGCATTGAAATAAGCTGCCCAAGGAAGAGGTGGACTTGCCATCGCTGAAGTTATTTAGAAGACATGTAGACGTGGCACTTAAAGATATGGTTTGGAGGTGGACTTGGCAGTGTTAGGTTTACAGTTGACCTCAATGATCTTAGAGGTCTTTTCCACACTAAAGAGTTCAGATTCTTGCATGGTCAATGGCATGTTGGTGTTAAAAGACATCTCTCCTCCAGTTCATATTCTCTGAAGTATGCAGAGGAATAAATACTTTTTTAATTCAGGCCATAAAATACACATTGAATAATATCACATTCATTGATTCTATGAAGAAATAAAACCCTTGCAAATGGATAGCAAGGAAACCAGAGGTGATTTTGGCAGATTGACAACTCCTGCTTTCAGAGTTATCTTTTAAAGATGGGAAAATTACACACATTTATTTCATTTTTTATATCTTGTTGCAACTCTTCATAATGTTTAATTTAGCTTTTACTTTGATATAATCTTATTGATTAAGCAGAGGCTTTCTTTGAATGACAGTGTTTCCATAGAGACCGCAGGGACGGAAGGCATATTTCTGAAATGCTACACATCTGACACAAATGTTAGGATTTCTCGGAATGGATAGCACACTTTGTGCAAAGCCACATGGAGTAGGTTGGAGAGCACTATTCTTACTAGAAAACCTATGGACATAAACCTCTCTTCTCTAACTGCCATTAATTCTTTACCAACTAGCAAGATGGAGGCAATTAAATAAAGAAAAAGAAAAAAATGCTGGACTCTTGGATCTTTGCACTCGAAGTAAATTTTTGCTGTACTTGCCTTAAACATTTAACAGGCTAAATAAAACCACTGTATTATTTACTTAAGACCTTATTTTTCCAATCGGGACGCTAGAACTCACTTCTACTACGTGCTGAGCATTCTTGCAAGGTTGAGAACAAGTTCCAACAATTTTCTATTGATATTTAGCATGACCTGCAGCCCACTTAACTAAGTTAAAAACAATATTGCTTTTTTTTTCAAGGGGCATATTCAGAGATGGTAGCTGTGACACTTACTGGATTGCTGTAAACATCCAGCTCTGTAACAATTATTTCAAGCAAAAGCAAAATAGGTGGTTGCTGACATAATTATCTGAATCCACTCAAAAAGCTTAATTCTTGTCTTTTCAGGGATGTGAGGTGCTTGCTTGTTTCTGCTGTTATTGGTGGTTTTTATTCCCAGAAAACATAGTATAAAGAAAAATTGAGGCAAAGCGAGGCACAGGCGAGGTGAGGAGCATTGTTCTTTTTTTTCTTACAGTATTTTTTCCTATAATTTCTATAGTATAAAGATGTTAAGACTGATATTAAAATATTAACTGTATTACTCGTCAGCATATCGAGCACAAGAAAATAATATTTACCTGTTTGAAATCATTGCTTGGAACACAATACAAAAAAATAAGCACTTTGGGATACTTTTTCAAGTAGTTTGTATTCATAAGACTTTAACCTTTAACTCCTTTAAAAGGAAAAATCCTAATTTCTGCATGCAGTGCAAGGAAGTTATTTGTACACAGGGAGGTTTAATCAGAAGGGACACATCCTAAAACCTAGACTCACCATGGAAATTGTCTATCAAAGACCTTTCCTCAGAAGGGCTATGAAACTAAACCAACCAGTCTAAAAATCTCCTGGTCATGTCCTTGCTTCTTCAACAAAACTATTGTCTGGTCCAGGCACTGTTGCTATTCTTTCACGAATTACAGTACACCATAGAAAAATCACAGCATACCCTGAATAATATAATTTCAATAGTTTCATTGTCCCTCAGAAGTTCCAGATATTGAGTAACCTTCCTAGCTATAATTTAATGTCTTTTGATAATAGAGGAATAGATTGAGAGCAGCCATGAGAAGGACTTGGGGGTGTTGGTGAACGAGAAGCTCAACAAGAGCCAACAATATGTGCTCATAGCCTAGAGAGCCAAATATATCCTGGGCTGCATCAAAAGTAACGAGATCATCAGGTAAAGGGAGATGATTTTGCCCCTCTTCTCTCTTGAAATCCCACCTGAATTGCCACATTCAGCTCTGCGGCTCCCAAGACAAGAAGGATGTGAAAATGATGGAGCAGGTCCGGGAGAGTGCCACGAACATGATTAAAGACACATATCTGAGAAAGACAAAACCCCTCTACTTACTGTAACCTTCTTCTGTTTTTAATCCCATCTCTTGCAGTATACAGACCTCCAGCATTTATGGGTAATGAAAATGGATTATAAATTTGTGGGAAGTTCATAATTTTAGGAGATTGTGGGTAGATATTACTTTCCCTCTCATTTATTCTATAATAAAGATTTTTTAAATATTATTTTATTTTATTTTATTGAAACATATGTTTATACCTGCATTATGACAACAGATTATTGTGATTTCTGAGATTTCTAAGGACGAGTCACATTGGTGCCCTTTACTTACCCACACATATTTAAACACACACAATCCTGGATTTCTTTCCACTGACTTTTTTCTTGCTCGCACTGGATTGGACCAAGTACTCTGAGATGGGATGTGCCAGTGCACTGCCAGGAGCAATCATTCTTTCATGTCTTTCTCCAAAGAGACATTGTTCCTTGTAATGAAAGGGAAAATGGGAACTGAACACTAATAAGCTTTTATGAAAAGACTTTTTTTAAGCTTCTAATATAGGTAAACTCAATAAACCTAATAAAATACTGTGCTTTTTGCTTGCTGTGCTTTTATCGAATCTTATAATATGAGATATTTTTATCACTTTGATAGGTGTAAGGTACCATACTTAGTGACTAGAGGTGTTTCACAATGACATTTGGAGTACACTATAATCAGCAAAATGATCCTTCTGGTTTGTAGCTTTCCTTTGAAGGCCTGTCACAGCACATAGACATTTTGTCTATTCCATCTTAATATGTTTTTCCCTGGCTTTCATCTCTTCTGTAAACCACAAAATATAATAGCAAATGGCTTAACCAAATGGACATAAATGTTACTACCATTATTTTCCTTTTGAGGGCCAAACTATTGCAGCTGGGCTGCTGAATAAAGCACAGTGATGTAGCAACATGCGTAGTTGTACACAGAAAAGGCAACTGTGAAAAGGATGTGGGAAAAACACTATGGCAAGTATCAGGATAATAAAGGGAACAGAATATGAAAGGTTGGCTGGTAATCTGTTCTGATCAGAGCAGTACCATGTTTTGATTGTCAGCAGCAAAACTTGAACTGAATAGACTTCAAAGGAAATGAAAGCCCACTAAGGACATAAAGAATTATCCAAAGGTTGCAGTGTTATTTGTTTTCTGAGGAAGTCTATGTTGAGCAAAATTTTTTTTTTTTTTAATAATTAAAACAAAATGCAGCCCAAGAGAAGAAAGATTTACATTACAGAGCAAGGAAACAAACCCCTGCTCGTAGTGAACAGTTGTACTAATACACTATAAGCTGTGAATTCGCCTCTAAATTATGAGTACCCAAGTAATTCCCTTTGAAAGTAATCTAATGCTTGTCAAGTAAAAGCACTATTGTTTGATGCTTTGTTTAACAAGAACATTAATTAAAACTAGTTGAATACCGATATTTTGGAGAGCTGTATGTACTTGTACTACTATACAATGATGGGTAGGGTACATGAAACAAAAGCACTGTTTTATAATGGGTTTTTTTGTGAAATAAACTTTTTTCTCATGGAAAAGAACAGTAGAATTGTTCTTGTTTTTTACTTTCTTACTGGAAGGGTCACATTTTGTTTCATTAGTACTGTGTTGCTTATTAAAGCTCTTTGACAAAATGTAGCCATGAATGCTTTGATGAAAGAATAAATAACAATTATTATTTATTTATAATTATTATTACTAATAATATACTACTAATAATATAAAGCATTGTAGAATGTTAAAGAACAAACAAAAAATATTTTCAGCTGTAACTTCAAAGGAAATGTACTTTAATTTGAGACTACTTTCATGAGCATGCTTAAGTCGTAGGCCTTTCAAAGAGCTGTCTGACATTTCAGAAAGAGGAAGCAAAATTGGAAAGGGCAGGCAAGGTCTACCAATGCCAGACTTCAAATATGTATAGAAATTGCTGTTGTGTGTACAAACTTTAAACTGTTTTCTAATTCCAGTTGAATTCAGTGAATTCAATTTGTTTAAGCTGGATTTCTCTGATCCTACTCCAAAATTGAATTCACAGAGCTGGAGGAAGAAATTATTGTGTTGGTCTGCTTCTTTTGTCCAACAACTCAGACTGTGTCCAGGGTACATTACAAGATGCTTTACAGAGATATAAGACAATATAAGTCAATTTTTGCCTTTCATTCAGCTGAGAAGTTCTTTTAAGTTTTGAGTTTTGCAGTCTGCACCAAAATTGTCTCACTAATATGGGAAAGGGCATTTGAATTGCCATTTTTTTATGACAGAACTTCTTCATGTTATATATTATAAAAGCCAAAATACTAATTTATCCAGAGAGGAAGCACATAGGAGATATTCTTTAGCTTGAAGATTCAGATCCCCACCTAAACAGGGGGGAAAAAAAGTGCTGACTACCTCTGCAAATTGTACCTGCTCATTCACAAAAATGTGAAAAACTGTCTACATAAATAATAGAATTGTCTTGATTTCCCAGTATTCACTTTTTTGTTCTGTCATCAAAAGCCCTTACGCTCAACATGGATACATGGTTTTGAAGAGAAATATTATCTTAAAACAGGATGAAGACCATCCAAATTTGTCTGAGGGTTCTGTATACCAATAATAAGAGCAATATTATAATTTTTCAGAAATTAGTATGCTATTACTTTTCCTGTTCTCCCATATCTAACTCTGAATAACCAATATGGGCAATATGCAAGATTCCATGTGGAGAGTTAATTATTCTTTACTTCTAGAAAAAAAAGAATTTTTTTTTTTTTAATTCAGAAAGTATTTTATAATTAATTTCAGCTATTAAACTGAAAGATCACTTAGTCTTTCAACCTCACTTACCATTAAGAGATATTGGTGAAAATCAAGAGTCCTAACCTGTACTGAGTGATCATATTTAACACTATGATTTTTGTATGTCTAATAAGAAGATAGTCAGTCACAAGCAGTCCTTCAATTGCAGTAAATGAGTCCAGTAAAAATAGTTCACGTACTTAAAAGTCATGTAATTTTGAATTTAAAATACAGATTTAGACGTCATTACTCATTCTGTTCCTTTAAATTAATAATTAAATTTCAAATAAGCTTGTGTTTTTATTGCACTTACTATCAGATTTATGGCATAACAAAGTCCTTTTACGGAATCAGCATCTTACATTTCCCATCTAGTTCAAACACCCAGCATACTCAGATACAGTGATAGCTGATGTCCATCTTCAATACATCTATTTTAAATATATAAAAGCCTCTTAATATTTAAAAATTATGGCAGTTTTTGTGAATGAAATCAGTTATTAGCCTTGTTGTTTATGTGCATTTTTAAATATCTGTTTATAAGGTATGAATTATTCTTAAGTCAAAAGAAATCCAGAGAAATAATCAGACAAGACATAGACTTAAGTATTTATTTCTCTATGTTATACATTCCTTTTTCTGATTTTTAATTGTCATATCTATAGTTTAAATGGCACAATGAATGGTATATTAATTATTATACTGTACCAGAATATTGTCGTTTAGGAGTCCTTGTTTTAAAATTTCATACATCTCTTCTAAATTTTTGGGTCCAAAGTGGCCAACGGTCAATATAAGTTTCGTTAAATATATTTCAGAGCTACATTTGGAACTTGAAATAGAATACCACTACAAAAAGCCAACTCATAAGTGTTTATTTTTTGTGTTCTTTCATAGGATTTCTGTAACAAATTCTAAAAGTTCTGTTACTGATGGTGATATTGGCAATAGCAAAAGACAATAATATATAGGCTGAGCAGTACTGAGTAAAGAACCCCAAGCATGTCTATGAATGTGGTCATTCAAGAGTAATATTACCTCTCAAATATTAGTGTGCTTGTCATTGTTTTGCTCAGTATATCTTTCAGGATGGAGCTGGGAGTGGGTGCAGCACATAAACTATGGAGCTGACGGTGAACTTTTGCTTATAAATTTATGGCTTTTAAAGATAGAACAGGTCTCCTTATCAATATCTACCTGGTCTCTCTGTGCTAGTTACAGCTAAAGTAAATGAAAAGATTTTTCTCCTTCTTATGACACTTATTCCTGCATCCACTGAATGCAATGGTGGTTGTTATCATTGACTTTGTTAACATACAGATTCAGTTCCTCAGATCCATAGAAATCTGAGTGTCTCCAGCTGTGCCATTTGGCACAAACTAATCCAGCTTCTGATCCCCAGTTTCATTTCACCTTTGAGTCCCCAAACTATTTCTTCCAGTCAGTTGTGAGCTATCATACCATGTCACTCACCCCAACTTTCCTACCATGCATTTCCTTCCAAACCTCAGCATAAAAGTTTACTTGATCTATCCTCTGCTCTCTGCATATAAACCAATTTTATCTTCGTGTTCTCTGTGTTTAATAAGTCTCATGTGTGGCATGCAGTCTTCTAGTCTTCATCTACAAAGGCTCACAGATGATTATGGTAGCAAATATTCTAGACTCAATTAAAAGTAATCTATTAGAAACATTCTTCTTGGTTATAGATGTAATAATATATATGTGTGTACTATTTGAAGAAGTGCAAACTACTTACTGCTCATAATAGTTACATTTATTGTGGTAGTTCTGAGTCTGACTATAAGATGTATTACTACTAAAATGAATAGGAAATGACACAAGTAGGAAACACTGAGCTTTTAATATCCACTGCTATAGCTGGGGAAAAAATTATTATAGGCCAGAAAAAATTCTGTGATTCATAACAAGCAGCTATTCAACACAGACGAATGCTGCTGCAGTCACTCTGAGTGTTTTGTATTCTGAAAACTTCAACATGATCCCTTTGAATACGCCTGTATTTCTTAACATTTCTTTTGGTGAGGTCACACTGCTGGCTTTAAGTGCCTTTATAGTATTCAACATATTGAAATTGTAAGCAGTAAGACCAAGAAATAAACAATGAGATGCCCCATACAGAAATTCTCCAAGTTCATACCATACATTACATATATCAGTCAAAATATTATTTCATGCTATCATTTTTTATGATGTCCATTAAGTGAACCTTTCATAAAAGTAATTAGGATTCCATGCAGCCTAACGAAGCTGATCTATATTTGCCCACCTTAGGGACTAAGACATAAGGCTCCTCATAGAGACAAGAAGAAGAGGTAAAAAAAATAACATTCTCTTTTTTGGTTCAGGAGATTATTCTCTAGAAAACAATCACTGTTTGTCAATACAGAGGTGTAAAAAGGAATTTTACACTTACATGCAATCAGGTAAAAACCATCTCTTTTTCTGGGTAATTGCAATATCCAAAAATAGAATGAGACATCCTGTGAAGCTTGTGGAAGGGATTCCCATGATGAGATTTGTCAGAAGCCATGTGCCTAGATACTCAGTCTACACTTCTGAAATGTTCACTAGGAGGATATTAGATGTTTAAGTTGTCTAATAGTAACTGCAGTGATTGTGCTACTGCTGGTACTTATCTCTGTATTCAAAATTTTATCTTAGTCATTGTATTAAGATGGGTGAAGTTAAGTGATATTAATAACTGATCTTCATTTCCTTTTATTAAATGTGTGCAAGAGTTTATCTTTACAGAATATTGTGATCATAAATTAATTAGCGCCTGTGAGAAGATGGGATACTGATTTAAGTGCCATTAAAAACTAAAATATGTGTTTAATACAATTCTCATTATTCTCAAGTTTACCATACAATTTCAGTATTGTCTGTCCTGAATTACTACTCCTTAAAATGGAATGTGCATTTTATAAAAAACTCCATACTTTTCTTAAAAAACTTTTGTTAAAAATTACTGTCATAAACATTATGTCATCACTTTTTATTTCATCTCGTGGTAGTCTGCAGGATTAAAACTGATGCAAAACTTGACATAACACCCCCTTCTCCTCTGCCCCCCCCCCCAAATTTTGGTGGTTTGGTTTTCTTTCATGAATGAAAAATCTCACTGAAATCAGAGAGGATTATGTCGAGATTAAACAAATTGTGAGTACTTTTTGCTCCAGTACACACTAGCCTCAGAACCTGCAGTCAAAGAGGAAAAAACAGGAATTGTTTTTGTCCAAATCACAGTCTGATATTCCTGTACTCTGGTTATGCAAGAAAAAAAATTCTTCCGTATCAGCAATCCTGTACAAAAGGACATATGCAATGAGCTGAGTTGGAGTCTACCTAGATTATTGTCCTTCCTCTTCTCATTGCCGGCTCATTTGGTCTAAAAAACGTGCATTTCAGCTTTCAGTTTGTGGTTTTCTCATCTTCTCACACTATGTCCAGTTACTTAACAGCGTATAAAGATATAAGGCATCTTGAAAGAAGTAGCTGATTAATCTATACCCTTCAACCTTTAAACAGAAATGTTAATTTTTAAAAAAATACTTTAGATAATGGGAAAAAATCTATGAATTGTCAAAACAAGGGATAATAATAGGGATAAAATGCTGCTTCTATTGGTAGATCAGTCTTTCAATGCATGAAAGGCACGATGTACCTGTTATTTGAGTTGTAGCCAATCCATACATAGTAGGGCAATGACAGCAATGCAAGCTGCTGTCAATTTACTGCATCAACATCCATCACATAAAGTTATTACATATGCATCTATTATTTGGTGTATTAGAAATAAAGTCATTGTGATAGAATTTTGCCATAAGATCAATGTTAGAAAATAAATTTCTTGGCTTCACCTCAGTGTTTACAGTGTTTGGTAGCAGGAGACCACTGTCTTTTGACAATCCTGTATAGTGGTGGCAATATCTCTTAATTTGAGATCAAGTACAGTATATGCCCCTTAGTTTTTTTTATTATTTATAGATTTTTACATTAAAGTTACTATGAGAAGGTTGTATGAAACACAAGGTACACTGAAACACTATTTGTTTCAGTCCTTCTTTATTGCAAACCTGACTGGTCACATATTTGCATTAAATTGTTTCATGCTCTGTCTTATCTCTACTGCCCTAGAAATGTAATAGCACACAAACACAAGAGCACATATTTATTAAATGTATACCAAGTCTGCTGCCTGTCTTCAGCTGATACAATGAATGGGTGTAGGAGTTACTGACATGAGAAATTCTTTTTATTATTTAACCAAGCATCAATATAACTGCTTTGCCTACTGAACTATTCTCACTGATCACTTAATATAAATGAGAGAGAACTTTATGTGTTCTCTGTTTAATGTGAATATTTGTCATGGTCAAAGCTTTTATATAAAACCTATGGATTTTAGGCTGTTTGGGGATTATTTTTTCCCTCCATTGTTTTTTTTGAATTGTGTAAAACAATTACATACACTCATACTGGAAATGAAAGACACAACTATAAACTGAATGGTATTTGACTTTTTTTTCTTTTCTCACAATATCAGTTATCAAATGTCAACATTAACATTAATTTCTGTTGTGTACTGATAAAACAAGTGACAAGACACTGCTGAATTTCAACTCTAGTTGGGAAAAGCTCCAGCGACTGGTGCATGCTTGGTTTGTCTTTGTCCTGGAAAACAGATGATAGAAAATTCAGTAATATGACACAGCTTGGTGTTGTCAGCAAGCTTGATGAGGCTGCACTCAATCCCACTGCCCATGTCACCAACAAAGATGTTAAATAGCTCTGAGCCCAGTACAGACTTCTGAGAAACGCCACTCATCACTGGTCTCCCCATGACTCTGAATAAGCAACAGTTCTAGGTATCCTTTCCTTTTGCCTTCAAAATACATAGAAAAAAATTATAGTCAGGAAAACATTTATCTGTCCTTAGATTCTCAACTTAAAAATTGTGAAGGCGTCTCCTTTCATAACTTATAATTAACTTCCAGGATTAGTAACTCATTCTTAAATATGAATTTTGAACCGCAGAACTGGAGTAGAGGAACCACAAAGAGTTTAGCAATTTTATTATTATTCATGTTTTAAAATCCATTTACTGTGACTAAAGTTGATATAAATAAAAGGGGGAAAACACTACAATAGATAAATAAATTGCTACAAATATATAGATTAACCAAAAGCTGAGAAGAATCATTACTATTCATTAGAATCCTTGTTACTATGCTGATTTATACTAATTAGAGAGTTATACATATACTGGATAAAATTATGTGATCACTGCTTGCTGGACTTTGCAATCTGTTTTCCTCAGCTTTCCGTATCAATTAGTCTTATTTCATTGAACCTTGAGTAGGTTTGTACCTGCTCCTGAGAAGGTAACTGTCAAAATGGTTCAAAAGTGTTAGTGAGCTAAAGATTACCAAACAGGATTCCAAAGAGCCTAATTTTTCATCTTTTTCATGGAACACTCTCAGAATGGAGAGGATTAGTCTTATGGATGTTTTATCTTTTTTGTGATAGTAGTTCTACAAGCTTAAGGTAAATTTCCTTCCCCATTCATGAAAGTTTGTTCAGCTACATTAAAAAAAATTGCTAATGTCAGCGACATAGATGGAAAATAACAGGACTGAAAGCAGAGCAGCACATTATGACTGGTAGTTTTAACATTTACCGTACTGAAATCATTTCTATATTGACCCAAAAGAGCATTTCTGTGCTATTTATAATTTCTGGGAAAGTAGCACAAGCCTTGTTAATTCAAATCAATAAGATATTTTCAGTCTGATATGTACTTCAAGTATGTGTTTGCCACTAAAGCTGAACAGAAAACTAGTTGGGGTGGGTTTTTTTTCAACTGGAAGATATGACTCAACCAATGCACAACAATGCAAAAGGCTTTTTGAAATGGATACTACAAGTGAAAACTGGGAAATTTGAGCTAGTTCTTAATAGCTCATATCTCAGAAACAAAATGTTGTGGTTTTTCACAGAGAATCACTTGTGAAATCCTCTGGCTTTTTTTTTTTCCCCCCCTTGCTTTGCCTAGTTAAGTAACATGCTAAAGGTTAAAAAAAAAAAAATAAAAAAAAAGGAATGTTTTATGGGATCTTAAAGGCAATAATCTGTTTTCAAGTCTTTACCAAAACTTCCACTGACACCAGTGGGTATCAGTATGCATACTGCCAAAATAAAATATTAATGAAACTGATGGTCATGAATACACTGCGTAATGTATCACAGCGTAGGGAATCCCCTAACCAGCCCTCAGCCAGCCTGAACCTCTATCTGAAGTGACACCCTGTCATAGGGAGATGCTAGCTCAGATCCTGAAACAGCATTGAAGTGTCAGCCTTATACAACACCATAAGAAATCATCTCAAAGATAGGAGGAATTGGCTTGCTGCAGCTCTGCTAAAGTGACTATACTCATTATAGGTCTACAGCTAACTCTTTCTCTGATATACTGGGAAAGCTCTGCACCACTTGCAGCACAGACAGACATAAGATATTCCATAAGGCCAGCACGCATCAGGAAAAAAAATGTGTCGTTCCAAAAAAATTACACTCCTATTTCAGAATCCAGCACAATTGCTTAACAACATGGTAAAATAGTTAATATCACACAGTGGCAATATATAAAGTTGCTGAAAAACAATTACCTCATAACCTGAAGTTTTTGGTCTCTTGATAATGTTTAAGCTTAGAAGAAATAAACTAATCACATAATTGCTCTCACATTATACAGTTGTTCCCACATAAAGTAGTTGGCACTCAACTAACTAATCAGGTATGATTACAACTGCAGTATTTGTGAATACTTAAAAAAGAAATCTTCCTATAAATCTTTAGAAATTAAATGCAATATGACTGTAGCAAAGAAAATAGCATGGAATAAACATTCATGACAAGCAGAAAGTCTGAAAGTGAATGTTTGGATTCCAGGACAGAGTGGTATAAACAATGGATTCATTTAAAATTCCCTGCTCAGGCCAAATTAAAGACCTTTAAAATAAAGAAAGTGGCCAGGAGAACCACATAGATATATATCAGGGTTTGGACCATAAAGAAACAGAAAGAAATGCAAGAATAGGTATTTTGGACATGTCCTCCTACTCAATATGAAAGTGTCTGTTTAATTTTTGGACTCCTTTTTCTCAGTTTTGGATAGTTTTTGCTCAAGTGTAAGTGAACCTAAAAATGAAAAATATTTGAACAAAAACCTGACATTTTTGTAAGGTAAATAAAATGGAGATCCAATGCTATCTGTTAGAGAATTTTGGAAATAAAGTATATCAGCATGTTTTGAATCCTGAACTTCATTATTGCTAATACTTTGGTTGAAATTATTAATTGAATTCCAATGAGGTGTAGAGATAGTTTCCATCGTTCCATGTAGTATAATTTTTCTAATAACAATATAAAGATCAAAACACTAATAATAGTTCTAGTACCTATTTTATAGAATATATTACAATAATATATTATAATAATTATAAATTATTATAATATATTAACAACCTGATCTCTATCTCTTTGGCCACTTCATGCCTACAGAAATTGTAGGCTACTTGTAGAAAAAATCTGCTTAAGCAAAGTGCCCACGTGTGGAAGTTTACATCTGACTGCTTTCCCTGCAGTCTCTCATAGCCCCCATCTTCAAACACTATTTGACATTGAGGTGTATAAGTTAACCAAGATTTATTTCAAGGTAACCATACTTCTAAGCAGGTACTGTTTGCCAGAAGAATGGATTTTAACTTTCATGATTTTTAAATATGTGGTGTACATTTATTTTATTTAAACATTTGCATAAATTGCAGCCAAATAACCACCTTGTTTCAGAGGTAACTTAAAAGCACCACTACCTTTAGTTACCTGCTAGTTAGATATTAATAGTTCTTATTAATATCTATCTAATGGACCTGTGCTAAGGCCCATTCAGCATCAAAATATTATGATCTTACTAATACGTACCTAGGCATATACAAACACTCAAAACATCAAGAAAATTCAGGCAAAAAATAACAAAAGAAAATAAGAAATGCAGAAGTAAAATCTCAACTGTTACGACTTTTAAAAATTTATTTTTGGCAAAAAAAAAAAAAAAAGGTACAGCCGGTGTACTTAATATTTCAACTCGAGGGAGTATGACAAAGTCAGAGGGAGTATGGTATCTTATTTTAATGTGAACAGTTTGCCTTGTATATAGATAGCTAGTCATGGCTATAAAAAATAAATTAGGTTTGTCTAAAATATTAATAATAATTTTATATTTTTATAATTTTATAAATATTTTAATGATATTTATATTTTCCTGTCTAATTCTCACAAAAGCAAACTACTTAAAATTTATTTTGTGAGGAATGTGTTTAATTAGTTTAAAAGATGGTGTTGTATAGAAAAAGGAAACAATAGGAACCCATGAAAAGTTATGAAGGTTAGAACATAAAAAGGACAGTATTATGCTTTCTTTTGCTGGTTTTTTTTTTTTTTTTTTTTTAAAAAAAGGAACTTTATGGACTTGCACACAGAACGAAGACCAGAGTCTTAGGCAGAAAAATTCAGTAAGTTTTGCTAAAAGCTATGGAGATCCACTAGTTTACAGAGCAATATTTTTTAAAAATAAATCACAGTAATATCAATCTCAGTATTTAGATTATCTTCAGCTTTATATAAATCTACACAATGTATAGCATAATCAATGTTAATTGCAGCAACAGACATAAGTTTTTACTCCCAGTGCCTCATAAAATATTTTATCACTACTGTATGACATAATAAGTCTAAGTCTTGGATACGGAAAAGGAGATTTATTGTAATTTCTGGTAAATGATAGTGAATAGTTTACACACTTCTGTGTCTGATCTGTAAAATAAAAGTTTGTTGTCTTTTAGTTTTTTATTTACCTCACAAGCAAGCAAACACTATAAAACAGAATAGAAAAACAGGGGTTTTTTTCAGAGTAAAAACAACAGGGACTAATATTACCAATCTGATCTTCATTTTCAATCTGAAATCACAACTTTATATTTTTCAAATATTATGTCTAAATTTTCCAAATTTCAGTTTACCAGCAGTGGGGTTGAATTGGTTCTGTTTAAATGAATTATCCCATTTTAGATCCTAATTACCCCTGTGAAAAGCTATAATAAAATTTAAGGATGGAATTAATCTACTGGAATTCAACCAGAAGGTTGATTTCGAAGCTAGGTAATACCAAACCTCCAAGCTTCCTCTTTCAAATAATTTAATAGTGGACTCTTAGTTACTAACTTAAGACAAAAACAATAAAAAATGTTTTTGTTGCATCTTAGATTATATGCATTTTTTAAAGCAGTGACCTGCTTTTTAAAAAAAAAAAAATTAAAGATTTGAGTTGCTAGAAAATATTTAATATAGTTAAGTTATTTTAAACATTTCATAGATATTAATGTTTCTTTACAGTGAAAGAGAGGTCTTTTAAAGTGCCTCTGTGGCAAAAGTTCACTCTGGGATTCCCATTCTCTGGAAAACCCCAACTCCCACAGACACAGAAACAAAGTTTGCCAAAATGAGTTCGTTCAAGTTCATTTTTCAAATTAATTCAAACAGCCTGTGTTTCTATAGCTGCCTTAGAAAACCACAGGGAAAAAATTATGGAGTGAGCAACTTTCTGAAGAGAGAAGGAGGCAGTTCATTAACTAGTGAAATTTCCTGTGTAGCAGGACCAGCACACCTTCCAGAATCTGTACTTTTCCAAAACCAGTACACATTTCTTTTTCTAAGGAAGAGACAAACACTGATCACTAACCCTTCTTCCTCTTCCTGTGTGTTTGTTTGGAAGCCCCTTTACATTTTTGTGAACTGAATCTCACCTCTTCTAAGCAGTCCTTGATACTCAGAG
The DNA here is from genome assembly GCA_013398955.1 of Callaeas wilsoni. NCBI lineage: Eukaryota > Metazoa > Chordata > Aves > Passeriformes > Callaeidae > Callaeas > Callaeas wilsoni. Next base: position 361,571 of record VWPU01005871.1, read on the forward strand.
AGGGATCCATGATGGTGAAAGCCATTCCCTGCTATCAACAACAGTCCGACAAACCGATTTTGACCCACAGAATCTGTTCATTCCTTCTCGAGCCTTTCCATTTCAATTAGCAAGATCTAAGGGGAAAAAAAAAAAGCATGACCTCTATTTCCTTGACCACTTCCCCCCGTGCCAGATAGGAAGAACACAGGAAAGCACCCAACTTCATTCCGTAAGTTTAGGCACTGGATTTAAAAATTTGTTGTTGGAAAATTCAGTGCATTTCATATCTTGTACAAAAAGCAGAGCCAACCATGAGATCTGGAATCAGAAAACCAATTCTTTAATTTTCAGCAACGATAATCTTGTCTGATATTATTTCAGATCTCATTCTTTGCTCATGACTCTCAGTCCCACCTGAGATACTTCAAAGTCCCTTGGTCAGGTCCACAGCTTCAATTCCTCTTGGAATAAAAAGAGCGCCAAGTAAAGTTTGCAGTTCTGGGTGAGTATTCCAGTGAGAAGGCTATTATGTAAAAAACAGGTCTCTCTTTCTACCCATAAAGGTGCTCGACAGTTTCTGTATCTGAATATAAGGCGCAATTGAAAAGTTGGTGTTGTATGTTTATTTAAAGATTGATTCTACTCAGGCTGACTTTCCAGGTCTCATCTCCAGCTTTGGTAGACTAGATCTTAGCCCAGCTCTTGCTAGATGTCACTGTTTTCCAGGCTGGAGTGTTTCACCTTGTAAAAACAATTTAATTTATTTGCATCTAAATGCATGACTTCCCTTTCTGCTATATTGAACCAGATATTGTTTGATTATGTTCAGCTTGTCAAGTGATCCATATAACTTTGTAGAGTAATATGTCCTCTTTATTATTTACTACTCTCTCAGTTTTCAAACCATTTACAAATTTCATCAGTAATGATTTTATGATTTCTTTTTGGTAATTGATAAAAATACTTCACAGCACGAAGCCAAGAGCTGAACTGAATGAGATCTTACAGAAAAGAAAACTCCAGTATTTTTAATTTTGGGTCTTTTTCAAAGACAATAATGCAAAAGATGTTTTTCATTGCATGAAGTATTATTAAAAATAAATAAGTAATTGCTTTTTATCTATATCTACATTAAATTATTGAAATTATGAAATTGCAACAAAACAATGAATGTATTTTTTTCTTTAAATTATTGCCATGTATTTGTAGTTCTTCACATAGTGAATTATTAAGCTTTGCACAGTTTATTTGAAAGTAGAAACCACGTGTGCATGAGAAAGAGAAAAAAAGCAGAATTTTGAGTATGATTTTTAGTTGCTTAAGAACTACGTATCTCAGTTTTGAGTATATCTTATTTTTAAACAAAGGGATTTGAATTGATAGAGATGTTTTGAACGGTATTTCACAGTTCACTTGTATTACATATACTGTCAATTTAAAAAAGAAAAAAATTAAAAATCTCAAGTGCCTCTTTTTCAACAGCAAAATAGAAAATATAAACATTATGTATTCTATATACAAACCGGAAGGCAAATGTAAACTTGCCTCTACTTTAGTGAACTAGATTTTATTTAGAAAAACAAATACTTCCCTCTTCCAGAATTTGTGAGTTCATAGATAAGCACCTAACTGTGAACAAGAATGAAATATTAAAAATATTTCCTCAAAATCATAATAAGTTAATTGAATGATAACTTATGTCACAACCGTATCACTTGTTTATTTCTAATCATTTCAATGAATAGATCCTAAAAGTTAAGATGCCAAATTCAGGTGACTGAAATATGGCCTTAGACATAGCTGGATAGAAAATGAGACAGAAAAAAAGTCACATGTATTTTGCCAGAGAACTAATTAAATATTTTAAATGGATTCAAGTGCATATTCGAGTACATTCAAGTACATATAAAGCTATGAAAAAGTGATGACAGTCCTGAGACTTTCATCACATGCAAACCATTTTTAAATTAGCAAAAATAAAACAGTAGAATTTTAACACCAGATGGATAATTAAGGGAAATCTCTATACTTTTAAAATTCTATACTGCTGGCAGGAATTAGTTTGACTTCCTTCTCAGTTATACTGCCATATTTCAGTTACCTGAATACTTATACAGCAGCGAATGATGAAAGCAATAGCTCCTTTAATTTCTTTTTTAGTCTCACAAATCCACAGTTTTATAAAATCAGAAATCTAAGTTCCTCCAGTATATTTATGCTAAAATTTCCAATTATGTTGTTACATGAATAAGCATTCAACTTGGAGAGCAGTCTGTATCACAACTCAGTCATCTAATTAGAGCATGGAAACCCTTAACAAAATTTAAGGCATGTTCAGTAACACCTGTTTAAAAGGAGCCTTCCTAGTCATCTGAAGTTGCTTTTGAGGTTTTCTTTGTACCAGGCTGCCAGAGATCTAAGGCAAAGTGCTTTAAATAAAGTGAGCCAAAGACATTTCTAAACTAATTCATTCAGGACAGCCTGTCAATATTCCTAAATTTAATCAGATAACAGTTCTTTGTACAGAAATGGCTGTGCTTTAAAAGGTACAATGCTCTTTTTACTTACGGCCTCACAATTGCTCTGCAAATGCCAATTCAACACTAATGCTCATGGTATTTAGCTGGGCATTGCTAGGATGTCAGCAGCTCCCTTGGTCTTGTTAGAACATTTGAACTATTTGATAGGTAATTAAGGTTTCTCTCAATAGTCTGTAGCTTTAGTTAAACCATGAAGTCTGTGTCAATGGAATTTTTTCTCCCCCAGTTCAACCTCCTCTCACTTTCTCTCTCTATCCACACAGTCAGTGATCTCACCTCTGCAGAGTGCCTCGCTGAGATCTGACTTACTGCATGTGTACCTGACATGCCGCTGAAAAATTCCTGCTAACGAAGTTAGAGAATGAAACCAGACTACAGCTCACTGTGAAACATCCTGGGCAGGCAGGATTCACCAATTGTGCCTGCAGATTAGTTTGATTTATACACAGGAAATTGGAATGTATTTGCTTTACTGGACATGGAAACTTATTATACTGGTTGCACAGCACATGTGGTGCAGCCTAGACGTGCCTTTCTTCTCACTGAGAAAAATTTTGGATTAAAAAAATCTATTTGGTTATTTAAATTAAATAGAAATTTTACCATGTCTGAGGTGGAAGGATATTATTTATCCTTAAAATTATGAACTGTGTCCCTGGCACATGCATGCATTTAAATGCTGACTGTGGTGTTGGCAGAGGCAATACTGAAAGCTCAAAAAAATTCACTAAGACTTAATTAGAGTCCAATGACTTAAACTATGTTGAGTTATAACAGCAATTTCCTAAGAACAAAGAGTGTTGGTGGAAAAAGTAATTTGAGTTTTGGTAGAAGTTAAGGGATTTTTGAGACCTGAGTCTTTTTATGAGTTAAACTACATTTCCCTGCCACACTTTTTTTTTATGAGTACAGTCTCTGTGAAACTAAGGCCATTTATGAACTTAAAAGAACAAAGATTCACCATAAAATATCACTGAATGATGATTAATAAATACTAGCATATACTGGTCGATGTTAGTGGATCCTGCACAACAGCACTATTAAAAGACTTTATTAGGACAGGGTTACATTTGGAAAAAAATGGATTAAAAGTCTAGGAAAAATGGCAAGGAAATCCTTCCAAAATTCTTTCGAGTAGGCACAGAAATTCAAATGACAATTCTGCTATAAAATCTGAAACAGTTCTCTCTATCCAAACGTGATTTAGAAGACAGAATAGCATATTCTGCCTCAATCTTGTGGCCACAGTTGCTATCGACCTGTGTATAAGCGATGGCAATGGCCTGCAGTGATCACGTGCTTGGCTTCCTGAGTGATTCTTCATGTTTCAGCTGAGTCTTTCACTAATTCAGATAGTGCTTTTGCTGTCTGCAAAAATTTTTGGACAGCACCCATGGATTAGCCTTCAGCAGGAAATTTCAACTTGCAAATTCCAGGCCCTTCCTTCCCCCGCTGAGCATTTGTGACTTCAATTTTTCACCCTTTCCTTCTAATCATCCCAGACAAAGAGGTCTCCATTGCTCTGGACAGTAAATTCTCTGTATGCCTCAAAAAGCTCATTTCATTACAGGTGATGTCAAAATAAAGGGAGGTAATTCTCCATTGCTGTGAACAATCATAGGAATTTTTTAAACTTGAGTTTGTTATATACCTGCATTATTTTACTGTCAAGTATATCTGTAATATCTAAAATAAGATTAAAAAGATGAAATGAATGTCTCTCCCTCACTAAGACTGTGTACCCTGTGTGAAATTCAAGACTGCAGAAATTAGGTATACTAGTTATAAATCCCTGAAAAGCATGGATTATGATAAAAACTTTGACAAACCTAACTATATCTGCACAAACACACCACAAGCATGAGAAAAATTAATGTTTTTCCAGTATCAAAATGTGCTACTGCACTTGTAAATTTACATTTTCTGTTTGTACAGGGAAGTAATATAATAAATTATAAAACAATTATTACATGTTGCAAACGTTAGTGCTTATGATCATAATATTGATATTTTATGCTAACAAAGGTGAATTTATAAGAAGACAGTGAGAGCAGTAAAACTTCAAAATTACTATCGTCGATGATTTTGTATAAGTAATTAGAGCAGAAAGAATTTATAATTAATTAGCTTAGAAAGGGTTAACCTTTCCTGAAAATCAACAAAAAACCAAAGAAACAAAAAAACCCCACAGTTTTAATTTCTCTTAGAACAATTGTATATATATGAAAACCATTAACTTCCCAGTTTATTTAAGAAAATAAGTAGTATGAGACCAGTAAGATTTTGCACAAGCCTTTTGCTGAGGACTTAAGTAATCTAATGGTTGCCAAGGCTTTGAATTGACGTGTCTGTTAAAAATAATTTTCCTACTTAAAGTCAGACATGAAAGCATGTAGTGTAGTTGTCATCTTAATTTTTTTCCTTCTTAATGCTTTAGTCCATGAAAGTTGCAAAATTAATCTTTTGATTCAGTTTGCAACTCTTTTTTGCCCTGTAGCAAGACTATGTTTTCTCCTGCACTATTTGCTGAGGCAATTTCCTAAAAGAGACACAGATTTGTACAAGAGTTAAGGATGTATATTTGGAAAATTTCCTCTGTGTTTTCCCAGTGAGGTTTACCTCCTCCAAGTTAAAGCAGTTGCTATATTTGAAACCTGAAATTCCCATTGCTGATTTTTTCTTCCCTGTTGAGTATATCGCACATTTATAGAGATTCTCAAGTCTAAAGACATCTTCTTCAAACACATTTGTATTTAAGCAAGTAAGTCCGCAAGAGAGAGATAAATAGGTTTGGTTATCCTCCCCGAATAAAAGATTATAATTCTGTTAGCACAAATTCTCCTGTGGATAAAAACAGAATGAGGCCATATTTTTGTCTGCATTAAAGGTTTTGTTTCATGGCTACTGTGATGTGCTTATCTATTGTTTTTCCCAAATATTGTCACTAATATAAAGAAAAAGTCTGGAATTTCGTGTCTGTAGTCCAAGTTCAGCAGATCTTTTGACTGCAACTGCTCCTCTGTCCCTTATGCCATTTTTTTTCTTTAAAGTGAAAACATCAGAAGTGACTGAGGAACTGAAGGTTTATTATCTCTCACACCACCCTGTGTCTGAAATACTAAAATAATATACAAGCTCAGGGTAAGACTACACAGAGAGAATGCCAATCTGTTGGTGAGAAAGGTTTGAAGACTTGAGAACAAAGGAAGCTCTTGGTTCCTGAAAAAGAAATATTTTACTGCAGAACTAACAGACCAACACCTTCTAGGGGCTTTCTGGGTTAGGTGCTCTTCACCAGGTGCCCTTGCAAAAAGTTTTCTGCCCTCTGTCACCTCAGAGGTGTCTTCATGGATGAATTAACTCCATGCCATAGGACTGTCCCTGGCAAATTGCAGGGTCTTTCAGTGTGCATTTGTGCCGCCAGACATCCACTCCCGGGTTCTCCAAGCCTTGCCATGATCAAAAGATTTCAGAGACAAAACTGTTTCCTTCTGCATCCAAAGAGCCCCTACCAACCCCAAGTGAAGCAGCTATTTCAAGACAAACAAGCAGTTTTACTCCTTTATGGCCTAATTCCAATCTTTTAACAACATATATTGGACTTAGAAACCAAACTGGAAGCAGGCGTATTAAATATTTCTACCATCTGTCACAAAGCAATTGCAAGTCATTTGCATAGCTTGCACTGCCATAACAGTAATGAATGTCTTCAATTCTAGTAGTAAAAAAGAAAACAATATGGATATATGTTGGACTGTCACCTTTTCTGTTCTGACTTTTTACACTCTCATAAGTAAATATTTGCATTCGATAATACACTGCTGGGAAAAAAAAATTACCTATGCATTAGCACTGTGTTTCAGCTATTTGAGTCATCAAACTTAGAGATATTTTGTTTAATTCAGTGGATAGGATTTAATGAATTATCATTGCCATAGATGAAAGAGAAAGAAAGAAAAATAGAGTTCAAAGTGTGTTTTCTGTGCAAACCAACATAATTAATAGGACATGACTTGTTTTCACAGTAACTGTGTTAAGTCAGCCCCCTGTTCAAAATTTTATATTTACAGCTAGGAAGCAAAGCTTGTGAGACTGCTTCTCCCGGAGAGAGAAAAACAAACAAGAAGAAAATGAATTGATATCCTGATTTCTGCACTAGGGAATTCATACAGATTGGTTAGTTTTCCCATTGACTACTAGAGCACATTGAATAAGTGATACACAGTCAGCAAGGTATTCTTTCTGTCACCACCTAAATAACTTCTGGATAGTTAACTGTATCTTCAGCTACAATCTTGCTTTTTCATGCATCGAATCATATTAATACCTGAATGAAATATATGGCTGGAATCAGTGCTACATTTTCCACAGCTTATAGGCATATTATGAAATGTTTAGTATAATATGCACATATGATTGTTCCACTTTTTTAACTTTTTACATCTTATGTAGCAAATACAAACATGATAATTTTTCAAAAGTGTAAAATGTCTATCAGTAGAACCACATTCCTAAATTAAAACTTACCTCAAGTGTTTCTAATTATAAGCAATGCTGCCCACCTCTTGACATAAAATTCCAATGTTTTAGTAACTTGCTTAGATCATTAACATCTCTCTCATGAATAAATGTGTAACAATATGGTAACTCACAAAATTGAATTATTCCTTTGTTAGGGGAATAGATGTCCTCTGCTCTCCGAAGTGCCAAAAACTTAAAAAAAGTTTCTACCTTTGCTTCTACACAAAAATAAGAGCAGTATCCATCCTTATTCACCAAGTTAATTCATCCAGAAATCTTCCAGTAATAGGAGTAAATATATGGAGTGAAACTTTGACAAATAGGGAAAAAAATCACCTTTTTGAAAAGAAGAACTGAAAATAAAAATATAAATGGTGTCTTCCATTAAATACTATATCTTAAAGATACATTGCCAGTTTATTCTTTTGGGTTCTTTGAGACATTCTTAAATTATTCCTTTCTTTCTTAGTATCTGTTGCTAAATACTGAAAAATGTATGAAAATGGAAGAAAAAAGGATTATAGTGTCTTTTAGAACAGTCCAGTATTGTCAGTGAATTAATAGAAATATAACAACTAGAACAGCATCAGTTGTCTAGGAAATTCATCTATGCAATAAAAAATGTACTCTATACAGTAGCCATGCTTTGTATGGACAGGACATGCAGAGGAGATGACATTTTCAAATTATAATCTCTATTTTTTGCTAAATGATCATATTTTAAGGTACCTTTTTTTAATGCCATGAAAGAAGGAAGTGTACAGAGGGATTACTTCAGTTATTTATTGTCTATCATTTTAATGTGAATTATTTAAGAATTTTTTTTTCTGTGAAGCACATGTACTATGCAGCCTCTTAGAGAACCTTCCAGAGTTTTTGTCAATTTTGCTTATTTAGCATTTACTGATTTCAAAGATTTAAAGTTAGACAGAATAAAAATATTACAGGAGTCTTGCTTTGCCTGTGGATGCAGTAGCATCCCTCTCTCTTCACACGGAGCTGAGAGGTGCTGTGGAATTTATTTTTTAATCCCCAAGAAGCTATTCCTAGTGGATTTAGACAGGTCTGTGCGCTTAAACTCTTTAAAAATATATGAACTCTGGAATGTACTGTGTCCTCAGCTCTCTATTCCATTCCCTCTGTACCTTCAGTTTGAATTCAACTACATGTGAACTGCAACAGAATAACAGAATCACAAAATCATAGAATGGCCTGGGTTGGAAGAAACCTTAAAGATCATCTTGTTCCAGCTCCCCTGGTCTCAACAGGGACATCTATCACTAGGTCAAAGCCCAGTCCAGCCTGACTTCAAACACTTTGAGGTTTGGGGCGTCCACAACTTCTCTGGCAAATCTGTGCCAGCATTCTTCATTCACAGTGAAGAATTTCTTCCTAATATCTAATTTAAATCTACAATCTTTCAGCTTGAAGCCATATCCCCTTGTCCTATCACTACATGCCCCTGTAAAAAGCCCCTCTCCAACTCTCTTGCAGCCCCCTTTAGGTACTGGACAGCTGCTATACGGTCTTCCCAGCGTCTTCTCTTCTCTAGGCTGCACAACCCAAACTCTCTCAGCCATGTGTGGTAGCCATGTTTTTTATGATCTTTTGGCTCATGCATAGGATGTCTGTAGAAATGAAATATAACTTCCCTCCCTTTATCTACTTTGTTACCTAGTTATGTCCTTATCTACTTTAAGTGTTAACGTCATGAGTTTTATTCCTGGCATTGTGATGCATCTGAGAGTTCCACCGAAAAGCAAAAGTTCATTGAGCTAGAGTGAGGACAGACACATAGGAAGACTGTTATCCTGGATCCTGCCAGGACACGGTTGATTCTTGCAGTAGGCAGGGCATGCGTAGGACCCAGAGGATATTTTGTACCTCCTCATATCATTCTGTGGGGATAGGCAAGGATCGCTTCCTGGTCAGGACAGCAGGGCAGTGAGAATGGTCAGGTATTGTCAAGGGTTTCCATGGGGTGAGTAATAACATTCCTTTTCTCCTACACTCTGTCATTACTATTGTTGGTGTTCATTTTATCTCATTGTAGTTTCCGGTAAATTGTTCTTATCCCAACCCATGATCTTTACCTTTTGTGCCTCCAATTCTTCTCTCCATCCTATGGCAGGGGAAGGGGAAGAGCAGGGGGAAGCGAGCACGCAGTATTTGGGTTAGAGTGTTTCTGTGGGAATACCAAATTGGAGAATTAGACCATTCTTAAACCACAACTGTGGAATTGAGCTTCCACTGAAGTTATTGAGGATTAATTATTAATTTGACCAATCAATACAGGACTAGGAAAATTCAACACTGAAATTCTACAAACGTTTTCTGTATACTTTCTTTTGCCTCCCCTGGCTAAGAATTTACCTATTTCTAATTTCCATCAATTCTTTCTGAAAATAAGTGGTGTGTTATACATTTACATAACTTCTCAATTTAATGTTTCATGACAAGTTTATTAGTTTTTTAATAGATTTGAGGTACTTTAATAGCTGCCAGTTTGAGGAACTTGAATTAATGTGTCGAAATATTGAGCAGAAAATTTCTAATGTTAAATACATAGTTTGTTTTAATCCACATAGAATATTTTTCACCTATCAGACAGTGGCTATGGTGCCATAGCTGTGAAATCAATACACTTGTATATAAAGATCTAATTGATTCAATATTTCCCTATTATCTCCCTGTAAAAGGAAAATGAGAAGCTCCTAATAAAGGTTTTGATTTTTTTAACTAAATTTTTCAAAGCAAACTTATCCCGAGACAACAATAATTTTGATAAAACTTTGCATGATCTTTAATTTCTAGGGAAGCTACTTTCAGTTATTAGATTTTAAATTGCGAAGTGTATTTTTTATATAATGACTGCACATCACTTTTTTTCATTTATCATGGATTCAAATGGAAAGAAGAAAAACTGAAGCCAGAACTGGAAAGTTTATGAACCATATGTGGTTTAGAAATAACTGTTGAAGTGTCTGGTTTCCAACCAAGGGATCTGGACAGTGCAGTATTTCCCAGGAATAGCACTCAAGGTAATTCATGGACTCAATGTGAGCAATAAAACTCTACTAGGATAATTAACCAGCAGCATTCAAAACTCCTGAGATTATTTCAGAAGCATGAGAATTTATAAAGGATATAATTTTAATTTTTCTTTTTTGTTGTCTAGTTTTTGTCCTTTTCTTTCTTCTTCAGAGGAAGACATAGAGGAATCAGAAATGAAGGAGTGGAGTTGAACATGGGAAAAAGGAAAGATGGAAGAAGAGGTTTTTAGTTCTTATCTTTGTTTCTCATTATCCAAATCTATTTTAATTGGCAATAAATTAAATTATCTTTTCAGTAGTTTGAGTTTGTTTTGTCTCCATATTTTTATCTCAGTCCATGAGCTTTCTCATCTTGTTTTCTCTCTCTGTCCTGTTGAGGAATGGGAGTGAGAGCAGCTGGGTGGGCATCTGGCAGCTGACAAGGTCAACCTACCACGACAATGAAACAATAGATTGTTTTAAACAAAATTTTCCTTTGATTTTTTTTAAAAATCATTAAAATGGAAATTGGCAAGTCTACCAGCAATGATTTTTTGTGAGGAGAGAAGAATGAAAATTAAAAGGGAAGATGGTAGGAATTTTTGAGTTTCTCAGTCTGCTAACAGTCTAGGTAAAAATCCAAGAGACAACTGAAGCTAAAATATAGGTTTTTCTTGTTGATGGTATTAATTTCTTTAATAGTCATTATCCCCCTACCTTTTCTACAAAAGAGCTATTTCTATAATGCTGCCTGAATGTAATAAAACATTAGAGTAGAATTATTTGTTCTGCTTAACAACATTATTGCACTTTGACACGAATGGACTCACAGTATCAGCAGAGTAGCTCAAAGACAAGCAAGAAAAAATATCTCTCTGCTTTTTTTTACAAGACAAAATTCTTAGTGAAACCAGTGGGTAGAGAAAGACCTCCAAACTCAGTTTGGGAGGAGTAATCCCCTATGTGATGAGCATTGCCTTGCAGTGTTACGGAGACAACTGGAAGAGAGGGAGCGGTGGTGTTTGAGAGAGTCCAATCTCAAGACGTGAATGCTTGGTTTCTGCCCACGTCAGTTCATTATGCCGTGGAAAGGCAGGCCTGGCTCAGTGGTAAAAGTTTCAATTAGGTTGTGGAATTCTGCCATGGTGCTTAGACCTGCCCTGTTTGTATGAATGAGACAAGACGGAAGGTTGACCAAAGCATCTGGTGAGGATACCAGGGTGGTTGTTTCCTTAGTAGTCATCGCCGTAAGATGCCCACCACATCTGAGCACCAAGGAAAACCTGCTGTCATTGTAGAAACACAGAGAGGGCAGGCTTGGCTGCCTTCCTTTCATGGGGAAGTTAGATACTTTCAAATACAAAGACATTCTGGAAAGACAGAGAAGTGCCAACGAGAAAAGGAGTGCGTGATTTGAAGAAATTATGAGAGACATGAAGCAGAAATCCTATGAGGAAAAAACGTTAAACTTAATTTTGTGTTACATCAGCTCGTATACATATTGCTGTTACTAATACTAATCTTATTACATAAATGTGGTGGGCTGCATGCATAGAAGTACAATTAAACTTTTTAGTAAAATGAAAAGAATTTTAGATGATTTACTTCTTCCTGCCTGTACTAAATCATACTTATATACAATATGTAGCTCAAATAATCTCAGTAGTCCACTGTGTTCTGCTGCAGTCTAAATTCCTACAGGTAACATAGACACAGAAATTCTGGGATCACAAAAGTCCCCTGTAGTGCATGCTACCATCTGAGCTACGCTGGGATATGAGTAGTTTTGTAGAATACTTAACAGTCAAATGGTAATTGCAAATATATGGCAAAAATGCTGGTTAACCTAAATTACTGCTATAGACACTTTAGTTCTGCACAAAAAAAAATTGTCTATTGAAAGAGAATCTGTGAATAGGACACTCTGCTGAATGGGGCTGAAGAAGACAGAAAAGGATAATGTCCTCACAATATGTTATGCTGTCATAAAAATTATCTTAGTAATGTGCCTGACATATTGATGTTTCACAGCTGAATGCCATTTTTAACCAGAGTAGGCTAAACAGATGCCCCATGAAATCTATCTTTTCCTTTAGAAGATTCCTGTGTTTCTTTTTTTTTTTTTAAACCCTATAATTCTTACTAACAGTACTGAAATGCTTTACTTTTACAGCTTCAGAGGGTAAAGCTTTTAAGTTGTTTCCTTTTGTATATTTAGAAGAGTTGAAGTCCCCAAAGGAGAAAGAAATTAAGAATCAAGTTTGACAATAGTCCATAATCTTTATAAATGCCAGCATTGCAATACAAAGAAACAGTTATTTAAATGCATTTCTGCAGTAATTCATAATATTATTTTAGAGGAATTTAGAATTTTATATTGTACAAAAAATTACTTTGTATTTTTCTCTGCAAGAAGGGTTCTTTTTGCTTTTATTCCACTACACCTATTCCAGGCAATATATCTTTTTAAAACCTTATTTCAAACTATGAAAATATTACCTTAGCATGAGCTAAATTATCATTCCCGTTAATCCTTATTCTGAGTTTCCCATCAGAAATCCCACAAATCCTGTGGTGGGGGCACAAGCGTAGAACATAAGATAACATCTTCATTTGTCATGTCTTATCAATACACTTAACAATGAACTATATGAGAAATGGACTTCTCTGCTTTAGAGAAAAGATTCATGGCAATGAATACAGCCTCATAAAACTGAAACATCTCCTCATAGGCATAATTAAAACATTGCTTACACTTAAACTTATATGAGTTCAGTTAATACAGTTTAGGTATTGTTGATACTTTTTTATCTTTGAATTTTTTATAGATAGTGAAAATACATCGACAACTTAAATTAGAGCTGAAATATGACTTCTCTGTATGTAAATTACTCTATTTTATCATTTCATGATATTAAAATTACATAGCCTACCTGATATTAGGAAAAAGAAAGAGACAAGCCTGTGGCTATCTTTACAGTAATATAAACTTTACCACTTTGGCTAAAATGGTTAAAAGTATGTGCACTCAAGTTCAGCTATTACATATACAAAAATCTGAGCAAACACAGTAAAATAAATCACAGTATCAGCTTTTTTGACAGAGTCCTTTAAAAAAAAAAGACTTCTTAAAAGTCTGAAAATCCTGTCCTTACTTCAAAGAAGTGCCAAGATATTCAAAAAGCATACATTTCTGTCATGGTTTAACCCCAGCCGGTAACTAAGCACGACACAGCCACTCACTTCCTCTCTCCGGGTCAGATGGGGCTGAGAACCAGATGAGTCAAAGTGAGAAGATTCATGGGGTGAGATATACGCAGTTTAATAGGTAAAGCCTCACATGCAAGCAAAACAAAGCAAGGAATTAATTCACCACTTCCCATGGGCAGGCAAGTGTTCAGCCATTTCCAGGAATTCAGGGCTCCACCACATGTGCCAGTGGCTTGAGAAGACAAAAACACTGTTACTTTGATTATTCCTTCCTTCTTCCCCCAGCTTAATATGCTGAGCATGATGTCATAAGGCCTGGGATAATCTTTGGATCAATTGGGGTCAGCTGTACTGACTGCATTCCCTCCCAACTCCTTGTGTATCCCCAGCGTCCTTGATGGTGGGGTGGGAGGAGAGGCAGAAAAGGCGTTGGCACTGTGTAAACACTGCTCAGCAACAAAGACAACATCCCTTCATTAATCAACCCTATTTTGCAGCACAAATCCAAGACAGAGCCCCATAGTAGCTACTGTGAACAAAATTGACTCTTATCACAGCCAAAACCAGCACAATTTCTTTATCAGTCATGCAGATCTGGCAGCTTTATACAGCTTGGGCTATGCAAAAAGACCTTTAAATTATCCAGCTGCAAATAACCAGCAAAGAGCGTGGAGATCCAGGAGCACCTCTGCCAGTCCAGTTAAATTCAGCCCAGCCCAGCTTGGCCTTGGAGCCTTCTGCAGCTTCCTTCCAGGGCTTCCACATTCTTGGATGAAGAAGTATATCCAGACAGGACTACTTATGCAGGTGATGCTGTGCTGTACATCTGTGAGCCGCTATCCTGAGCAACACAGGGCTGGTATTCCACCACAGGAGGCTGGAGCTGGCCCTGCTTTTACTCTTTCATCACCCTCCCCTGACTTTTGTAATTACTGTGACATATACATGTATTCTCTGTGTGGCTTTTTGTTTCCTTGTTTGATTGATTGATTTGTGTGTGGTTATTTTTGGTTTGTGAGGGGCGTTTTCTGTTTGTTTAGTTTAGGTTTTATGGATTTCTTTACATTAAATCTTCTGAAACAGAAGGTTAGTATTTAGGCTTCCATCCACTTTCCCTAGACTGGCTTCTGCTTTTTGAGACTTGTATGTGATTTTGTGTTTTTCCTTACGACCTTAAGACATTGCTCTGAAAGAAGAAGAGCAAGACCTGAATGTGAGATTCTGCGGTTTTGTCTTCCTAACATATGATAAAGATGATTGGAGTCGTAGGTTCTTTTAAGCAATCCCAAATGATGCATTTATGAGTAATACAAGTACGTGCTAGAAAAAATTACATTGATTTTACTGCAAACCTATAGGTTTCATGGCATACACTAATTACTTTCCTACAAAAATAACTAGATAACACTTTCTACTTAAACAATTGCTAACACTTTTGTGTTGCAAAGTACACAGTGCAATTAAGTGTCATGCAGAACACAGCATACTATGTAATATCAGACAGAAGTGCAGTTTTAACATTTCATTTCACTCTGAAAACGATAGGGACAAACATACATTATTTATTTTACAAAAAAAAATATATAATTAAGTTATTTTTTCACTTCAGAAAATGGTTAGAAAAATGTTCTTAAAATATGATTGCACAAGACAGCCTCATATCCTAGACATGAACAAAAAGAAGTAAATAGAAAAATAAACAATATGAGTAATAACATCACCTTATTCAGTTATTGGGAAAAAAGCAGCCCAAAGTTCTGCATGTGTGGCAGCAATTTGTTGTCATGATAAACCAGTCCTATTTTGGAAACTGAATTCTGATGCTGGAAGCTGTTATTTAGTACAGGAAAGCATTATTTTTTAATATCTGCTACCATATTAGGATTTTGGATGTAAGTGTTTCCATGTGTTGATTTCTTTTTTTGCAGCTTTTTTCTTCCCTTCCTCTCACTCTCTCTGTACAATTCGCCATAAGTGTTTTTCTGCTATGTGTGTTCTGGTTTCTCCTTGGTTATTTGCAGTTCTTCCTTCTCAGCTCTGTTCTTTTCTTCAGCTATTTCCTATGATAGCTAACAAACATTAAATTGGCTTTTTTAAAGTTAGCATTACTGTTCATGATATAAATCTTGTAGTTATCATTTGTTTTATTTTGAGGGTTATCGTTCACACAAGAAGGACATAGCACAATTAAGGAAGAGCATATTTTCCTTTTTTCTAGTTTATCATTGCTCTTCCAAGTTATGATAGCTGCTAAATCGTAATGAAGTAACTGCCAGTCCAGTCAAAGGCATTGCAGGGTCATTGGTCTGAACACCACACACTTGACTTAGTTTTTCAGTTGTCAGATGAAACAGGCCGCTCAGGAATATTTGGGATATCCTCAAACATATTTTTTTTCCAGCTCTGGACTATGTGTAGGGTTTTATTCTAGCACAATTTTATATGCAAAAGGTGTGTTGTATAACTTTCCAGTGGAACTTAGGCAGAAATTGAGCATAAATGGAGCATAAGTTATTCATGAATAGAAATTGTAAGATTGTTGACAAAAGTGGATCTATTGTTTTTAGAGTTGTTGTCATCCATATGGATGCATTTCAGTCTAAATTCATTTATATATTACTTTATCTCTTAAAATATTTTCATGAGAATAATATATCTGATTTTTTCATCTTAACAGAGACTTAGAAAATAAGGAAATTCATCTTAAATTAGCAATTTATTTCTAAACTGTTATTACTTTCAGAATGCAGAGAGAGAAAGAGGAAGGAAGGAAGGAAGGAAGGAAGGAAGGAAGGATCTTGCTTCTCCAGTTCTCATTACAATATATTTCTAAGATCATACTTGCATTTTTATCTTTCTCATACATGTATCCAAGAAATTCTTAATGACTGCACAGGAATTACGTTCAGACATATATGTTATTACAGCGTTATGCATGAACAAGTGATTATGTCTGTGTATTTCTCTGTCTTATTACAAAAGGTAGGTGTTAGCCAATGAGGATAAGAATACAAGAAGGTCCAAATCCGGTATTGGAGCGGGTTATGCACAAAGTTGTGAAGGAATGTCCCACTATAAAATATTGTTGTTATTACCGTTATTATCATCCTTATTATCATTATTTATTCTTATTGATCTTGCAGCATTATAAATATCTGCCCACCTAGCTGCAGAGTTTAGTGCAGACCTCATCAACTTTTATCTAAAACCTTTAGAGAGCAAAGTATGTACAAAGCAAAAATTTTGAGTCAGATAAGTCTCTAGCACATTTTGACACAATCATGTGTTAATCTCCATCAAATCACTTCAAACTGAGAAATAGCTCTTTTTTGTTAGCATGTGACAGTAAAGAGCCTTGGATCCTGGGCCAGATGATGTAAGTGCATTTTTGCACAACCAAAAATGAAACTGTGGTCAATATAAATTCCAACTATATTCAGAATACTGATGCTGGTAAATAACCTTCAATTTTCAGTAAGCGAGAGTTTCTGTAAAAGAAGCATGAAAAAAGATTAACTAGAAACAGGTAGAAGGACAAAAATTGTAGATCTATTTGCATACCATAACAGAATATTCTGAATTGGAAGGGACCCACAATGATCCAACTCTTAATTGAATGGCTCAGAGTGGTACCTTTTTCATTCTTTATTCTTTCAGGTATAAGTACTGGTATGTGTGACCAAAAAAGGCGACAGAGATAATTTTATCTCAACCCATGGGAGTGAAGCAACACCAAAACATTTTGCCTTCATCTGAGAAAATCCCTTCCCTTCATCTGAAGTAAACATACATTGAATTTCAGACATCTTGGGAAAAAGGAAGGCAGTTTTTCATTTTCTCTTTCATTCATAAATCCCCCATTTTCTCAGGTTTAGAAACAGAAAACAAACTAGTAGTAAATGGAAAAGGGTGGACAAGAGCACACGTGTATTTAGTGTGTCTGTGTAATGACTGGATAGTGATTTTACCTTTAAGTAATTTGTGGTAAGACATAAGAAATGACAGAGAGGGAGCCAGCACATCCTGCTGTTTGATGCTGTGTGGTACACAAGGTGTGAAGAGGACTGGCAGTAGCCCAGCATCTCAAAGGAAGGCCTGAGTCTCACAACATCTTGCCTAGCCAGAGTCTTCAGCTAGCTCGAGACCGATGTGCCCAACTTCCTTTTCAGAAACACTCTCATATAAGGTTTGGTTTGATGGACTACTGGATGATTTATACACGCAGGTAAGAAATTCAGTTTTTTGTACCTAATACAGATGTTTGTGTTAGCATTTATACTTCAGAATAACTGAGAACTAATTTTTTTTTCAGATTTGAAATTTAACCACTGTCAGTCTTCTCTTACAGCTTCACACAGTTCTCTTCTAAATCTCTTGTCAAATGACTATTTCTTCATAGGAAATGTAGCATTTAAAATAGAATGGAATAATCTGATACCAGAACATAAAGTCCTACTTGAGAAAGAGGATGAGGGGAAATAAAAATATTATTTTTTTTAATCAAGACAAATGCAAATAAAAGGACTCTGTGTTGCCAAGGTAAACTTTAAAATAATAATAATAATAATAATAATAAGAAGAAGAAGAAGAAGAAGAAGAAGAAGAAGAAGAAGAAGAAGAAGAAGAAGTCATAATAATTGATATTATAGAGTATTTTTCATCAAATTAAAAAATCAAGTAAGAAACAGCATTATCAATGCAAGACATTTTAGGATGCTGAAGCTAACAAAAAAAAACATGGAAGATATAATCCACAAAGGAAAGTATGTTACCTGTGTAAGGCCAGGAAAGATGAAATTTTCTGGCTTGAACTGATTCTATTTATTGAGCAAGTATTGCATATCAACTTGCTTTAAAGAAACATCCAGTTAATATTTCTGCAGCGTGAAGTAATTTCTTAATTTCAGGAGAGAGTTTGCAATAGCTTTCCAAACTACTTCTTTTAACTGAGTTGTGTGATGCTTGATCAGTAAAATGGCTTTAATGTCCTCAAACATAGCCTTTTTAAAGAAAAAGAAAGGTTAAAAAAAATAATCCAAACAAATTCATAGGATAGAATTATGATAAAAATATGAAATAATGAAAATTCCGTGATTATGATGATCAAATATAATAATATTTGGTGGTTTTCCATCACTGACTACATGGCAAGTTTCGTATCCAATTCAGAGCATGAGCAGGATCCTTCTATTTGACAATTGTCCATCAAAAGTCAAACCTGCAGACTCAGTGAGACATTGGGTTCTGGTTTGTACTTTTATGCACATTTTAGTGTCATTTATTGTCTCTACAAGGACATGCATATTAAGAAAGTTGTTTACTACCAACAGACCTTTCCAAAATACAGATCCAGTGGAAGATTAGATGTGATAAAACAGCAGCAGGTTTTCTAGGGTCATACTTAGGGGAAATGAAAGAAATTAATGAATTTTTAAAAAGTATAATTTCCAGTTTAAATAAACTACTATTTTAAAAGAGAAATAACTATCTTCCTGAAGATAGTTTATTTATTCATTATGGTCATAGATATTACTTATCTTTAGCTAAATGTGTAGGAAAAATGGCTTAAAATGCATTTATGATGAGTAAGGGCAACAGAGTTTCATGCACTTTTGATAACTATATGCCTGTTGCAATTGTGAATAATTTAGAACAGTTTCATAAGAATTGTTTATGGTTCGGTAAATTATTCTGTATGAGTGTTTTAATTAGGAAGAAGAAAAAAATCCCTATATTTGGTGAATGAAAGTAAACAACGGCATTCTTAAATTATGAAGGAAGCATACAGCACTTTGCTGTAAATGATGTGGTAATCTTTAGAAGGTGAGAAGAAGAACCAGATCAAAAAAGAATAGGATGACTACCAGTTTTTAAATCAAAGGAAGCAGCCCGTTAACTGTCTAATCGGAGTGTACTTAATGTTAAAGAGCAACATAAACTAACAAACCTATGAAATCTTTTTACAGGAAACCTAGATTTGTCTCAAACTCATATCTTTGGGAAATTCTGTGGGACTTATATGCACGGATCAGCTTATTTACAATCTCTTTGTTTAGGATCTTGAATTTATCATGAATCCCATTTCTTTGGATTGGAATATATTGAATTTCAACAAGGAAAACAAATGTCCTGAATGAACATATCTAAGTTTAGGTATCTAAATAAAAGCTTACTTAAGGAGCCTTGTCATTTGATTGGTTCACCCTACCTAAGAACAAGCAATATGTTACCTACTTCCTTTCACTAATGGAACAGAATTTAGAAAAATGGTGCTCAACTTATTTGAAATAGTGCACATTCTTAGAGTGGAGTAAATCTTCATTATAATTGAATTTCATGATTCAAATCAGAACCAAAATTACATAACTGAGACCAAAATTTAGATATTTACTTCTCACAGTGTACATTAGTTTGGATTAGTATTTAAGACTTTACAGAAAACAATAAAAGCAGTAATGCCCAGATTACAATTGAAACCTAAGATATTTATGAAGAAATTTAGCCTTTTTTTTCTGGTTCTTGTTTAACTTGATACCTCTTGTTTAATTCAGAACATGAAATATCTTCAGCACAGTTCAGAAATAAACATTTACACAAGATGCTGATATTCAGAGTAAAAAACCAATACAGTAGGGAGGATAAACTGGCAAAACTAGCTTTCTACATGAACCATGAGAAAATGCATGGTTACCTTTAAAATGAATAGACTTTCATGCTTTGAGGTATGTAGCTGAAATGAGAAAAAATTTCTGCATGGAGAGATTTTTCCATTACTGCTTTCCTTGTATTTTCTTCCATAACATCCTTGGTCAGATAGATGAGCAACATGTCACGCTGAGCGCTAGATCAACAGTTACTCTGATATGATGTGATTCCATGTGGATGTGAATAAATACATCTTACAGACTTTTCCCTTTTGCAACCTGCATTAAAAAAAAAAAAAAAGTGAGTACTGTTATGAATGCAGATAAGTATATAAAAATTAATAAACATATAAGAGTTTTGCTCAATAAATGCCTCAAGGAAAACTGCTACTGTTCTTGCTACTCTAGTAATTGTTAAGACCTTACAAAAAGGACAAAACCCTTCAGGACAAAACCATCTAAACCCATGTATTTACGTTTCTTCAACTTCTAGGCAAAATCTTTGCCAAAATTTGAAAGCACCGTCAGTGAATTTAGGAAGTGAGGCCATGAAAACAACTGTTAAATCCTTTGAAATATACTGTCTTGGGAGACATCTTTGTGAGCATGAAGTGGAGAAATACTGAATAATAAGGATTGGTTCTGGCTGAATTGCAAACAATTGGGCATGATAGGAAAAGACGTGCTAATGTCTTTACAAACACTTTGATGGGTGAGGGTATGGGTGTTAATGTGTTTGAAATGGGTCTTAATATCTCTACCAACATCAAGCCCCAACTATGTAACAGAACCCAGACAGTTTGACTCCTGAAGTTCAGGGTAATAGACAAATGGGTCAGCACAAAGTCTATTGCAGAACTCAGATAGCCTGAACTTCTGAACCTGAACATGACAAGATCAAGGGGAGAGTATGTGGTAGGCAGCTTGGGAAGGTTCTATCTCCCTAGTACCTCAATCAATAGGGAAAGAAAGAGGGCAACATGTGGCCGGGAGTTTAGGATAAAAGGAGGCTGTGTCCTCAGAAACGTCGAGAGAAAAACCCCACGGTGGTGTGCCCCAGTGGACTCTCTTGCTTTATTTGAATAAAGTTGCAGGGCTCTTCGGTCTCTTTTATGGACACTGGCTTTTCATGGTGTGATTTTCTGCAGAGGCACATGCGCTAACATGATCTGCTGTGGCACCAAGAGAGGAGATTGTGAATCCTGCAGGCTGTCAAGAACTCTTCATTAAAGCCATTATCTTTGTAGGGATTTTGTGTAGCACTCAGAAATTAATTTCTTTTTCCTTAGTAAATACATTTTAAATTAGCTACATAGCATATACTCGTGCTCACAGTTCACCTTTGGGCTTAGTTAAGGCAATAAACATGAGTTTCTAGACCAAGCTGGTTTTGAGATAAGATGAGGAAGCAGAGGTAGAAAAGATCCTGTGCAACTTTTCTTACATAGACTTTGTGTGTCTAAGTACAAGTTTCTGGGCAGCAGGCAGGTATTAGAAGGGAAAACTCTGTGCTTTATCTATCATAGAAGATTAGGCTGGATGAGCATAACCTCAAACTAAAATGAGAATCTATCTGTTTGCTAGACCAGTGAATATTATCCTTCTAGCGAGACTTTAGTATCTGAACTGGGTACCAAGCCTTAAGGCAATGTGTTTAAATGTTATAAAGGATTCAGAGGGAAAAACAAAATAAAACAAAACAAAATAGAACCAAAAAAAAACAAACAAAAAAACAAACAAACAAACAAACAACAACAACAACAAAAAAAAACAGAAAAAAAAATTAAAAATTACTTGCACTAAAACGTCTAAAAGTAATCTGTTGTTTTCTGAACTGGTAAGACCTGAGGAAACTGTTCACACCTCCTGGGATAAAGAGCATGTCTTGTTCACTCAGCGGTGAACTTTCTGGACAATATATCAGTGTTGACAGTCTTTCACGACTACATGTGTGGACCTTTATATAAAGCATGGTTAGCTGAAAGTTATAGATAGGAAGGCTGTAGGACACTTTACTTAAATTACACAGGTGTTTTGCCAGAGGTAAGGAATGGATCACATTCTCATAGAAAAGGAGTAATGAGGCATAAAAATAAACAATGTCCTGATGACACCTCATCCTAAATAATCCATGTGCCTGGCTGTAGAGGCTGAGATGGATGCTGCTCCGCTTCTTCCCTGGAGGAGGTTGTCAGTGAGGAGTGAGGAGGTGATGTCAGTCATGTCCCACATGTGATGGTGAGAACAGATGAGCTGAGATGGTGGTGACTGAGACATTCCATCCACAGGCATGAAGCCAACAACTAGCTCCCAGCTTCCAGGAAATAAGGAAAGTAAGAAAAATAAGCTTAAAACTGTTCTTTGAGAGGCAATGTCTTTACAGGCAAAGGAAAGTCTTTTACTTAACAAAAGGGTTGTTGAGCTTTAGAACAGCATTATGGAACTTCCCGGTCTGACCATCCACAAGACTCCCTGGCAGTCACACTCCTACCACCAGAGACTTTACTGGGACCGAAGCCCCTTCGCAGTGGGTGGCTCCAGTGACTGACGTGTCCCCCTTGGCTCCCCACACGCCCACTCCAGTTAGACCAGATTTCCTCACTGGTTTGACCCTAGGTTTCCCATGGCAGAGTCTCAGATGTCTCTGATAGGAAAGACGCGTGCTAATGTCTATACAAACAATTTGATGGGTGAGGATATGGCTGTTAATGTCTTTGAAATGGGTCTTAATATCTCTACCAAATTTAAGACACAGGTTTGTTACAGAACCCAGACAGTTTGACTCCTGAAACAGAAAAATAGGCCCGTACAAGCCTGAGTTTCTGAACTTTTGGGTAAAATGACAGGTTCAAGGGAGAGAGTATGTGGTAGTTGGTTCGGTAAGGCTGTGCCTCCCTAGTACCTCAGCCAATGGTGAAAGAAAGAGGGCAACGTGCAGCTGGGAGTTTAGGGTAAAAGGAAGCTGTGTCCTAAGAAACCTTGAGAGAAAAACCCCCAGTGGTATGCCCTGGAGGACTCTCTCGCTTTATTTGAATAAAGTTGCAGGACTCACCCGTCTCCTTTATGGACACTGGCTTTTCATAGTGTGATTTTCCATGCATCTTGTTCCATAAAGCCATTTATTCATGTCACAGTAACCCAGGAACAGTCCAAGCCAGTGCCCCCAAGGAGGACCCCACCACGGAACTCCTGGGTTCTTATACCCTTAGAGTCCACCTGCAGACAAGCCTCTCTCTTCCTCCAGGGTCTTCGGCTCCTCCCTCCCACCCTGCTCCATGTCTATCCACCTCGATGGTGTCACCCATCTCTTCTCCTTTGTTATCCAGAAGGTCAGCAATTCCCAGCTCCTGCTGTGTCTCTCAGTGTCCATTTCCCTGTCTGATGTCACCCACCTTGGTGCCCTTTGTTATCCCAAAGGTTGGCAGTCCATGGCCTCTTGTCTCTGGCTCCCAAGAAGAGTTCAATCTGCATCTGACTCTGCAGCTTGCAAGCAGAGCTACCTGGACCAGGTGTATTCCTCATCAACTGGGCTGGCCAGGGAGGTGCTTCAGTCACCAGTCCTGGAGGTATTTAAAAGACCTGTAAACATGGTGCTTAGGGACATGGCTTCTCAGTGAACTTGGCAGCTTTAGTTTAATGGCTAGTCTTGATCAAATTAAGGGTCTTTTCCAACTGAAATTGTTCTATGATTCTATGGTATGTTCAAGACCTAAGTCCAGAATAGAAATCCACCTTTAAACAAGACTGCTTCTTTATAAAAGATGTTTATACACATAAGATGTTTTTAAAGTAAGGGCACTTAATGTTTTTTCAATTGAATCAGGTTTTACACTGACAATGCCTAATACATTAGGCGAGCTTAGCAGGTGAGTTTTCTCTGCTTTCGAGTTTCCCATTATCACCAGGACATCGGTAAGTGTTGAAGGGTGATCAATCAATATTTCCACTTCTATCTGGTGAACTGAGTGATTATGTAGATGCCTATTATTACAGTCAACAAAACAGCATCTGAAAATTTTCATTGATAGAAGTAGATGATTAACATTAGGACAACCAAATAATGCAAGAGAAAATATGACTGTAAAAAACAAGTGAACAAATCCTCTCTGATGTGACTTATTTTCTCTCGTTACCTTTAATTCTAAGACATTTATCAGTTAAATTTTTGGGTAAACAGCTGATTTTCACTTTTTTTTTGATGCTGTAGGTGCTTGAAACTTGATAATTATCACTGTTGTTGTTGTTATTATTATTGTTGTTATTATTATTATTATTACAATTTTTCTGCAAAACCATTTTAGTTTTGCAATTACAAAACAGCTTGTAGCAATGTCATTCTGCTTCTGACAACTTACGGCTTCGTGCTTTGCCTTGTGACATGTCTAACAGTAAAAATATACTCATTCTGGTTTCATTCACAGGATCAGCAGTCTCGTACAGTCTCCAGGGGAAGGAGATCAGCTACCCAGCTAGTCAAATACTGCCATCAGCACGAAGTGTAATTGTAGAAAAGATGTTCTGTGGCTACCATCTTTAAGCCATCTTCTTAAAAGAGTGACAGTTTTGCTCTGTTTTGCAGCTTATTTTATATAGCGTGCATCTACTGGGAAACTTCCGTTACCATCTTCACCTAATCCCTCTCTCTGTCAAATGCTGTCACAAAACTTAACCTTTTGTTATGAGTAAGAGTGAATCACTTCTTTGAAACTGAATTTCAGTTCTCGAATTCACAGCCTGCCTGAGGAGATTTAGCTGTCACACCTGCATTATGCATTCAGCCTCACAGCAGCTGAAATAAACAGCCCTGTAACCGTTACTCCATTTTCACGTTAGTTTTACTACTCAGTTCTGTGTGAGAAAGTCTACAGGACATTTTGTGCATTCACTCCAAACCTTCCCAGCAAATCAATGCACCGTAAAACATCTGAAGTAGTCCAAAGCTTACTCTACTAGTCATTAACTTAATCAACTGCTGATCAGACAAGACACAGATAGTATATAACACCAAATCTGTTCACTTACATTGTCGATATTTGGCCTTATTTTTGTGTCTTAATAGGACACTACTCTAATTACCAGTAGATTTATTTGTATTGGTTAGTAAGTGAAGCTGTTTTCCCCTTAACAAGAGAGTCAGTGGAATCAGAGCTGGCATTTCCATTATTTCATTTTCTAATTCCAAAAGCAACTGATGAAACCTTAATGAGGTAAATGCTTTCAAACTGTCATTAATCTCTGCCTGAAGTTCTTTAATAGGATTATTAGTCTCAGAAAACAACAACCCTATAGAACCACCCAAATCCCTCAAACCAACCAACCGACCAACCAACCAAACAAACACGCCACCAAGTAAACAGTCAATTGTCAATCTGTGGGCTTTCTTCATGAATGATATGAGGCATTCCTACTCTTTTGTAAGCAAAATTTGATGGGCCTGGAGGAAATATCCCTTTAACAGAATAAATAAACATATCCAAAATGAGTGGATATCACTTGGGAGGAAAATCTGTGTGTGCCTATGTTTGATGTGAAGGTAGTAAAGAGAATGCGAATTAGAAATCCCACTGCAAAAGTGACATTCCTATCATTTATTTCTGGAGTACTGTATCACTGCAGCAATATATGCAGTGACAATAAAAACTCCAAGATGTAAAATCTTGAGCTGTTTTGTAGAGCTTGATGAAAGTCTGGTGTCAGGCTGGGAGAGCCAGAGAGATAGATGAAGAATGCGATGCATTTTAAGTTTACATACGAGCATATTCCCGTATTACATTTCCTATGTTGTGATGAATACTTCTAAATAATTTGCATAAGATATATTATTTTGCTTTTGGTGCTTTCAAAAATACACAGTAGATACTAGTTTTAAACTTGCATGTAATGAGCTTGCTACAGGGTTGAAATTGTTTATTTATTTTATTTATTTATTGTTTCACTGAAAAAACTGTCATCAAATGCTGATTGCTTCCAGCTATTGAATTTATACAATATCACTTGTAGAAATGAACTTTTTCACGAACAACAGCTAAATTTTAAAGCAAGATAGTGCATATAAAATCTGTAAAAATGAAAGTATAAGAGGAGGCGCAATCCTTTAAAAAACTATTTTAAAAAACTGCAAAGATGATTTTTTTTCTTTAAATGCCCATATCCATTAAAAAAAGTTTTATAATAGAGGTTTCTGTTGCAGATCTTATTCATTTGCTTACTTCTATTTCTGAAAGGTGCACATTTTTCTGCATCAACTTTAAAAATTAATACAGTCGTACATAAGAAAAAATCAATGCTACATGTCAGCATACATATATTATGCCTGAGCTTACTGCAGAATGAAAGATATCCTGTGTAGGTTTGTGCACTATTTGAAATCTGAAATCTTTCAAATACTTTGTAATCCAGACTACATTACTGTATGAAATATTTATGCTGTGTTGAAACTTTTTTTTTTTTTGCTAGCTAGCATGTGTACACTCTATTTAAAATCTGAGCTGTATGGATTTTTAGTTCTATTTGAGTTGTGATTACATGTGGAAAACTCACCATGTTTTCTAGTCAAAATTGAGTAGACATTATGTTCTTTATAAAGTTAACAAGCCGCATGATTTTTTTGTTTGATCCACATAATATTAAACCCGGATCTTGAATGTCAGTAACTGCAAATGGTCATTTGTACAAGGCTAGACTTTGGCTACAAATATGGTTATAGTTTGCATTAAATTGTTATTTTCTTATGGTGGGTCACCTGGGTGAAGGTAACAACATTTTTTCTATTGAAATCTGCTGTTTATTACTAGCAGCCTTATTTTTAACATATCCCAAAAAACATGATTAAATGTTTTAAATTTCCTTCAAAATTTTTTATCTTCTTTCCTTTTTTTCTTACTTCCCTCCACTTTTCTGAAAGGGATTCAATTTCAGTTCATGATCTTTCAACTGTTGTCTGAGATCCTTTGAGGTCTGCTACCTGGACAAACAAAACCAAACACCGAAGTCTCAGGGGAAAAAATAAAAACCCCCACTTTTTATTACTCTTCCCTACGTGTATTATTACTCACCCTCATGAAAAGTAAATTCAAGAAAATGCTACATAACTAAGCAAAATCAAAGATAAAATCAACAATATTAAGTTTTGTACAATCATGTCTGATCCCTTTACCCTCTAGAGGCAAAAGATGCGCCACAGGTATGAGCTCTGCAGGTGTTTCAGTACAGCTGGATGACGAATATCAGCAGAAGTTAGGACCTACATAACAAGCAGCATTACAATACCACACCACCACGGCATTGAGACAAAGGCTATGGTTTCTTCACCTCAGATGGCACAAATATTTGAATTTTGACAGCTTGCAACTTGCTTCTTCCAACCTGACCAGAACTTGTCTAGTAATAGGATTAGTATGTCGCTGCTGTTGACAACTAACGTCTACTTCTAGTGTGCAAAATGTGATGACATTTTGTTGGTTTGAATATGCAACAAATGCCACTGACTGTCCAATGACTGCCGATCAAGGAAATTATGAATGGTCACATAGTAAGCCAGAAGATAGTTCTTTAAAAATTACTCTTTTAGATTTCCAAGTCAAAGATGTGTTTGACTTCAAATCCTCAAATATACAAATGCATTTTTCAATATCGCTGACATACAAAATATGAGCTAGCTGGAGGGCATTAATTTATTTAGAAGTGGTATTGGATTATTTACAAAAATCCCTGTTTGGCAAGCATGTTTTTGGATGGCTTTGGAGTTCTGCTAGCTTGTAGACTAAGGAAAGGGAGGAAAAATGGAAACCCAGGGGATCAAACTATAAAGTCTGCAATACTGAGAAATTTGGGGAAAAAAATCATGAAGCTACAACAATCCCAAGGTTTCTAAACTGCAGAACTCCGAAGTAAGACTATGAATATCCACTGGATCTACTCAGCAGAGCAAACCAACGTGGCCTTGGAGTTTGTGTCTCATCAGCTCAGCAGGATGGGATGCACTAGAGAGAGAATGGCAGCTGCTGCAGCATGCCTGACCTCCATATTTTCTGAGCAGAAGGTCTTTCTGAAAAGACATGAAAAAGCACTGGTATCTCATGAGGCATAGAATACTGACAAAGTTATATACAGGCAAAATAATGAAAAATTGAGAAAGCAAGAAAATCCCAAAACTTTTCTGAAGTTTCAAAAAGGTTTATTTTCACTCAAAATCAAAACTGTTTCTTACAATACTTCTGAATATGACTATGAAGCTGCTCTTGGGAGCTAACCTATTCCTCCTCTCTTGTAAAGGTCCGCTTTTTGTGCTTAATAAACTGAAATGTGGTCTTGCCTTCACTATTTTTTAATAAATTCCTCATCTTTACGTGAAGATGTTCTCTATCTGGCCTGCTGACCTACCTCTCACCTCCTGACATAGCAAGTAGATTTAGCAATATCTGAAGAATATTTTAAAACTGAAATAATGATCAGGCCACTGTCTGATCCAAATCCTGCAGGGTACCATGCAATTCCTAGTTCCTCTTGGGTGAACAAAATCTTCCATCTTTCACTGTGAACAGCTCATTTAACACATTAGAAGGTGTCATCTTGCCTTGTAAAGTTCAGGTAAAAAAAATCCCAAGAAAAAATTAATGAAGCATTATTATAGCTCAAGAGTGTCTTACCTGTACACGAGAGACCATTGGGCTATTCACTTTGACCAGAAAAAGAGATGGTTCCAGGAAAAGACACTGAGAACAACTTTATCTTCTCCCCCTAACAGTATGAAAAAAAAGACGGGTATGATCTTACAGCTCAGTCCATAGCTCAGGAACAGGGAATGTTGTCCCTGGCTATGTCACGGGCTTCCCCTGGGATCTTTTGTAGTCATTTCTGTCCAGACTGGTTAGACACTTAAATCTTCACCCATGAAGGAACATCTGTGAACCTGTGCTACAGACTCTGAGGGCTTCAGTTTCCTAAGGCAAAACGTGAAGTCAATCTACTCTCTCTCACTTTATAGTTTTCATCAGTATTAAAAGAAGATCTTCCAGTGACTGAGAAGATCTATGTAAATCTGCGTGTTGTGTGCTTGTACGGAGAGCTACCAAGTCTGTGGGGGAGGTGTGAGAGATTGAAATATTACAGTTAATGGGCTAAAAATTGTTAAAAAAGGACTTTGCCCATTATGTCAAAATTGTATAAAGTTGCGGCTACCACCAAAGCCCATTCTTTCAGGACCCTCACCACTGAGAAGGGCATAAAAAGAGGACCAATGGGAGACTGTCGGGATCCATGGAGTGGTGATATTTTCTACTTAATCTGTCTCGTTGTCATTTGCTTTCTGTCCTGCCCTCCCTCTCCTTCTCTCGCTATTTCTCATTTACTGTTAAATAAAATTCATACTATTGACTTCAGCATATGGTCTCATCTGCACCTTAATTTCAGCAGAGGCATCTCTCTAATAACTTTAATAACTGGATATTAATAGGAGAGAAGAAGAATAAAAAAAAAGAAAAAGTGTATTTGAATCAGCTGGATCCTGGACAGGGTGTTTTATCCTTGTCTTACTGTTCAATCCTTTAAAATGTGCATTTATTTAATTGTAATGTAAAATCTACTTTAATTTCTTAGGCCTTACAAAGACTAAGCATTTTGGGTATATCGCATGAGACTAAAAAGTTTTGACTTTTTTCTGTTTTTTAACCTTCTGTAATCTGTCTTGCTGGGATGGGGTTTATTTTATCCATAGCAGCATGTATGGTGCTGTGGTTTTACTTCGTAGGGATACAGCTGGACCAGTAGATCCCACACAGTTCCAGAATCAGCTGGGAGTTGATCATTCTCACAGTCATGGTTCTTCAGCTCAGGGCACTGAGACTCCCGTGGTCCATCATCCATGTTGAAGATGGAGGCAAAGAATGCCTTAAACACCTCTGCCTTGTCCCTGTCCCTGTTTGTGAGGTGACCATCCTCATCCTGTAATGGGCTGATGTTAGTTTTATGCTGCCTATTGCCATTAATATATTTGAAGAAAAACTCCTTTTTATTGTCACCCACATTTCTGGCAGCTTCAACTCCATTTGAGCTTTGGCTACATGAATTTTCTCCCTACAGTGGCAAGCAGCATCTCTGTATTCTTCCTATGTCCCTCAACCCTGCTTCTACAGAGTATGCACATTCATTTTTTGCCTTATTTCCAAGAAAATACTCCGAGTCAGCCAAGCCAGTCTTCTGCCTTGCCTGCTTGACTTCCAGCATTTGGGAATTGCTTGTTCCTGTGCCCTTAGGAGGTGATGTTTAAAAAGTGACCAGCAGTGATGGACACAAATACTTGCAAAAACATTTTCTCAGGGGACTTAATTCATTAATTCCCAGAGCAGCCTCAAGTTTGCTCTTCTCATGTTCAGAGTTGAGGTTTTGCTGGCACTTTTCCTCCTGTCAGCAGAGGTTTTATACTCAATCCCTTTGTGGCCACTGTGGCCAAGGTGGCCGGCAATATCCACTTCGCTCATGAGATCCACACTGTTGACAAGAAGTAGATAAAGGAAGGTTTCTTTCTGAGTCAGCTCCCTTAGAAGCTGTTCCATAAAGTTGTCATCTAGGTTTTTTTAGGAATCTTCTGGCCTGGGTTGCACCAGCTGTGTGGTTCTTCCAGTTAATTTCTGGAAAGTTGACAGAAGTTGACTTGCAAGTGTCCATTAGTTCCTCAAAGAATAATTCATCGATGTCTCTGCCCAGGATAGGAGGTCTACAGTCGACTCCCACGATAACATCTGCATTATTTGTTTGCCCCTTGATTCTCACCCAGAGGCTCTCAATTGTGCCACTGCCAGTTTTCAGTGTAATTTTTATGTATTTGCACCTATACTGCTCCTGCCAGTTTAGACTGTTAAACCATATTGAGGTGTACCTGTGTGAATTCTTTCTTTAATGAAATATAATGATTTGAAAAAGTCAGAAGGGAGTTATTAAAATAGAATTTAAAGCAGGATTTCACACAGCTTACAAGTCAGAAGATTCATCTTCCAGACTTTTCCTCTCTCTACAGACTTTTGCCTTTTAATCCTTCATAAAGATTATTTGATCAGAATCATATAAAAAAAGTAAGCATTTATTCTAACAGCCTACTTGTAATCATCATTGGAAAATGTATTAAAGCTCTTGTCAAGCTGGGTAACTCATATGAGAAATGCTTCTTCGATCCAATGAGGAATGATTTCATCACAGTTTATTTTTATGATGAAAGCTGAAGGAAGCACATAAAAATTAACAGGAATCTTATGAGAAAATAAAGTAACTGGCTTGAAAAGATTTTAGGAAAAATAAAATTAAATTTCCAGTAACAGAAAAAATTTTGAAGTTTAAAACTGGTAGATTAATGACACTCAGCTACCTATAAAAGCAGTGCATTTTAATATAAAATCAGCAAGAGCATTCACATCACACAGTTTAAATAAGATCAAAAATCATCAGTGCTGTGATGAAAACACATGTAGCATTAGAGCAGACAAAAACATATCTAGTAAGCAATAAAATTAGAATAAACTGGAAAGTCATCTAGGTTGACTTTTTCTTTGTTTGGGTGGGATTTTTATAAAGACAAAATGTGAAAAGGTATAGGGAAGATAGCCTAGACATGCAGTTGTGTATCAAGCTGCTGTGCCACACTGTCATACTACAACAGATCAGTGTCTATCTACTCCAAAATACCACCTCAAACACTGATACAACCTGCAAACTGCAGAGGTTAGATGCAATACAGTGAGCAACAACTAAGAAGAACAACATCGTTCATATCATCCACTTGATTATTTTAGCCATGACATGCAAATCTTTGAATCCTTTTAACTTTTTAAATGCTCATAATGTAACTGAGGAATGCTTAAAAAGGGACAGCGAATGCATACACCATTCACTGATACAGGCTAAGATGCTAGAATCTTGGATACAGTAATATATAGATGAAAAGACATTTATAACTCACACATGATACCAAAGAGTAAGACACATAAGTGATAGACCTCATAGCCCCAAATTTAAACATGGCCTTAAATGTTATGAAGTATTAAGACTCTTACATTTTTGTAGTTGTGACATAAAGGTCTTTCGTGCTGAGGTGCTCAATATTTTTGAAGATAAAACCTTCAAAACAAGTTTTAGCAAAATAATATTTTTTATGGAAACAAAACTGAAGGGGAATCATTTAGTTTGTCAACAGAAAGACAAAAACAATGTCAGAAAACTGAAAGATATAGGATGTGAAAATACATTTTATGATTTACCTGAAGGCAGATAAACATGCAAAAAATGTCACGTGTATGGGAAAATAAATCCTGTAATTAATATGCACTGAAAGTAGAAGCATTACACTCTAGTAAAATGCTTGTCCTAAACATCTGATCCTCCTTTGTTTTTTTCTAAAGTTTAAGCAATTAATTGCTTCTTTGGTATCTATATATAAAGACAAGTCTCTAAAGAAACAAATGAAAGCATTGACCAAAGCATTAACATCAAACCATTACATCCCTAATTGCCTCTTCCAACTTGAAGTTCTTTGTGGAGACCAGGGAAATAAGAAAAGAGAAAAGATGTAAATATTTGCCCCATTAGATCTGAGGGAAACAAGAATATGTCTCTCTGTTACAAAAGAAAAGAAATAATATACCTAGTAGAGTGGAGAAACAGGAAGCCTTAAAATAATAACTCTCTCTTCAATGCCAAGATCAGCTTCTGCTTATGTCATTTGCCATATTATCAAGTGTCTTTATTGCAAAATTTCTCACTGTTTCGCTGATGAGCTGGTACACAGCAAGGTCTGTGCCAGATTGTCCCTTTTCTCTTCACTCCATTTGTGACTTACTCAACCCCAGAAAGTACTAACTAAATGTGCCCTTTACCTGCAAGTAATGGCTCCTGATTAAACTCTGTTTTGTGTGAGGGATTGGGATAAATGATGTTTTTTGTTACAAGTTCATCTTCAATAATATCAATTCTTATTTAGGACTGTTTATATCTAGGCTTCTGCGTCTGTCTTCTATTCCAGTACTAAATCAGGCAGCTATCATTGTCGTGCTTCTGAAAAGAGTTCCTGACATCTATTAAAAATATTTCTTATTATACGGAGATAAAATGTCAGTCAATGGACTAAAATAGGATTGATCCGAAAATGTGAAACAAACCTTTTAAGAGAAAAACTATCCTTTTTTTTTGTTCCCCATCAAAACAATTTGAAAGCTCACAAGGAAAAAAGCATTACGACATAGTATCTTTGAATTATATTTCAAACTGAAGTTTTGGATTTTTTTAAACTGATATTTTTGAGCTACCTGCTCATGGTAATCATCTTGCAAATTATGTCATGTCCCTGCAACACTAACATAATGTGAAGGAAAGAAGTGATAAAGCTGATTTTTATCCAGTTGTTATGCAAATTTATAATCAAAATAGAGATTTTAATGTTTAAAAATTTAAGAACTTGTCTAAAAATTAAAGCATTTCAAGTCCTTATTCTGAATTTTTAAAAGTATTTTCTTTTTGAATTCTAAAGATATTAGTACCACATGTGATGTCATTTTCAGCAAGGTGAATCTGCATAGCAATTGCCTCAGAAACATCCAATGTAATTTGTGTCAGTTTCTGTAAGCAGTATTTCTCATACTTATAGAAAACCAATTTAAACAGAGAAAAAAAGACTCTTCTGAATCCGGCGTGAAATTAGGAACTCAAAGTTCAGGTACAAATTTGAAAAAAAGTTTAGGCTGGTATTCAGGTAAATCATGGTTCTGTGAAGGAGTTTATGTTTTGCAAATTTTAAACACCACTATTACAAATAAATAACATGAATGCCACAGTGGGATGAGATCATAATTCTCAGTAAGACGTTCCTGTGAGGATTAATAAGGAAGCTTCCCTGTCCAACCATCGTGGATCCACTCTGGCAGTCATCTTACACCACCTGAGTTGGGACTCAGGCCCCTTCTTTGCAGCCACACCCTCAACACTCACACAGTCACACCGGATTTCCTCACTGGCTCCACCCCAGGTTTTTCACAGCAGAGTCTGAGAGGTCCAGATCATTAAAATAACTTAGTCCTGGTGCAATAACTAAATAACAACAGCTGGAGCTGGATGTTCCTGGCCCTTTGTTATGCAGAGAGTCGGTAGTTCCCAGACTCTTCCCTCGGGCTCCAGCCACCCAGAGCACAGCCTGCGGCTCCCACTGCATCTGCACCCCGAGCTACCTGCACTGAAGATATTCCTCAACAGGATTTTGCTGAATTTGATCTGGTTTCAGAATACCCTCTTTTTCAAGTTAACATTCGATATGGAGGTAAAATAAGATAGTGTCATATTTTATAAGGAAAACTACTCAAAACTCAGAGAATGTCCTCTGAGCCAGATCTAGTAGCATTTTTCAGGTGTAAGTTGCCAGAACAGAGACCTCTAATGCCATTTGAGATTCCCTAGATTATCCCAAATAGCCTCCTACTGACAGTCCAGGAGGGAATATGGATCATTCATAGGTTTTATGTCATGCTTGACAGGTTCTTATAGATATCTTGGATACCTCAGGGCTTCTCAGATGTCACTAAGTGTTTTTGCATCAGGGGAACTAAGACGGCCCTTATTGCTTTTCTCTCTCTAATCAGGTTTGAAAGAGGAAGCAAAACACATTTGAGCAATAAGCAGTTCTAGTAATCGAGATGGCTTTTAGACCACTCTTTTTCCTTTCAATTCAGACTTTATTCAATATTCCCATGTTAAAAATCTTGTTTAAGGAGAAAGGAAAGATAATGTCTGTATAAAGAAAATAATTTATTGTTAGCGTAGTGGCTATTTTAACAATCTAATCTAGGAAGTGTTATTAGTTTAGGTCAAATTATTACAGAAAAGGAAATAATGTTTCTCTACCAAAAAAAAGTTTCAATGACAGCAGTAATACAATTAAAACAGTTATAGACACATTTAATTTTCATGCTTTTTCTGGTATTATCCCTTCTCATGCTTCTCTAGGTCCTGGGATCAATTTCATTTTAGTGCTGGTGTAGGAGTTGCTACAGTGAATTTTCAGCAGCAGGAATCTTTCACCAGGAAGAATATTGTTGATTTTAGTGTTGAGATTTTCTTCTTCCTCATTCTAGTATTCACTAAGAATAATTTTAATATGCTTGCTAAAATGATTTTGCAACTTTCTCTTTCTTCATTGGTCTGCAACTGCATATTATATTTGAATAAAATATCTGTGATAGCTTTTACGTATGTTAGATACATTTTTTTATTTGCTACCCCTCAAAGCAGTTTTGTCCAGCTCCAGATATGAATTCCTGTAAATGGTCATGTGTCTCCAGTGCCTTCCTGTATCCAGCCTTCATCACTCCTTTCCTCTGCTTTCCTGTGCTGCATTCCATCCCCAGTTCTCTAAGCTTCTGCTATCAGAGCAGGTCTTCATTTTTCTACATCATTATCTTAGAACCATAAACACCTCATTCTTCATAAAAACCCCCACCCTACTTGTCACTACTATCTCTATAAAACTGTAATTGCGCTGTATATTGATAGGGAAAAAAAAATTAGCCATAGCCATCTCATCAGAAGAAAAATTGCTCTTCCAGGTAAACCAAATAGAACAAAGCTGCAGGCAGGTCAAAAAAAGTTCAGAAAAAGGAATCCTGACAAACCTTAGTCCTAAGACCTTGCAAGCTTATTGCAAAGCCTGTGGCCTTTACTAGTTCTGGGTATATTGTATCATAGGTCATAGAATTACAGTATTTGCAGAGAAAGAAGTATTCTCTCATACATAGCACTAATTTTAGATGCATGAAACCTCATCTATTACAAATAAAATGGAAATTTAATTTTTTTTTACCTTTAAAATGCAGCAATCAGTTTAGCATTTATGAATGGATTTGAAACCATTCATTAAAAAGATAACATATACCCAGAATATGGAATTTTTAAAAACTCACTTTTCTGAATCTGGAAAGCAGAAAAACAAGCAAGACTGCTGCTGTCCTGGGCTGAGTCTACTACCAGAATAAGGGAGACTTTGAGATGGCTATTGCAGATGCCTTAGAAATATTAGTGTTTTTTGTTTTGTTGGTTTGGTTGATTGGTTTGGTGGTTTCCTAAGCAGTGTGTATCTGACAGGTTGTGAAACCCATTTGTACAGCTTATTTGAATATAAGCATGGTAACATTTTCTAAGTTTATATAGATTAATCAGTAAAGATGCCATGGTATGGGGTGAGAACATGGTTCAAAATAATGTTTTTCTTATTTGTGATGTGTGTAAAGTGCTTTCATATATAAAAAAGCTCCCAACCTATGTTGTTGGGGTGTTTTTTCTCCTAATGTGTGTCATTTAATAGGAAATCTTGTGCTGTTTTGTCAATGTATTTTTTGATGCCTTAAGCAACAAGCAGAAAGCAGTATTGTGTTAAGACTACTGAATCTGTAATGGTCGATATTGGACAGCTCAGGAGAAATTTCTTTATTGAATTTCCCCTGAATTGTCTCGGGGTAAATGGCTTAACAGATGTAGGATACATCTATCAAAGCTCACTGCTATAAAAGGACAGCAGGCATGGTTTTATGTTGTTCTTGCCTACCTTTTTAATCCTCTTGTCACAAGTAAGTAATGAAATAGGTGTTTATTGAGCATTCCATTAACAGAAGGAATTCTGGCAAAACTTTGAATAAACATGTCAGAAGACCGGATGATATTGTATCTTCAAATTTCTCCAGTTGTACCTATGATACAAAACCTGAAGTAGACTTCAGAACAGGTTTACAATAGTTAAATTTGGTCTCTGTTTAAGTTAATATATAAGGGCAGGCCAAGGACTAATCCCTGACCCTGGAGTCATCTGGAAGAAACTTGTTATAAACCCACATTGACTCAAGAGATCAGATTTGTCTTGGAGAGATCTACTTGGAATAAACCGAACCTGAGATACGGACCCAAATTACAGATAAGCACAGTGAACAATAACACTTCATGTACTGCATGATTGTGTGCCATGGACTGGTTTTCGGCCCTAAGCATGAGTAGCATGGCATGGCTTACAGACCTAACGCTCCTACTCTCCCAATCAAGCTTGCCACAATGCATTGCATATTGCAAACAGCTTTGAACACATGGGAATGAACAAATCGGGGTCAAGCACTGTTTAAAGTGGTGGCTGGCACAAATTAAATGATGCAATGTGCTTTCCTAATACTTTAACACAACGGGTTTAATAACTATGTGCAGGTACCCATAATATATCCCTTTTAACTTTCCTGGAATTGGTATAGCCTTGCAGATTTGATGCTCAGGATTTATCCTTCCCCTTCTACGTTTAGCAATATAGATATACACAGACCCATGCAATTTTTACCTGCATTGTTGTTTATTGAATTTCTTGTAGCTTGGCCTAAAGTGTTCACAGCATCCTTGCGAAAAACCAAACTGACATACTGCTGCATATCACAGTCAATCCTTTTACTGACCTAGCAGACTGCAAGACTGAGCACTTGGGTGCATATTAAGCCAGTGAATATGCTGAGAATCTGCCCTCTAAAAGGGATCAGAGCTCAACCCTTTGCCTTAAACAGAGCCCAAGCTTATAGAGAAACAATACAGAAAGTAACTACGCTTTAGACTCACATGTGCCTCACAGAATGACAAGCTTGCTGTGTTTAATCTTTGCTTAACACAGAAAAGTTTTCAACAGTTTGATTAAAACCTCAAAGCCACTACGAGCAGAAATAGATGACTGATGGTGCAGTTGTGGCCTCTCTTTCATAGATACTTGTCTACATTTTAAAGGCATCATGTGGCTTTTCAGACATCTGGTAACAGCTGATCATATTCAGGACAAGGACAGCAAGACTTCTGGTTGTCCAGATTGCGACACAACACTAAAACAGCAATGAGGAATCTTGAATTTTACTTGACTCTGTCGAGTATTATCATCCCCCTCCTTTCAGAATCATTCAAGTATTAAATGAAAACTGGAGTGCACTTATGAATACATTGTTCTAGTTCTGTGTATGCTGTACAATTAAGAAGATGTAACACCAGTAACTGATTACCAAGACAGACTGCAGCCAACTGTAAGGGAACACATTGTATTCACCATTTGTTAAGTAATTTAAAAAA
Organism: Callaeas wilsoni; assembly: GCA_013398955.1. Taxonomy (NCBI): domain Eukaryota; kingdom Metazoa; phylum Chordata; class Aves; order Passeriformes; family Callaeidae; genus Callaeas; species Callaeas wilsoni. The sequence goes on from VWPU01005871.1 coordinate 399,608, forward strand.
TAATAGTAAAATAACTTTTAAAATCCAAACAAGTCTAAGGGTGAATGGAAGGACAAAATTCAGACAATTTTATTGATAGATTTTGCTTACTGCTCTGGGGCACACTCTTACAAAATGTGCTATACAGAAAAAAAATAATTAAACCAAGCTAGAATAGCTCAGGGGCCTCCCAGGGCTTTAAAAACAATGTTTTAAAATTATGTCTGGAAAGGGTAGCTTGGGATTCAGCATACACCTGTAGGCTGTAGCAAATTTAGGCCTAATAGCTCTAAAAACAATATAAGCAAGCTAGTGCAGATCGTGAATTTGCTTTCTGAACAGGTGTTATCAACAGATTTTCTAATGTATAGGTGATGTAAATATATGTATGGTTAATAATAAAAATAAGAGACTGAATATACCTATTAACAGCATATGAGATGACATTAAGTACCATCTGTCTGTTCAAGAGCAAAATATTTTCTGGTTGTTGTATGGGTTATGCATGAAGAGTTAGGACTAAAACTTCCATAGCATTTAAACAAATAAGGCAGTACCACTCCTCCACTACTCCCAAGTACTTTTCTCACAAACGTATAACAAATTGTGGTAGCTTAATAAATTGAGACTCTGCAATCACTTTAGGAATCTCTGTTGTAGTGACCAGTTTTAAATAAATTTAAAATTCCGTTATTGACTATACTCATTTAAGCACTAAATACAGATACAAATATTGCACCTGGTATAAACATATAACAGACTAGAAACATAGTTTTGTTCATTACAAAATCACAAGGCTGAATTTCCATGGAAGGAATTTCTCACCAAGTACTAAAACTGTATTTGTGTGAAAACTTGAGTCACCCTCTGAATTATAAGTAACTTTGGGAGTTAATCCTCTCAGATTCAAGGAGGATTAAATAGTTCTAACCATTTTCCATTAGTAAGGAGAATTCTGCTGAAACAGTTTGGGTCTGGGTTTTGGTTGTTTGTTTTTTTTTTTTTAAACCTGCCCATAGATATTGAAAATTACACTTATTGAGTGAGCAAGTGATTCAGGGTCTAGTCCAACTGTCAGTTAAACCAATGAAAGTTTTGCCATAGCTCTCAATAGTGCAAGATCAGGAATATTGCATTTAGTGTGTAATAAGACTTAAAGCATGGTCTTAGCATTTCCGTACAGGCTCCAGCTGTGAAAGGCATTGTGTTGGTTCACAGCATCCTTTAGGTTCCCTCACATTTCTCCAAATAAAATGTGCATTTGTCTTGGTTGACCAGCGACTCCATATAAGACACTAAGAGTAGAATTGGATCTCAATTCAAAAGGGCACTACTGATGTAAAATTGTCCCTATTTCTGGCAGTTTTAATTAAAAGAATAAACCCCTTGCTTTCTGCCCTCAGAATTACTTTTAGCTGTATGTGGTTGTATTAAACCACCAGAGTCTTCATAGGAAAATTGAAACTCATTGAAACACCTAAACTAAAGATATTATCACTAGGCTAACACCCTGCTGGACAACGGCATGTTTTAAACACAATGACCTAAGGATATTGGTGGTATAAAATCTATAGAGAACTGTACCATTTTCCATTAGCCACTTGGAACTGCCAAAAATATTGGACGGTTTTTTGAGCATGCAAACCCTACTTGCAAACTTTGTCCTGTCCTTGTTATACAGAATAATTCATCCTAAAGGGTTCCGGAAATGCTTACAGAGATGTGAAGACATTCCCTTGATGGCTAAGACGTTACTGAAGTGTATTTTTTTATCCTTTTGAGATCCTCGGTATGTTTGTACTGCTTCTCATGCTGCATAGACATTAATTCCAGTAGTATATTCTGTCCGAGTATTTGTCTGCTTGATATTCAAATTTTTTATTGAAGGTAATTGAACGAAATAAGAAAATAATTAAAAGGGTTAGTCCACTGTCAAAGAAATATTTTAGGAAATATTTTTGGAATGTTACACATTAATAATGTCCAGATGTTGTTAATGTCTTCTTTGAAAATAATTCCTACTGCCTCAAGTAAATCCAAATTGAAAGAATGAACAATTACAAAATAAATATGGAAAAGTAAACTATAACATTTCTCAGCTTTAATGTCCAAACTTAACAATATTAGTAAAACCATAATGTTTTACCATGAGATGAAAAACAGGCTGTTTTGCAGATGTGAAGAAATATTTTTCAGAAATAAAATTGTACCTCGTTTAATCTTCATAGTAGTAAAGTATTCTTTTTGCTATATTGTATTTTCAATATGAAATACAGAAAGTCATAGGAGATGGTCCTTAACCTTCAATTTGTTATTATTCTTTTTATTTTATGTAATTTTAGATAGACATGAGAAACTAGAGCTTAGGAGGGAATCAAGTAACACAATGAACTGACTCACCTGAGTCCATAAGGCCACAACAATGTGACAGCGTACTATATATTGCTTTGAAATTTACCTGTATTGACTCTTAGACCAGGGTTGGACCTCTAAATAATTGCTATCTCACTACCCAACAAAAACTCTTTGTATAATGTGCATATAAAAAGCATGTATAAATGGGCAAATAATGTCATATGTGGTTTTATTTAAGCTTATTCACTCCAAATTTGGGATTAGGATAGAATAAGGAATGCTTTGAAATGTGCTATATACTTTGTATGTGTCTCATAAATTAATGGAGAGCTATTTAAGGATTGGTTTAGGCATCTTAAGTATTTTAGTGGAACAGTTTTTCTTTTTGTTCCCCAAGTGTTAAGCCAGGTGCCACAGTATCTGTGAATCCAGATGTCCACAGCTCAGAAGGACCTGTAAATTTTCTGATAATGTGCTAAAACAGTGATTATTTGCATTACAAGCCAAGTCTTTAATACAAAGACAACTACTTCATAAGTAAACAGCATATATAAATGCATTTCATGTATTGATGAGGGAGGGGGTTTTTGTGTCATAACTAAACATACATTAATACTATACCTTAATGAGCACCGTTTTTATAAATCTAGATCATTATCCATTTTGTTTTGATGATAAGCTGTTTGGTCAGTTTACTTTGTAGTGCTCTAACAGCAGCACACAGCAGTTCTGCCTGAAGAAGTAAGCCCTCATTTGCCAATGTACATATGTATGTATATGCTGATTATATGGGAGCGTATATGTATTTATAAATCTCTGTGTGTTTCACTATGTATTTGTAAACTTCTGTATACATCTATATGTGTGAGCAGAAGTACATAAATAACTAGATTCCTATATATACATACATAACACACTGCAAATATTTAAATATTCTAGATCTACAACAAACATGATCTTTCAGAATATCTTCGATTGCTCTGTGGCTCATACAAAAATAGTTGATGGTCTTTGTCTTTAGGTACTGAAGCAGTGTCCATAACTTGCACATCCAAAGAAACTACAGCATTGACACCCTTGTTAGTAGTCTTATAAAAAAATACTTGTTCAAAAAGAATTACAAACTGAATCTAGCCTGTATAACCTTAGGCCACTGAGACATGAGCCTGGGGCACTTACCTGTCATGTATCCCTTTACACCTCTAAATCCCCACAGTAACAGACCATCTGCACCCATAATCAGATGGCCAGATTTTAGAGCAATACACCTTGTTTATAAAGGGCAATTCTAATTTACAACTAACTCTATTTTGGGAGGTACTTTGGGAGCAAACCTCTGATGCTTTCAGATCAGCCATCTGTCTCCTCTCTCGCCGAGTTACCTCTAGGTTATGCTCTTTCCTCTCCTCAGCATATTATCCTGTCTCTTGCACACTCACGTAGAAGGACTATCAAGAGAAAGAGCATTTTAGCAGTTAAGATGTTCAAAAATTGTCCTAGAATATATATCTACACACTCTTCTGAGCAATGGTTTCAACAGTAGGATGAGGCAGCTTTAGGCACTTTCTGCTGTGGTGTTTGCTGTCTCTTGTGGCCCTGATTAGAAAGGGAGAGGGGGTGGTACAGGGACAGACCCTTTGCACAATTTAAAAGCATCCACACTACCCACCTAGGTCTGCACTGTGGGGTTCCTGAGGGCTGGAACTTTCCTGTGTGTCCCTGGTCAAGTCTACAGACTCACCACATTGTCTGCAAGCAGCTCTTCAGGGTGAATAATCTTTTCTTCCTTTGCAAGTTGCTGCTACAGTCACCTGTTCAAGAATGTGCTACCAGAGAATTTCATGCCAGCTTTACCCACATGCAAAGTTCCTTGTCCTGATAATAAACTCAGCTTACAGCAAGCTAATTGGTACACAGAAGTGTAGTCATTAGGCAAATCCAGCACTTTGGAATGCACTTGCACTTCCTTAAAGGTGTTCCTGTAAAGTGCCCAAGCCACGGCAGGCTGTTTGCTGTTCCTGCTGCCTTTATGTGTAGTGGTATGTTGCAGACGTGCAGCAAATTTTGAACAGATAACACAGGCTAAATTAATTTCTGGAAGAATATGAAATGGAACCAAGAATTCAGGAGAACTCTAAACAGAATAACATGTCAGTGCTCTAAGCACATATCCCATCCATAAGTGATAGAATCCACAAGCACTGGAATCTCTGCTGCACTAGAAAAGATGCTAGTGCTTATGTTTCTGGAGAGAAATACAGGAACATAGGAATAAAATCTGGAGGTTTAGGGAAAAGATGGCTAGATTGTGTTCTGATATTTGTAAAGAGGCATGAAATAAATTTGTTGCCTTCCTTCAGCAGTTTGATAGACTGCGACCATTGTAAAACTAGCTTCAATAAAATCCATTACAATCCACACATTTATGCTGAAAATCTGTTAGTCCACAAAGTAACACAGTTAACAAATTTCGTGTTAAAATCACATTTGTATTAGCTACACAATGTAACAAGTAAAGGAAAAAAAGAAGCTGAAGAATAATACCTTTAAGAACAGCTACAGTGAGTGGATTGAGCAGTTGGAGTACTATTGATAGAATGTTGTAAAAATAGAAGTCGGCATAATCATGTCAGCTCTGGGAATATCTAACATTTTTTGTTTAAACAGACCCTAAATCTCTGTAGAGAAATTCTGTGAAATGGTACTAGGGCAATATAAAATTTGTTTTGAATAAAATATTACACGTTTCTGAGGAAATACCTAAATATTTATAGTTATATCATTATTCACTATATAAATTAAATATTCAGATGAGCTTGGTTTTACTTCATGAAAGTGCTTGCATCATCTAATTTCTGCATCAGTTTCAAACACCATCTTCTGTACTACGGGTGTCAGGGTGTGCTGAAAAGAGTAACATCTGAATTGCTGTGTTAGCACACGTCTTACATTGTTGTCTTGAATAATCTACCTAGTCCTCGTGAGACTAAGGCCTCATGATTTCATACCCTTTACATCGATAGTTCTACTTTGATTATGGGCATGACTCTCTGTGGTGGTGCACTGTCCTCCCCCTCAGTGGAGCTATTACAGAAGAATAATGTCCAATAAAGAAAAAACAATTATTGAAGTAGCTTTCATTCCAGAAACAACTGCATAGCTGGATGAAGCCAATAGGTTTGCTACATCCCTCCCAGATTCCAGCTCGCATCTTGCTACTGAAACCTGATGTGTATTTATATTCTTTTGGTCTCTCTGTTTAAATTAAATGGATTCACAAAGGGATATTATTGAAATTGTTCAGTCCTGTGGACAGGTAACCTGAACACACCTCTACTGTTGAGAGATCTTACCACGCAGCATTTCTCAACTGGACTTGATTTAGAACTGCTAAATGTTCCCAATGCTTAGTAAAAATCCAAGCAAATTCAAAACTTGTATTTAAAAGGCTTGAGTTGACCTGACCAGACAAGGAATACATTCTTCATTATTATCAGCAACTAAAATTCAGACACGTCTTGCTCTCCATTGCAAAATTTCAATTCCTGTAAAAAGAGTTAATGAAAATGGGGAGGGGGGAGATTTGAGCCTTTTTTTTTCCCTTTGAAAATAATTTTAAAAGAATGGAACATTTTCCTTTTTATTCTTTGCCATCATTTATTTTCCTGTTAAACATTCAAGGAAAAATTGAGATTTTGCTGTGTGGGTACTTCAAGAAAGTCAGAACTTATATTAAAGTATGCTTCTTAAAGTAATTAACGGCTATGACAAGTTGCATTTAATTATAAGTCGATGAGCAGGATATTCCTGGTCAATCCACTTTCACTCTGTTAAGAACCTGAATAGAGTTCATATGATTACTGAAGATGATATATTTTCAGAATGGGAGTAAAGAAAAACAGTACTTGGTTGTTTTGTTGTTGGTTTGGTTTTTTTTTTTAAACTATAGATGCAATTCATGTCCCAAGTTATTTCTAAATGCCTCAAAATAATTCTCTGAAGTGTCTTTTTTCTTGTATCAGTGAACCAGTTGAGTCAGAAAAGAGACTTCTCTAACCTTTGTCTACTTTTAGTGTCACATTCTGTTTAAATCTTTTTGTGGTGCCTAAACACTTAGATTAATTTTCTTTCATTTTCAGGAAGCTCAAATTGGAAGTGACAAAATATTTTGATATAAGTTGTTCTTCAGGGATTTTGGCTTAAAAGTACTACTGGCATAGTAGAAAATATCTGAAAATCTCTTTTCTTGTGATTTTCTCTCCAATTTCAGTGGTCAGAGATTCAGGAATTAAAGTACTTCAAATACATTTCATATCAATATTAATTTTTAGTATTTTTTGGGTCTTGAAAATAATGTTTTCTGTTTGTTCCCTTTTTTTTTAAGTTTGGTATTAAAGAGCACATTGACCAATATGCATTGTACAGTGCAAGTGCCACATATAAGTTAGCAATCCATATGCGAAAGGTGACACAAAGTGCCAAGTATTATAATCTTCGATGATAAATAATGTCTGAACTATTGCTTGTCCCTGAATCATAAATTCTTGCTGTGATATTCTATATTGAAAAAGTTGAAAAGTTCCATTTCATGAGAAGACGTGCTATGGCATGTGAATGAGAACAAACATCCTTTATCCTTTGAATCACTAATTAGGATTTTTCCCCCATGAATTGCAGTTTTGCCAAACCTTTAGGTTCTGAAACAATTATTCACCACCCTGAAGTCTTTAGACTACTTCTAGCTTCAGATACCTAAAATATTGAATGGTGTAATATAAATTCCTTCCTTTATACAAAACTTTATAAATAAAATTATCATTTTTTCCCTATACCTCTAGAACTAGCATAATTTCTTTATGATTTTTAAAAGAATATTGAGATACATTATTCTTGTGATGATGTAAATACACCACTGATTTTGAGTTATCACACACACAAAAGAAGTCTACTTCATTCTGGAAGCTGAACAGGGTGAGATTTGAAACACAGAGTCCGCTGTCGACCTCTTTCCTTGCTTTCTGAGTAAAACCAAGAGGAATCAACCACATGCATTAGATCAAGGAAATAAAAAATCAGTCAATTTTACACTGTAGGCACTAACTCAGACTTACAGGCATCTCTCTGATTATAGCAGGAGCCAATTAACAGCCATAGCAGGCAAAGGCCGAATTGCTCATTGACTTCAGCCAAGAGTGTGAGAAGCTGAATGCTTTGTCTTGCCAACAGCTGTAGGTCTCTTTGTTGCTTCGTCATATAGCTTCATCCATAGCTTCATCATTTTAAACAACTTCTATTCCCTGGAAAAACCCAGATTTTATTTGGCTTATTAAAATATGTGCTAGTTTAGTAATACCAACCGAGCCCCTCCTGAACGCATGCAACCCACAGTTTTCTGAGTTTTGCAGCTTAGATGAATTCCACAGGGCTTTCAAAGAGATGGAAAAAGGGATATTCCAGATAGCAGGGCAAGCATGCTGCCAAATTTAAAATTCTCTCTCTGAGGTATGGACAAGCTACGGCTTTCTGCCAAATGACTATATGATTAACACAAGGAAAGCAATGGGTTTTTTTCTCTAGACTCATTCTGAAATTTATCCATTCCTGTCTGTCAAAACACAAACCCAAACAGCTGAAAATAGTGTAAGATACACATGAAAAAAGGCTTAAATTTTTAAAATTTTTAAAATTTTATAGAAAGTCCTAAAAATAAAGACTTCCAAAATCTCAGATAATAAGGATATGGACAGTTCTGTCATCCATCTCCTTCTCATGAAAATTTGAATTGCAGTGAGATTTTTTTAAAATTTTCTTTGTCTAATGTATTAAAACACTTCTTTAGTGGATGGAACTAGGCAAGGAAGAAGTAAAAAAATAGAAAAAACCAGGGTTTTTTCTGTATTATCATAGATTATAGAAAGAAGGCAGCATGTTATAAGAAAGATTTGATTTCATCAGAGCCATATTCCCATGTGGATGTGTCCATCCCTGTTGGATATTCTCTAGAATCAAAATTTTAGAAAAGGGAATATATGTCAAAAAAATCTGTATCTAATGTTTACCATAGAATCATAGAATGATTTGGGTTGGAAGGCACCCTAAAGATCATTTTGTTCCAACCCCCTGCTGTGGGCAGGGACACTTTCCACTAGAGCAGGTTGCTCAGAGCCCCATCCAGTCTGGTCCAAAACACTTCCAAGGATGGGGCATCCACAGCTTCTCTGGGGAACCTGTTCCAGTGCTTCAGCACCCTTACAGTGAAGAATTTCTTCCTAATAACTAATTTAAATCTACCAATTTTCAGTGTGAAGCCATTCTCCCTTGTCCTGTCACTACATGCACTTGTAAACTCTCTCCATCTTTCTTGTAGTCTCCCTTCAGGTACCAGAAGGCCACAAGTAGGTCACCCAGAAGCCTTCTCTTTTCCAGGATGAACAAACCCTATTCTCTGAGCCTTTTCTCATAGGAGAGGTGCTCCATCCCTCTGATCAACTTGATGGCCCTACTTTGGACTTGATCTAACTGGTTTATGCCCTTCCTCTTCTGGAGACCCCAGAACTGGATACAGTACACAACATTTATGCTTAAATTTAAGTTTCTTTATATACTTCATCTAATACTGAAGTAGTAAGGCGTGAACCAAGTTTGCCCTACAGATGAACCTTCCAACAAAATGTTATATATATATATATATATAGTGTCTCATTAACAAAGTATTGTTATATAGGTTCATTTACAGGCAAAACATGTTTACTTTTCTGTATCTAGCAGGGTATAGGATCAAAGACAACTCCTTTGGTTCCTCATTGAGCCCTGACCAGGCTTTGGGAGAAAGCCAACAGGAGAATGAAATTAGAAATTATGTCATCTTATTTGTTTAACAATATAATAGCTGGGCGACTGTCACAGCAAAGTGGAGGAGCCTCATTACCTGCAAAGGTGAATGCACCCCAGGATTTCCCAGGTACTGTGCATGGTTCCCCAGTCCTTCACTGTGGCAGCGTCCCCCCATGGCTGATGTTCGTTGGACTTGGACGATGGGAAATTATTGCGGAAACCGGTGATGTACAGTTCCCAAGGGGCGATGTACAGGTCCCAGTTAGCTGGTGTGGTTCTCCGGTCCTTCACTGTGACTGTCCCACACCTGATGTTTGTTGTACTTGCATGATGTATCTTTATTGGGGTGACTGGGGTATCTTTCTTCACTATAGGCATTCTTTCATAGTAATGATTATGTGCATTGCTTAGCTTACCCTTTTGTGATTCGTTGAAGTTGTACATTGTAGTAAATCACACTCTTCCTTAATTTGGTGTCTGTGTCTTTGTCACTGACCCTACCTATCAGCAAAACAAATACTGCAAAGAAAATATGACTCATTTTCATCAAAGAAGGACTGTTTCACTTGGAAAGATTAATTTAATAGCAGACTAGCCCTGATTTAGGGGAATAAATCTGATTCATTTAAAAAAAGGGAAAAAAAAAGGGAAAAAACCCACAAAAACCAAAAGCAACAAAAAACCCCCAAACAAACAAACAAACAAAAAAAAAAAAAAAAAAAAAAAAAAGAAATTCAGATCATGTTATCAAGAAAATAAGAGAAAAAAAGACAGACTGAAAGTATTTAAGAGTTCATAAAAGATATCCTGTCTTCCACTCTTTTGATTTATTTCCCAGAAGCTATGTTCAGGTACAATTTTTGCTATTGTTTTAATAAGTCAATACTACCAGTTCACGTCAACTCTGATTTACCAAAATCCACACTCTCTTCAAGCTTGAACCTAATGACTCTGTTATTATCAGTAAAATAAATAGAACTGGGACACAGATTTAAACCCTGGACATTTTCTTCACTCTTTAATAGTGAGCTTTAGCCTCTGGCATTGTTTTGGCTTGTGTGAACTAGCTCTCTTCCAGGTAATGTTTAGACCATTGATAGTTCCCAGGAGGCAGGATAGAAGAAGCCATATATTCTGTATATACTATATATTGTATATATTCTGGACCTGTGATGTGCCAGTAGTCCTTAATTCTTGAAAATGAGACTATTTTATTTGATAATATAGAGGTATCCAGTGAAACTCTGGATGCTCACAGTAACGCTGCCTCTAATACTTTACCACCCTGGACATAAATCTAGACACAAACTAGTTTTTATTTCTAACCTACCAGAAATACTATGGCGGTCATAATTTTTACTGAACACTCATGTCCTTATGGGTCCTTAGCTTTCCTATGTGCAGTTTTCTTGGTACTTAAGGAACCAAAGAGCCAAGAAGAAGTCATAAAGCTAGCATTTCCCATAATCCACTCATATCTTTTCCACACAGAAGCTGCAGGCAGTCTGTGTTTGGGTGCCTTGAGGTAAACTACCCAGCTAATTGCACCCTAACTGGTGCCCTAATGTACCTCTAGGCCCTTCAAAGAAACCAACTAGAGAAGCTGTGGCCTTCAGTCATGCCCAGGTTCTGGTTTGATTTAAAATCATGTCTTAGAGCTGAGAGTTGGTGGAATTGGAAGAAACGACTGGATCTATTCAAAGTTTTCAGTATTTAATATTAAAAAAAAACTTTAAAATTGATCATTGAACAAAGATTGGTGTTGTGGTACTTTTGAAAGGCCATATTTAGTGGAAATAATAATATGAATCCCCTACTTAAATGACAATAACTTAGCTCCATACTCTTGATCTTGACTAATTTTCAGACAAATTAGCATCTGACATTCCTCTGAACAAAAGGAGGCAATTTAAGCAACATTCCACTGTTCTGAAATAGTTATGTGTTTTTAAATAAACTAATATTTGGAAATCAGCAATGACTTCATTTTGTGTACATCTGTCAATCAATAATATAATTAAATAAGTCTTGCTATACAGTGTGGAAATAGAAATGTAATATGCATGGTCTTCTATTTTTCTCATTGATTGTAGTATTTTTAATCCATACTCTTGGGAAAAAATACCTTTAGCATCAGTCAGGACTATAACTTTACAAGCTGTGAAAAAAACCCCATATCATAGTCAATTTATTCCTAGGAGAGTCACCATAAAAACCAAACAAGACTTTTTTAATGCTTCCCCCCTTCTTTTTGCTGCTAGCTGACTCTACAAATATCACATATATTGTTTTCATTTCTTTACATTGTAACCCACCTGAGAGTTCATAAAACATGTGCTTGTTCCTCGTGATTCGGCAAACTCAGTAAATGGTAGAAATATATTAAGTTTGTACATCTCTAGTAGAATTATTAGGGAATAAGAAACAATGACCCCTACAAGAAGTCAGAATTCAACAGGGATGTAAAGTAAATTGATCATAGTAAAAGAAACCTACCAGAAGAAAACAATACAGCACTCAACTTTTTCAGGTCTCAAGGTAGCTCTGTAAGCAGTTGAAACTGTAGCCATAGCCACTTGTTATTATTTTTGTTTAAATAAATATTTAAATATACTTTGTGACAGATTTTTTTCTCATGGACAGTAAGAGTTGCAACAAACTTTTTTCCAAATATTTGCTAGTGGCTAGAAAAATCCATCTCATGTGTGAATTGAATTATCCAATTCTCTACATGGGGAATATAGAGTTAGGAAAATATTCTCATAATATAGATGCCTGGACTTGCATAAAGTTACGTGAAATGGACTTGGGCTATAATGGCACTTTGCCTTTTTCCAGATGTGGCTGAAGAGATAAAAATCAACATTAGTGACTTCTTTTCATTTTCTCCCCAACATGTAGCAGAGTAAATAGTCATTGCCATGGCATAAAATCTGATCCCTTGCTACAGTACATATAGATTCTTTAATTACCTCATTCTTTGTTCTGTGCTTAGTTCCACATGGAAGAATTTGCAATATTTGAAAAAAAAAATTAAAATTTATCACATTTTCTTCCCTGCAGTACTTTACTGTTAAAAATAATATTGACAAGATTTTTATACAAACCTATGACCAATGATTCTTTCTGTGATCCTAGGCCTTTAAAGAGATGTAACTAGAAGGAAACTCTAGCTATGGGAATGTAGGTGATTTATGGGCTGAATCTCAGTCTTTAAAGTCGAAACTGAGATTTTTGTATCCAGAAAATTTTCTGGAAACACCATTAAAACCAATCAAATATGATATTACCATTTTAAATGCATAGAGAATTACTGTCCATGCACACATACACACAAAAGTCCCCTACCCAAATAAAACTCAACAACCAAAATCAACCTGTCAAGCAAACAAATAAATTTTGTATTATTGGTCTGAGATATTGTCTCGGTTTGAGACAAGTTAAGAGGAAATGTCCTGAAATATGTGTCTCCTCTGAAGAAGGTAGATTTCAGCATTCCTTCCCCCCACTGACTATGAAAGAAATTTTTTGGTGGAAAGTGAAAAAAATTGTTTATTTAACAAGCAGATTGAACGCAGGCACAGGAAAAAGAATGAATAATGGTAGATAATAAACCTTATCCGCTGTAGAGAAAGCTGGTGGATTTAGAGTTCTTTCTGCAGGTGTGTCTCGGCTCCTCCCGAGGTCCGGAGCCGGGGTGCGGCATCCCAGGGCCTCCCTTCCGGGCCACGGTATGGGGCTCCCAGTGATGTTCTGGTGTTTGGACCAGGCCAAAGCTGAACAGTTCCAGAAGAAGAAGCCACAGTCTCGGGAAACTTTTTGTCTCAGCTAACAAAAAAAGAGGGTAGCTAAAAGCAAAGAACGAAACTCTCTTTCCCTGCTGCACATGCAGAGCTGAGAGCTGAGAAGAAATGAGACGGGTACCTGTCTTTGAACACAGACCACGGAAAGAATTCCCCTGGCTTCCCCACTCCCCCTCTCCCAGACCTAGCTTAAAGTTGCAGGCCCCTTCTTTGGGCATAAAGCAGACAATAGAGGATACAGTATCATAAAGTCACCCCAAGACAGATATATACTTACTAAATAGACTGGAGCTATTTTACACTATATGCACTGATAACCCCCAAATTTCTGTCCATTGTTGCTGATATATGCCTATATCTGTTTAAGCACATTAAATTACTCATCAATAGTAACTTCATGAACTTATTCATATCCAGGTGTTCAATCATAATTTTGATTTATCAGATTTTGTGAAACTTTCAGATAAAAATATTCAGCCTGTCAGCATCCTGATAAGTACTTATTTATTGTCTTTTTCAAATGACTTCAGGAAGTACTAAATATCATTATGAGTTTTCACAAGCAAGGTAGAACGACTGGCTGAACAACAACCAACAAGTTCAAAATCAGTGTCTTCCAAAACAAAGGTAGTAAGTTCTTAATCTAGAAGATGACAGCAATGCTGTTCCCCTCTGCCTAGAAGGAGTTATTTATATGCAAGTTAATATTTGACTCAGTAATTCTGGTTCAGAAGCAAGTTGGATAGAAAGTATAAAGTTAAGTATATTCTCTACCATTGCTGAGGCCTATTCCTGGAATCATATTGCCTGGGCTTCAGCAGGTATATCTGTGCTGCTGAGTAAAAGAGAGTTATGAAACAAGCTTGACCCCTGAAGTCCACACTCCTTGCTGTCAGCTCACTGCATAAATCTGTTTGAGACAGCATCTACTTACATTCATTAAGATACTATTTCTAAATTTCCATGGAATAGTTTGCTTCCTAAACCTCTCCAAGGGCGGTGAGGTGGCCACTATGACACCGTTTGGTAAGCTGCAACATCTCCGCTGATCTGCACTTCAGAAAACAATCTCTGCAGCCTCATGCCTCCAATGTTCTTTCATGTGTGTCCAAGGGCATGTAGCACATACACTTCCAATTTCATTCTGCCACTGTTGAGGGAACCAGCGTAACATTTGTTTTATTTATTTATTTATTTTTATTGCAGACATACAGAGCCGATGAAATAGTGTAAACAGCCAGGAGATAGGGAAATCCCATTAGTCTCACAACACCTAGGACAAAAAGATAAGGCAAATCCATTTTAGAAAGAGCTTGATCAATGTGTCAAGCTTTGGACCCTAGTCTTTAACAGCATATACATAGCCAAGGACTTCAAAACCAAAACTGCTGATCACAGAGACACTAATAAAGTTACAGAGGAGATTTTAACTCCCTTATTAGGATGAATAACAGAAACTATAATCTCAGGTTTTATCAAATATAAATAATTCTGCATTACTCATTTAGTTACCAAATTTATAATGGGCAATTATATTTTAAAACTACTGCTACTTAACAAAACCCTAGCAAAAACTATCCCAGGTACTTATCTTGTTATACACTTTATATGGGAAAGAAGGACTTCTCTCTTTTTAATGACTTTTGTTCTATGACAAATATTTGTCAAGATAAAAGAACGGTATTACTTTTGTCACCTTTCAATTCAATGTTTAAAGAATCAGTTTTTGCATCTCCTCTCAATGTCAGCATGAAGGTCCTACCTCCACATTTCACTAGATTTGAAATTTTACACTGACTCTCTAAATGCCTTGTCAGCTAGTCTGTAGGATATTGGACTGTTGTGGCCCTAAATGAATAATCAATTTTAATAACTAATTACTTAAACCTTGAAGAGTGTGGTCCAAAAAATGTAGTGGTTTTGCTGCACTACCATAGCAGAGGTCTGATACTGTATTGTACAATGAGGTACTTGGTCTTCTTCATTTTCCTGTAATGGTGAGGCTTATTGCCTATATTCTGCCATTCAGTTTGTGGGGGTTTTTTTGGTCTACTTGCAAACCCTTAGGGTGAAATATTCAATAGACATATCAAGGCACATCTGTAAACTCCTTTGAAAATTTATATATCATGAAATATTAATGTAAAGCAGCTTGTATCTCTTGAGTGAGGACAGACAAAGTTGACGTTGTAGTGGGTGCCTGCTGTAGGCCTGCTGACCAGGAACAACAAGTGGATCAGGCCCTCCAGTTTACATTCATGGGCCATGGTCCTCATGGGGATGCCAACCAACTCAGTATCTGTGGGGGTGACAGCACAGTAGTGCATAGGCAATCCAGGAGTTTCCTGGAGTGCATAGATGATAATTTCCTCCTCTTCAAAGGTCTGTTTGTAAAACTCCTATGAGATAAAGTCCTGGAGGGAAGAAAGGCCCAAGAAAGCTGATTAATATTCAAGAATTGCCCACTCCATGCTTAAGAGTGGTCCATCCCAACAAACAGGAAGTCAGGCAAAAACCGCCAGAATACCTGTGTCAATGAACAAGGAGGTCCTGGCCAAACTTAAAGGAAGTACACAGGTTGTGGAAGCAAAGAGATGTAACTTGGGAGAAACACAGAAATAATGTTTGAGATTCCAGGGATTAATTAGGAAAGCTAAAGCCTGCATGGAATTCACTGCACAGCAGTGTCAAAAACAACACGAGGGGTTGCTATAAGTGCATAGGTGACAGAAGGAGGATTAGGGAAAATACAGACCCATTGCTCCACGAGGTGGGGAACCTGGTTACAGAGAACATTAAAAAGGCTCATGAAAATGCTGGGGCTTACCGAGGGGTAGGGCCTACCCCTACCCTACCGCTTTCCTACAGCTGGAAAGCGGTACCTGACTGTCCTATTGGCCACCAAGTTGAATAGGAGCCAGAAGTGTGCTCTTGCAGTAGAGAGTCTCTTGTTCCAGACTGTAGCAGGAGTATTGCCTGCAGGTCAAGAGGAGTGATCCTGCCTCTCTGCTCAGCACTGATGAGGCCACATCTGGCATATTGTGTCCAATCCTGGGCTTCCTCAGTAAAAGATAGACATGGACACATGGACATACTAAAGAGAGTCTAAAGAAAGAACACAAAAATTATAAAGGGACTGAAACATTTCACATATGAGGAAAGACTGAGGCGGTTGGGCCTGTTCAGCCTGGAGAAGAGAATGCTCAGTGGGAGACCTTAGCAATGCACATAAATACCTGCAGAGAGTGTGAAAAGAAGATGAAGCCAGGCTCTTCTCGATGATGTTCAGTGACAGGACCAGAGGCAACAAGTACAGGCTGAAACAGAGGACATTCCATCTGAATGTCAGGAAACATTGTGAGGATGATCGATTACTGACACAGGTTGTCCAAAGAAACTGTGGAATCTCTGGAATCTGTGAAATATGTGTGGCTATTCAAAATTTCTTTGGAAATGGTCCTGGGCACCCCGTTCTACGTGGCCCTGTTTGAGCAGGGAGGTTAGAGATGACTTCCATTCTGTAAATTTTTGAAATCTCAGCCATAAACACAGAATATATATACGTATTTTGTTTTCTCACCATATTAAAGAATGAATGTCTTTCAATGAACACATATTTTAAATGGTTGTAGCCTTACAGTTTCAACTTCCTTGAAAATAATTTCATTTTACTCAGTGTCAAAGCTTTTATTCACATAGAGGGACAGATTATTGATAGACAGCAGCAGTCCAAACATACTGGCACTATGCTGAAGTAATGATCTAAAGTAATGCATAAATAATGATTTTTTTTTTCCTCACCTATTCTAAGATGCATATTTCATAGTTTGCATCCACTGACATTAATCTGAATGACATAAATAATTTGCATAGAGTGATGCTCCGGAGAGTCAAACCTTAGGAGAGTGGGACACCAGATTACTATTACAAATTAATGTGATGCACTTTGTCTAGTGTTGCTTATAGTCTCAGTGTTAATACAGACGTGAACTGTACAATATATTAGGCAGTCCTTAACCAAGATTCTTTAATAATGCACTGAATGATCTCTGTTACAAAGATTGCAGAACTAACCAAAATTTCCAGGATGCTCATGTGTTACAAAATCAGAGGTGCTTAAATCAAACAAAGTTTTGAGGTACCAGATGTAGTGTGGAGAATAAATGTGACCAGCCTAGTTTTTTTCCCTGTTACCTCTCTGAAAATCCTTGGTCAGTAGCACTGCAATTAGCTTTAAATTGTTGAAGACAGAGGGTAGGAAGTGAGATAAAGGAAAAACCCCTTTTCTTTTTATTGTTTATTTTATTTTTAAAATTTTTTTTTCTTAATATATTTTATATGCTGCCTTCAGATGGGAATGCTCTTAGTCAGCATCAAGTTTAAGAATATGTTTTCACTAGTGATGATAAATTTGTGAAGCACCTAATGACTGTTTTGAACTTTACAATTGAGAGAGACATACCTTTTCCTGCATCTGACAAAGAAAGCTTCTTATTCCTTTTTAAGAAAGAATCACTTAGATTTTTCTTGACTTGCAATGATATGCTGGACAGTTTTACTGACTATTAAATCCTCCACATCTGTCACTGAGTCATAAAACATTTGATAGGAGGTAGATCTCAACTTTTCCTTCTCCTTATTTTTCTCTTTCTTACCTTCTTACAACACAATGTTTATGAAGCCTCATCATTACTTTTCCTCAAAGTGATATGAATTAATAATTTGTGACTTATTTATTTTTCTGAAAAAAAAATTAAAATCTATGGATTGATTACTTTTTTCTATTTAACTTGTAATGTGAGAAACATGAAAGACTAAAAACTCCATAAGTAAACAAGGAATCCAAAGAGAGATGAAAATTTCATAACCATCACTATTTGTGGCATAGTGTCATGGTTTAACCCCAGCTGATAAATGATCTACCTCACTCCCCCACCAAAGGGGTGGAGGAGAGATTTGTAAAAGTGAGAAAGCTCTTAAGTTGAGATAAAGACAGTTTAAAGGTAAAGCAAAAAGGCACACACACAAGCAAAGCAAAACAACAAATTAATTCACTGCTTCCCATGGGAGGGCAGGTGTTCAGCCATTTCAGAGAGCAGGGCTCTGTTACATGTGTCTTGAGAAGACAAATACCATCACTCCAAATGTCCCCTGCTTCCTTCTTCTTCACCCAGCTTTCAATGCTAAACATGAGACCCTGTGCTCCGGGATATCCCTTTGATCAACTGTGGTCAGCTGTCCCAGCTGTGGCCCCTTCCAGCTTCTTGCGCACTCCCAGCCTTCTCACTGTCAGGGCAGTAGGAGAAGAAAAAACAGCCTTGACTCTATGTCAGCAATATCTAGAACATCTCAGAACCGTCAACACTATTTTCAGCCCAAATCCAAAACCTGGTCCCATAACAACTACTGTGAAGAATACTAGTTCTTTTCCAGTCAAAACCAGCACACATAGTAAAAGATGGATCAAAGTTGATTATTCTATCTTATAATTCTTAGGGTATTGACCACTAAAACCATTAAAAATACATTAAAAACTAAATTTTTATTTTCAATGAAATTATGTTGGCTTTTTCCATTTTTTAGGAAGAAACTATTCTCAGGTTTAAAAACCCTTGGAAGGTGGGTGTCTCTTTTGTTTTGTTTTGCTTTTTTTCATTGTTTGTTTTTTTTGGTTTTTTGGGATTTTTCTTCCTGCCAGTTCATATAATTCTTCTATTTTTTTTCTTTTTTGGTTTGGAATTTTAGGAAGCCAAACAAGAAAGCAGATTTTTTTTCTTTCTTCATGATTTCTACATTCATTGAGAGGAAAACGAATGTAAATAGTGGATTCAACTGTCAAAGAGGCTACATTTGCCTGACTGAAAATTGGTTTCACTAAGTCTTCTTACTCCTTTTATGAGTGCATCTGGCAATAAGAAAATATAGTTATAAATTTTTAGTTGTATGCTTTATAAGTGAAAAATAAAAGTAATATGAAGAAATAAACCAAGAATTAGAATAAATACCTGTTGAGCACACAGGTATCAATGATAAGCAAATCCAACTCCAGAATATCCATGTCATTCTTAGATACTGATTTGGCAATGTGCATGTTTATTATTGCTGAAAAAAATCTAATATTAAAAAGAAGAAAAAAAGAGTTATTGTTTGAACTATTTGAGGACTCAAACTGAAATGAAAGTCCCAAATTACCAACCTTTTAGAGACATTAGCTGATAAAATTTAAAATATAGAAACAGGTTCTGGATTTCTTAATTTAAAATAATTTTAGATTAGAAAAGAATATCTATAATGATATTAATTTTTCTTAAAGTATATAATTTAGAAATCATCTTAAAATAACAAAAGTAGTTTATGCTTCAGGGCATGTAAGGGCTGAAAACTAGAGTTCACTTAGAATTTGAATTAAAGCTGTTAAAATTTAACTCAGGAAAAGAACCTTTTTAAAATTTTTACCCATTTTTTTTTTCTCCTCTCTCAGGACTACCTCTTTAGGTACACACTCACACACCCATACATGCACACATGTCTCCAGAGTCAGGATACCTGACTTCAATAACACCGATAATTCAATTCATTTATTTTGAATGCTTGGTTCAGTTTCTAAAGAAATCAAAATATTGACATATCGTTTTCCTCTTCAGAATGCATTCCTTTTAAAACCACTGAAACGTGATCCTCCGTTGTGGCAACTGCTACATCTAGCAACATCAAAACACATAGAGAAAAAAGAAAACAGTATTAAACACGCCTTTAAAATATCATGACACAATATGTTAATGAAAAAGTTGTTTAAATCCACCGATGTCAGGGTTTAAAAAAGTGTTGATTTGGCTAATAGTTCCTTAAGGAATATAGGAGTTAAAATCAAGGCTGGTAGAAGTATTTTTGTGTTAAATTTAATGATCCTTATGGGTCCCTTCAAAATTGAGATATTTTATTCTATATTGTTCTATTCTATTCTAGTCTAGTCTATGTATAGAGTTAAAATACTTTATAATTATTGAAGTATAAATTAATTGTGACAACATTGGAAGAAGTTATCAAAATTCTGGGTACATAACTTCAAAATTAATTATTCATAAGCTATTAAATGGAGCTAGAGACTACTTGGATATTGTTGCAGGTAATAAAGAAGATTAATGACTGTAAAAGGAAAATATGCTAGTTTGGTAAAAATTGCATCTCAGCTGAGTGGCTAGTAGAATTTTCTGTTTAGCTAGACTTATCATTTGACTACAAATTTATCAGGAAAACTGTTCCTCTAATTGTACATGAAATCTATGATTGCTAATGTTTGCTAAGATGTTTAATTTTTAAGGTTGTCCACTGAAAGTCCAAACTTAATGTAGGTAAAAAATCCGCATAGGAAAAATCCAACAAAAACCAATATGTGAGCTATCTTTATTGCTAGAATCATAATTAATTCTGAAATTACGCAAGCATTCTCACACTTGCCATTCTGCAGGACAGAAACAAGGTGAATGTCAGTTCTTCTGATAACACCTTGAGAAAGAAGTTAAACAAGTAATTCTTTAATAGGCTTTTTATCTTTGAAATATCTTATTTACATATTATTTAATTAGGTATAGATGGTGCACATCCTCTGCAATTAACCTATTATAACATATTACGTTATCTTAAGAGGTTTTTTATTGGTATTTACACTAAAGTAGCATTAAATTACAGCAGCATTCAACAAGCACAGTTTAAATAATTCTAAGGCTTAAACAACTATCCTTATAAAATAACTTATGCATTCCAAATATTAAAACAACCTTTTCCTCTACTTCAGTCCTAGAAAATATATACATCACATTTTCATCCCACTAATTCATTAGCAAAAACCCCAAATACTTTCTGTGCCAAGCATAAAATCCCTTGCCATTGAGTTTGTCATCACTTAAAATTTTTTCCAAGTCACAAACCAAAATTCTTTCCTTACTTAAAAGTTTGCTTTCTTTACTGTTAAGATACCGGTAGATGCAAAAGGACATATGTGGTATCCGACTTCATCTGTTGTCAAGCTACATCATTATCTTGTCACTGGAGTGGGATACAGTGGAAAAAGAAAACTGTCATCCTCTAAATTACCAATGCCATTATTTTCATACCCAAATTCTCCCTTTCCAGAGTGCTTCTCATTTGAAACAACGTGATTTTAGTTGGTGGAATTCAATGAGAGTATAAACTTGTGTTATGGCTGAAGATGCAGAAATAAGGTCATTAGCATATAGATGCAATAAATTTTACATCAAGGGCAAATCAGCTTTCAGATGGCTGTTTCACCCTGTTAAAACATTCTCTCCAGGATCCAGATTACTCAATATTCTTGACACTTAATCAAGGTTGGCCAGCATACAGCAAGCAAGCCTAAGTGAAATATGTATCCCAGCAATATTTTAGCTTACACTATCTTCGACTACCTTCAGCTTTTCAATCTCTTAGCTTTTCCAGGTTAGAGGGAGTACTTGATCATTTTCAGCATATTTCCATATCAGTATTTTTTAAAAAAAAATACTTTCATAGTAAATTAAATAAAGTATAATATTAGCTCCAGCCAGAATATCAAAGATGGAGCACGACTTGTCAAGAAACAGCAATTTTAAAAAACAAAGTGAAAGGACATCCTGTACATCATGTGGAAATAAATTCCTTTGAGCTAAAACAAAAAAGGAAGAAGAAGCAAGAGCAGAAAATAAGAGTTTCATAATGCCCGGGTAAAAACCAACATGACTGGGACCACATAAAAAACTTCAGATCACAGCACGAACTAGAAATCGAGCTAAAACTCCAGTAATGAAACCTTCTTGAGGTTTACCTAAAATTAATGTTACACAGAGATATCATTCATTGTCATGTTTTTTCATCACAAAAATGGTGTATAGGGCTGAGACTCTTGATAGGGTGGTGTAACTATGTTTACATAGTTCAGCATTGTGTAAAGGTGATAACACAGTTTGCTACCTCAATGCAGTATTAATACTACTTAATTTGCCTTGAGAAGAAGATAATCTCATGCCCATTTATAAAGGTACTTCTCTTTCCATCCTTTCTCTATATTTTCACTCAATTCTACAGCCTTTCTAGCTTTAATTTTCCTTACAGGTCTTTGTACAGTGTGCCTGTATTTTGCTCACTCATAGACCACAGAAGTTCCTCCTGTTCCCCATTTCCTTTTCCCCACTTCAGAACAATTCTTGAGAGGAAAAGGAACTCGTGTACTGTTTGGCTGTCACAGGTCAGAATTTTGGGTCAGTGCATTTGATGGTGATAGCAAGGGTCAACCAAGCATCAGGCTATAGAGAGAGTAGATTTTCAGTGTGCTGGCAATAGTTTGGTCTGAAACATTAAACATGGACAGATGAGTCCATCATTATTCACCAGCATTTCACCTTAATGTCTCAGTACCCCACATGGGAAATTCCTCTATATCAAAGTTTTAATATTTAAAAAAATGTTTCTACTCCAAAATATGTCTACAAAGGAAAAAATATCAGCCAAAACTTTTCCCTGTTTCTCAAAGCTAATAAAAATTATAGCCAAAATTTTTCTCAATAAAATTTTAGACACAGAAAGTCAATGAAAACTTATATCTGTTCCATAAGTCAAGAAGATAGTTTAAAAACCTACAGTTAAGAAGAAAACTACACTTAAAGTTAATCTCACTTAATTTCTTCCATAAATAAAGGTGGTGCTTCTTTAACAAAACTGGTTTTTTGTTTTCACTTCTGGACTCCCATTCAAGTGCATTAGGTCTACAGGATACATCCAGAACTTAAATTCTTCTGACAGAACTTGATTTTATCTTAAAAGAATCTTGCTTAAAATAAGATAAATATGGTGCTTTGCGTAAATATTTAAATTGCATTTAAAATTTACTGATTTGTTTACATCAGTCCTTTCCAATAAAGAGATCTACTACCAGGCTCCTAAAATGTCTCATCTTTCAGCAAGCAGAAAGAGGAATAAGGGTAGGAAAAAGGCATTTAAAATCTTCAACCGGAAAAGGAGCTCAGAAATGTTTGTGTGCTAAGCCCACATTACTAATTTCTATCTTAAGATATTTTTGTAAAAATGGATATCTTCATACTCCATAACCCTTTTTTGTGTGGATTAGATGATTTTCAGCTTTGAATTTATGAATCCTGAGGTTACACATTTTTTTTATTTTCTTGTGTTTTGATCCAGTCAGCTTGCTAAGAGGGTCTTGCAAAGGAAAAAAAATCCTTCAACCATGAATTAGTTGATTCCTGTAAATAGTAGTTAACAAAAAAACCCCAAACCCAACCAACCAAAAAACCTCATGTTTTGTACCACACCACTATAGCCAAATCATTCTGAAACATTAACAAATTCCAGTACTTTGCTATTAGGAACCATTATTGTGGCTGCAGACAGCAGTTGGTGTCTTCAGACATGGCCTTGTGGGTTTTTGCAACAAATCATGCTGAAAATATTTTAATATGGTTATGTGTAATTCATGGTTTAATTTTGGAAGATAAAGATGAAAAAAATTAACTCCTCTACTCATAAACAGTATTTCAGTTGTTATCCCACTGATGTTTCAAGTATTTTCATGTACATTTATATTTATATTTTCAACAACAGCAAAAATCTTCACAGATGGCATAGGTCTCTTATTTCCTTCACCTTGTTTAAGAGAAGATCCTAATTTTTGACATAAAAGCTTAATTACTCTAGAAATCACATGCATATTTGCATGTGATTTAAAACATTCCAGCAAGTACTGTCATGCTGAAGTGCAGAGCATCATATTTCTCAAAATTCTAACAGTTAGTCCTTTCAGGGAACAGATCTATCATCCCTATCTCAGCTGAGTTAGCAACAACAAATCTTTTAGAACACAACCAAGATCTTTTAGATCTTCTATCATTTAATGGAATCTGTCACCCAGACTTACATACGTAGGATCCCTGGACAAATCATAATTCCTAATGTCAAAGACACTAGCCAGAAAAACTAAATTGTTAAGTAAAGACATCACCTAGAGAAGGAGAGTCTGAAGTAAAAGGAGTGGGAGATACTCTTGCAATTCAGCCATCCTGTCCTTATCCCTTGCAGCTCTTAGATGTCATATTCTGGACAACTTTGTCCTAGGTCAAAACTTGTACCAGGCTAAGGAAGTAATTTCCAGAGACATCTGAGCCAGGGGAACCCAAGAGGGCTAAAGACAGAGTTACACCTGAACTGGCAGTGACAGGTGGGAGGAGTAATCTAGGGCAGGTACAAGGACGATTACAGATATATTACATTACTATGTAATGTAAGAGAGAATTTTTTTCAGCTAAGACAACTAGAAGGTAATAACAGGATTTGTGATGCAAAAGCCACCTTCATTCCCTCCAATCTGCAAAAATGCAGTTAAAATAATATTGTAATATTATTGTAGAAAACTCTTAGCTCATCTCCACATGGAAACACAGGGAATTGCTTGAAATTAAACAGAAAATTCTGACTCACTGCCCAAAAAAGCCAATTAATAGCTACTTGTTCTCTACAGCTTAACAGAGCATTTGCCTGCATATACATTTTCATAGATATTTGCCAATTTGGCCTGGGGAAAAGGGAAAAAAAAAAAAGAACTTATGATGTGGGGTTTTTTGTATAAGCAATGGCTCAAAAAAATTGCCTGTAAAAATTTTCTTCTCTGCATTTTTTCAGAAGATTGAGTTCTATCATTATGTCTGCATCCTACCTGTATTCTGGCTCAATCAGCTTTAAAGGAAGGTTTTTGGAGTCTGCCTTCCCTCATGTTAACCAAATTTGATAGTTTAAAATAAGGCTTCTGAAAAGATACAAGAGAGTTTTGAGAGACAGTTCCTCTTAGTGATGACCTTTCCCCCTTATACTAACACATAAAACATAGTCTTTCTATTGTTTGCATATTTGCTGCTAGTATTCCTGATGCTTTGTCTGCTTAAATCTTCCCCTCTTTTTAAATTTTTTTCCCATTATTCACTCAACTGAGAAATATTTTTTAACTTCCAGCATCAGTTTTGAGGCCATTACATAACAACAGTTTAAAGGCCTGACTTTTCTGACTGGGAGAAAACTGACAAAAAGGTCAAATGTCAGGTGCTGAGCATGGTAGCAACATACCCAGCATCAATCCAAAGACCCTAAATGCCATATTATTCCAGTTCAAGAATGACAGATTCAAGAAAAGTTTCTCCTGTTGTAGCAAACCCATATTAAGACTGGCAACAGAGTTATACTAGTTGGGTGAAAGTGTGAGAGAAGAGTTGGGCCCTCAATATATGTCTTCAATCAAACAAAAACCTGAATAAAATATTTACACGTAGTAAATGTGCATAGTCAGGGGGTTATAGCAATGTCTCCTATTACTCCTCCTCTCTCTGACTGAGTAATCGTGCAAAGAAATCCCTTTTGTCCTTCAATAATTTCACCTTAAGAGAAATGCAGATTTCAATAATAAACTGTTTGAAATTAGTTTTTGTGCCTGATTCAAAGGAAAACTCTTTGTCTCAGGATACTTGTATGATCTTGGGAAATCTCTTCATTTCTATGTGCACCTTTATTTTTGTCTATAGAATGGAAAATATGGGCACCATTCTCAAGCATTCTAATGCAGAAAAGCATGAATAGTGTTATATAAGCAATAAAAATTCTTACACCAATACTCCATGTGTGATCCTTGCAAAATTGTATGAAAAAAGAGGATTTATATTTTATATTTAGGCAATGATGTGTTCTATAAGCCTTTAAAAAATGTCATGATTATTTCTTTTCTGCAATTATGAAGATACATACATTTAATTAGAAAATGTAAATGTAATAATTTGCTATGAAGAAATAAATGTTGCCTTCTTTTACTAGAATTACAAGAAGTATTATTATTATTATTAATGTCAGTGCTTAAAGATATGTAAGGGCATGTTTTGGTTTCTGAGGGATGTTGATTTGCATGGGATTTTATATCAACCGTCTGTGTTTGATGGCTTTGTTTCTGTCACATATTTTTCTGATTATTAGTATGTCTAATTGCCATACTTATTACATATTGATGTTATTGATCAGTTAAATGCATTAGACAATATAACTTGATGACATGTTCCACAAACACAATGACTTTTTCCAGAGAATGCACTGGTCTGCACCTTCCTATGGGCTTTTTAAACTTCTTGAAAAACCTCTTTTTAGACTTTGTTTGTTTGGTTTTTTTTCCCCCATAGGGATCAATTGCAGAAAGAGATGAAGATATGAAGATGTCGAATCTGGAACAGAACATTCTATTTTCATTTGTGCATGTCTGAGCTAGGTACTGTTGTTTCTGAGAAGATCAATAGTGGTAGAGAAGATCCTCTACTATACTGTTTTTCTCTTTTGTAAAAGCTACATTTCGAATAAGACGCATGGAAATAATTTAAAGTTTTTCATTCTTTTCACAGAAAATAAAAAAGTCTTTCTGGTATAGATATCTCATTGTACAAGATGAATTTTAAGGTATGATGTAGTTTTCAGCTTTTCTTACTAGTTAGGAAAAGTATTGGTTTCTACATATAGAAATGTTTTTGTACATTTCTTGTATACTTGTTTTCTTTTATAATTCAGGAAGGTTATAGGGCGTAATTTCTAATGGGAGTGTGAAGTCCAGAGATTCATAGTTTGAGTATTCTAGCCAGTTTACATTATCTTTCAGGAAAACAAACAAACAAACAAACATAAAAACCAAACCAAACCAAACCAAAAAAAATCCAAAACAACAACCAGATCTAGGCAGTTTTGCTGCCAGTGAAATACTGAAAGTAATTCTTTATAATTTTTTTTTTGCTAGGAAAAAAGTAAGTTATTATTAACTCAATCAGAATATTCTCTCTTAGGCTTCAATTTTGTTACCTAAGGTAGAATCCATTGCAAAATAATTTCTTCTTGTGAAAAAATATATGTTGGAAAATGCATATCTTACAAAAGTTTTTGCTTATTTCTTCAGCTGGGCTTGGAAGATAACAGAGTCTGCCATTTTCTAGTAGCTGTGGAGCTTTACCCCTATGCAGATCAACATTTTTTTCTGATCATATCTTTATGACAAGAAATTGAGAGTTATTTTCAATGCTTTTGATCAGATGTTGTTTCTAAGGTACTAAGAGCAAGAAGTAATTTGGTTCAAGTGAGGAAAAATAAGTAAGCAAGTAAACAAATAAATAGAAATTTAACATTCAGTCATTACTAACAATATAATTTCCCTTTCCTCTAAATGTGCAGCTTTGTATAAGTTTTCGTTACATAAATTATTATGCACAGTTATTGGAAGAATGGGCATAGTAAATGAGATGTTTCATCCCTCCAACCATCTTCTGCTCCCCAGAAGCACATAAGAACAGATACACAGGGAATTAAAAAGTAGTTCAAGAAAACCATACAGTACATCTGGTGTAAGCAGCACAAAGGATTCTATGTTAATGGGTTCTTCAAAACCATCATATTTAGCCACCAATCAACATACTTCCATAATTTTGCACAACATCTCGTTGAAAAATTGTATTTTAAATTTATGGCCTGCGCAATGATCTTTGTCATTGTCAGGCTCTTTAATTTATTAGTGTCCTCTTTTCTTTCATTGACAAGTAGGAATAATTACTAATTCTGAACTCAGTGTCTCCATACTATTCAGATGTTTCATACTGGCCATTGCTTGCCTCAGTACATTTCTCTTGGGACAAAAAACTTCACATTACTTATTGTACGAAATGATAAATTTTTAACATGAAAATTTTCACCTATGGAGTAAAATAGACCAAGGAAAAAAAAAATTACATGTTGAAGGGATTTTTGAATGAAAATTCAAAAATTACCAAAACCATCCCGTCATAAAAGAGTGGAAAAATATTTAAAAACAAAAACAACAACAACCAAAAGAAAAAAAAAGCCACCCAAAGAAACTCATCTAGAAAGCGAACTAGATGCTTAAAAGAAAAAACCTTAAAACCCTTCACGTGTCTATTCCTCCCCAACATCAACTTTTCCCATCTCATTCTCCAAAGAGAACCTCACTAATCCTAGGAAGCAGGAATAAATTGGGAAAGGTCACAGATCCTGAAATGTGTAAAGCTCTCTCACCTGTTTGTAAATGCCATTAAGCAGAATATAATACATTTAGAGTAGAGTGCTTAATGGAGTATGTAATCAAGATACTCAAAATCTTTTATGTAGCAAACTGTCCCTAATCAAGTAAAGTAGCATAAATTATTTTCATCACTCAGTTCTATGGAAAAATGAAAATTATTTTATTGCAATTGATTGACCTTGTCCTAGAGTGTCACAAAGAATAGATCTTCATTTGTAGACCACAGATAAAGAACGTTCTCACGAACAATCAAGAAATCAAAAGAAAGCAATGAGAAGAGAAGGAGGCAAAGGATTGGTAGCTTATAATGATTCTTGAGAAATTTAAGCATTAAGTATACATAAATGAATAACAAGGATCAAGTATCACAGAGCATTTTCAATAAGAATAACAAGGCATACAAATTAGGAAGGAAAAAACCTGGTTCTGTTAAGAGAAGATGACAACTGCATGTCAAAAGAAAGGAAAGCAGCATAATCCAATCACTTTTCATTTAGTCTAACAAAATCAAAATTGCACATGTGAAATTCAGTGTTCCTTTTCCTTTTTTTTGTAAGAATAGAATGACAATACATGCATATCACTGCATAATTTTCTTTATTTTGCATGAGGATAGGAATAATATTAATATTTGACTTTCACTGTGGAAGAAAAGGCTCAACATTTAAATATTAACATAAAGTATGAAAATAAAATACAGGCATGATAAAAAATCATCATCAGTATTTTGTGTATGAAAAGATACATCTGGAAGAAACAGGTTGTATTAATTCTCCTGATGATAACTTCCTAGTTGTCTGAAATCAGATTTTTTTAATCTTATAGTTTAATTTTTGAGGCAACAATACATATTTAGCGTAACTTCTATGTTTAGATAGTTAGGTGGTCAGCTCCCTGATTCCACTAGAGCTTTATTTCAGTTTTGCTCCTCAAGACAGTCTGTTATTAAATGCTCTTTGAAAACTGGTCTATGAAATTACAAAATGTTGGGTGGCTTTCCAAATAGGTCTTTCCTAGCTGATATGATTTCAACTTCAGGAAAAGTTCAGTTTTATTTGAAAAGATATATCAATTAGTTAGAATGTCATAGTCTGCCTTTCCCCAGGTACATCAGAGGAAGGTAGAAGGAAAATGGTGAATGTCCTTATCCAGAAATGGAATAAATCTGGAAATATCAAAATATTATTAATACCTTCTGACATGTATAAATTCACTTACTATAATATGAACTACAGGATTTTCAATTTCTTTTGGGAATGTAAACCAAGAAAAAAGGGGGATATTAATGAAAGTGTAATCCAGATTCAGAGAAAAAATATTTAACACATTTAGACAACAAAGGTTTGAGAAATATGCAAAACATATACTTTACTTTAGTACAGAAATTAGTTTCATAATATTGGTCCAAACCAGCTGATTGATTGAAATAGTCTAAATCACCACTATAACAGTACAGCCATCCTTTTGATAGAAAACGCACAGAGAAACTGAAAATGCACTGAAAATTTTAATCAAAATATTTAAGTAACTTTTAATGTAAAGATAACTTGCCTAAAAAAATGAATGTTCTTAAAACTATAAACTCTAAGAGAAAGTATATTGAGTACATTTACACAGATAGCTCAATAGATTTCCAATGAACAAGATACCATATTTCAATCTGCTAAGATGAGAAACTCAGAGTGTGGTCGATTAACAACAGATTTCTCTTGCACAGGCTATATCAATAAATGTTGATGACAACTTTTTTTTTCTTTCCTATTACACTACATTACTTTATTTTCCTTCCTATATTTTCCTTTTGAAATACAGTAAAACTTGCTTATGTGTTTTTCTGCACCCATATTTTATTAACTCTCTTTTATAATGATGTAATTTCTCTTTGGTCAGTTTGAAAATCTAGAACTAATAGGACAGAAGGTAAAAACACTGACCATTAAATATGTACTGTTAAGTACAATCTGAGAAATAAATTATATCAGAAGTCAAGCAGTCATTCAGTGGATAAGGAATTGATTGGATGGATATACACAGAGTTGTGGTCAATGATTCTATGTCCAGGTGGAGGCTGGTGATGCTTAGTATCCCTCAACTCTCTTTCCTAGGGCTGATGCTCTTCAATACCTTAACCAATATCACAGACAATGGATCAAGTACACCCTCAGCAGGTTTGCAGATGACTCCAAGCTGAGTGGTGCAGTTCACACAACAGAAGCATGGGAAGACATCCAGGGGGACCTGGACAAACTTGAGAAGTGAGCCCACAAGAACTCAAGAGATTCAACAAGCCCAAGAGAAGGTGTTGCACCTGGGTTAAGGCAATCCCAGATGGGAATACAGACTCTGAGAATAAAACATCGAGAGCAGTCTTGTGAGAAGGACTTGGGAATTGTGGATGAAAAGCTGAACATAAACCAACAGTTCAACAGTGCACACTCACAGCCCAGAAGGATAGCCGCATCCTGGGCTTCGTGAAAAGACACACGGACAGCAGCTCAGGGAGGCAATTCTCTCTCTCTACTCTGGTTCCAGGTCTGGGTTCTCCAGCACAAGAAAGATGTGGACTTGTTAGAGTAGGTCCAGAAGAGCACCCCAAAGATGATCCAAGGCCTGGAGCACCTCTCCTGTGAAGACAAGGCTGAGTGAGACAGCAGGGGCTGTTCACCTTAGGGAAGAGAAGGCTCCAGGGAGACCTTACTGCAGCCTTTCACTACCTAAAGGGGATTATAAAAAAGAGGAAGAAGGACTTTTTTTATGGGCAGAGTTACAGGACAAGGGGAAATGCTTTGAAGTTGAAAGAGAGCAGGCTTAGATTACGTATATAGGAAGAAATTCCTTACTATGAGGGTGGTGAAGCACTGTTCCAGGTTGTCCAGAAAGGCTGTGGCTGTCCCATCTCTGGAAATGTTCAAGGCCAGGATGGAGGAAACCCTGAGCAACATGACCTAGGGAATGGCATCCCTGCCCATGGCAAAGGGGCTGGAAATAGAGGTTTTTTACGGTCCCTTCTAACTTAATTCATTCTATGATTCTATGATTCTATTAAATATAATAAATCAGTAAGTGTTAGAGCAGGAAAATATTTGTCATACTGATATAGACAAGACTTGAGTTTTATTGCTGGAAAAATATCTACGAGTGCCTGTATACAGCACCAAGGTTACAGTGAACAAGATGAGGATGATGGACTGTGTCGTTAAAGAAATAGTATATAAATCCAGAAAGGTGGCATATTTGTATACTGCAGTATTTATATGTCACATTGAGTAGTGTATCTAATGCTGAAATTATAAACCAAGAAATACAGTAGCTATGCTTGAAAGTGGCAGGTACTAAAGATTTATAACAGGTTGAAGGAACTGATTCTACTTTGATAGACAAAATGTTGTATATTGATTTATTAAATTATGAAGCAATATGATGAAAAGATCCAAATAACTTTTGAAAAACGCTGAAAATGCGTCTGTTTATAAATATATATAATTATATATATGACCCTGAATATGATGATTTTACTATCTGCCAGCTCCAGACAGTCTCACCTCTTCTTTTTTATACTATTTCAATCTCAGTTCAGCCTTGAAAACTTTGTTCAACTATTGATCCACATTGGCCCAAAATGAGAACTAATCAATTTATCTAGCTTGTCTGTTAGAATAGAAGTCTTGCATTTAGATGCATTTCATTTTATGCTTTTCTCTTTTTTTGACTCTATAATATATGTCCTGTGTAGTGATACCTTATAAGGAGCCAGAAAAGTGATATATGAAATTATATATTCCTTAGTAAAATTTAGCAGCCTTATCATAACCTAATTTTTAGAGTAAAGAAGATGATGGTATCAGATTAGTACAGAGTACATAATTAACATGCAATATAAGTTAGAATATAAATAATATTTAATTTGATAATGGTATCAAAATAGCATTAGAACTATAGATACACACAAGTTCTATGAAAATCTTTACTAACATTAAAATAAATCATAATCTGCATGAGAGAGTCTCAGATGAAATATTTTATTTCAGATTTTTTTTTACATGGAGGAGTGAAATTCTTTGCTTTTCAAGTCGATCAGTTCATGGAGTGAAAATTAAGGGCGTTCACAAAATATTACTTCTTGATATATGCATTGAGCAGATTTTAGAGCACATAGTAAAGGAGCACATATATAAAAAGAAGCTATGTAAGTTTCAATTTCGGAGTTCCTTTATTTTAAGCTATTTCTTTAGATTTTTAAGACCTTGGGATTTCTTATTTAATGCTGAGCGTTTTGGAGCTGTCTTATAACAATATGCATAGTCACAGTGCTATATAACTAAATTATAAATTACATTTTTTTTACTAAGCAAGGGAACATGAAATGCCTATATTAGAAAGTTTCATGTATTTTTAACTACAAAATGAGAAATCCAGCAAATAAAAGTTGAAAAATGAGACATAGTCTTTCTCCCATAACAGGAAAATGGAACAGATCCTTGCCCTTCTCATTATTTTTCTCTAATGTGACACCAAGGGCTTAGCCAATGTCTTGAGGGGTAATACAATTCAGAAAGAATCCTTGAATATACAGCTGTTGAATCAATCAAAGCCTCACCTACTGTCATTAATGAGATTATTGTCTGGAACAAAATATTTTTTTTTTTTTCTTTTTAAAGGGAAGTAACCCACGTCATTGCAGTCACCTTAATGTTCTCTCTTACCACACAGTGTAGTTGGGTGAAGTCAAGGGCTGACCAGGAGCATGTTTCTTTGGTGACTCCTGTCTGGGAATTTGGGACCAGTGGAAATGACAGTTTTCTAGATCTTGGAGAGCTTCTGCTGTTCTGAATGATCAAAGTGTGGTGAAATGAGAGTGTACACTTGTCTCATACCACCTTTGATATTTAGGGATAAAAGTTACAGAATCACAGAATTGCTGAGTCTGGAAGGGACTCCTAGAAGTCGTCTAGTTCAGCCTCCCTATTCAAGCACCTACAACTGGGTGCTCAGAACCATGTCTAAACTGCTTCTGACTATCTTTGAAGTAAGAAATTCCACAGACTCTCTGAACAACCTATGTCAGTGATCACCCTCACAGTAAAACTGTTTCCTGACATTCCTGACAGAACATCCTCCATCTCGGTTTGTGCCCATTGCCTCTGGCCCTGTCACTAGGCATCACAGAAAAGAGCCTAATTCTGTCTTTGCAACCTCTCTGAAAGTATTTATACACTTGGTAAGATCCTTCCTTACTTAGCCTTCTCTTCTCCAGGCTGAACTGGCCCAGTCACCTCAGTCTTTCCTCATATTTGAGCAGCTTCAGTTCTTTCATGATCTTTGTGGCCCTTCTTTGGACCCTCTCCAGTATGTCCATGTGTCCAGGGAACACAGGACCGGACAAGGACTCCAGATGTGACCTTACTAGGGCTGAGTAAAGGGGAAGGATCGTTCCCTGCTTATTTGTTGGCATGGGCCACTCGAGCTTGGAGTAGGAGGTCCTTGAATATTAAATCAGGGCTTCTATGAGTGCCTCTTCCTCCCCAGCCCTTATTTTTTGCGACTCTTCCAGACATACCTTTGAGTCAGCCAAAGTCTGCTGTCCCAAATTCCAGGGCAGAGCTTGCTCTTCACTCTTCTCCCTGCTCTCAGCACAATCTCATATTCACAGCAACCTAGGTTTTCAATCTAGACAACCTCAAGAAGCCCTTTCTTGTTTGTGAGCATGATGCACACCAGGGCACCCATTCTTTGGCTCCTCCATCACTAGACTGATGATCAGGGATCTTCGGGAAGCTCCTGGACTGCTACCTCTCTGCTATATTTGAATATAATAAAAGGAGGGGGGGAGTTATTTAAATGGTCTGGATACGTTTATGAAGGATGTGACTTTTTTTGCTTTTACCAACAGTTTTATAGTGAAAAAATATTTCCATCCATTTAGCACTTTTTCCAAGATCCATACCTTTGCCTGCTTGTCATCAGCATCACTGCAGTGGAGTAAGGGATTTTCCCTCTGTACTGTGTAAACTATAAAAATGTTTCCGGTTGGAAAAGACTTTCAATAGGAAGACACTTTGCCAGAAGGTACATCAGGAGATACTACTGGTAACTTACTTTGAGTCTTATTATTGCAATAAATTTCTCTTCAGCATCCCAAGTGAGTGCTTCATTTCTGAATATTCCTTCCAGTTCTCTTCTATTCAGAGAACAGCAAAAGTAAATGAGTAAGTCAACTGAAGATCCTAAACTGGCAGGCTTAGTCATTGATGCTAACCTTTATGAACCCTATAGACTCTTCTTTAAACAACAGCTCCTTAAGGAGACATAACCGAAAGTTATGATGGCTTTTAGAAGGGACTATTTACCACAGATATTGGAACAAGAGACTGTTTTCTTTAGTGTTTGGGATTGTCTCATGCATTACTATTATCTTATACTGAAAAAAAATAAACACATTCACCAATTTTATTATCATATGTGTCATCCTTGGTTGCTAAAGTTAGGCTTTTAAATATGTAAATAGCAAGCAAATTACTTACTGCACTTCCCTTTGGCTCTGGCTGGCTTGATTGTCTTGGGATTTTTTATTTGGTTAATGTTTGGGGTTTGAGTTTTTTGAGGGGGTGGGATTTGTGGTTTTTTTATCATAGCCTTTTGTATATACAGAATATATAGAATGGTATGCACATGTACAGATATCATGTGTTTAGCTTTCAAGTACTCATGTTTAAAAGTCTTGTGCACCACTCCATTAAAACCGGAGTCCTCCTTCATTCATGTTTTCTTATAGAATCATAGGTTTTTGCACTTGTCAAATATGATTGCAAGAACAGGTTTTTTTAATGAAAATATAATATAGATGGCTATAAACATGTTCAGAGTTCACATTTAAAAGATTAAAATGTCTTTAGCTGTATCAAGCAGTAGCTAATCTTTAAAGTCAGCAAGAGAAATTTCATTTAGGTTGGCATCTGCTTCTAAAAAGGTAAATTACTGTTATTTCTCCATAGTTCATTGAAGGGAACAGTAGCTCCCCCTACAGAAACTTTACACACTTACCATTAATTTAGGTTTCAATAGGACTGTCAAAGTTATTTCATATAAATTTACTCATGAGCTGGAAACATAAACCTCTGAAATGCTATCTTAAGGTCAAAATCTTTTCCTTGGATAATCTATGGTGATCCATAATTAGTATTCTTCCTTTTACACAAATAAACTCAACTGTTTTATGGTCCCATCAGCCATTATATATTTTTTATTTCACAGCATCTTAGTTTGAGTCAGTGGGTATTTTTGTCCTAGGCCCTCCTTTAATTTCTAGAGGGAGAGATGACATTCCTCTGTTAGGGAAACATGATGGTGCTCTAGAATTTTTTTGGCTTTCTGTGAAGATAGATCCTGAGGTCATCTAAAAGTTCTTACATTCACCACTTTTCCACAGAAATTTTTTTCCAGATTATCCCATGCACACTAAGAAAACTAGTTAATCAATTTAAGGTGAAGAAGGAATGGTGGATGTGTTGTCCTTTACAAAATTGAATAGTGTGTGAAGAGTTGTCTCCAAAGAGTAGCCACTAGCAGGTCAAAAACTAGATAAGAATCAGAGACCAAAGTAACAAGAGAATTTTGTGGTAGATGTGTGGTACAGGCCAGCTGATCCAGGACTATTGAAGAAGTCTTCTTGCTCCAGCTACAGGAGGTTTTGTGCTCACAGGCTCCTGTCCTGACAGAGAACCAACCACATCGACATATGCTGGGAAAGCACAGCATGGTGTAAGCAGTCCAGAAGACTCCTGGAACGCATGAAAGATAACTTCTTAGGTAAGGTAATAGACAGCCCTACCAGAGGGGATGCAGCACTGGACCTGTTGGTTACCAACATAAGTGAGCCAATCAGTGACGTCAAGTTTGGAGGCAGCCTGGGCTGTGATGATTATGCACTGGTAAATTTTGCAGCCCTGAGGGATATGGACCAGTCAAAGAGTAGAGTCAGGACTCTGACTTTTGGGAAAGCAAACTTCCAGCTCTTCAAGGAGTTAGTCAGTAGCACTCTCTGCTAAACTGCCCTCAAGGGCAAGGGAGTAGGACAGAGCTGACAGATTCTAAGGATGCTTTCCATAGAGTGCAAGAGCTCCTGATCCCCAGGTGTAAGAAATCAGTCAAGGAAACCA
The DNA here is from genome assembly GCA_013398955.1 of Callaeas wilsoni. Taxonomy (NCBI): domain Eukaryota; kingdom Metazoa; phylum Chordata; class Aves; order Passeriformes; family Callaeidae; genus Callaeas; species Callaeas wilsoni. The sequence continues at coordinate 435,845 of VWPU01005871.1, forward strand.
AGAGACCAGTATGGGTGAGTTAAGCAAGACCTGCTGGTCAAACTAAAGGGCAAGAAGGGAAGGAAGGTTGACAGAATCAGGATTGTTCATCCTGGAGAAGAGAAGGCTCCAGGGACACATTACTGCAGTGTTTCAGCACTTAAAGGGGTCCTATAGAAAAGACGAAGGCAGACTTTTAGCAGTGCCTGTTGAGAAAGGACAAAGGATAATGGGTTTTTACTGAATGAGGGTCCATTTAGATTATGTATAAGAAAGAAATTCTTTACAATGAGAGTGGTAAAACATTACAACAGGTTGCCCAGAGAGGTGGTGGATTTCCCATGGCTGAAAACATTCAAGGGCTCTAAGCCACCTCATATAGTTGAAGGTGTCCCTGCTCATTGCAGTGGGTTGGACTAGATGGCCTTTAAAGGTCCCTTCCAATGCACACTATCCTATGATTCTATGATAAGATACTATTTTATAAATTGCTGTATACCTGTAGTGACAGAGATCCTGATCCTGCAAAATTAAATGCAATAATCAAATGACTCAGCCAAAATCACTGTAACAGTTTCACTTTAGGTAAGTTAAAAATCCATCCATAACAGTGATGAATAAATAAATAAATAAAGTCTGAGGTTTTGAGAGAAATTCCTGAAGCAATATTGCAAACTGGTTGAATAATGCTGAAACACTATGGTGATCACATTTTTCACTGAAATCATAGAAAAAACAAATATTCTGAGAGGAAAGAATTATTTATTGTTGTCTTCTGTTCTCTGAACACACTGCCTGTGGTTCTTTGGGGGCAATTTTTTCTTATTTGTGGCAGACTAAAATGGTCCTGCAATATTTTACCCGCAGTTCCTTATGAGGGAAAAAAAGCAATTGTTGAATCTTCCTTCCAAATTCACCCACTCATTCTCCTTAACTTTCTACTGTCCATGCAATCTTCACTTAAAATAATGATGCAGAGTAGTTGCTGGAGGAGTCAGTCTACACAACTTCAACAATTGCTATTTATCAAGTATAGTCAGAGGACAAAAATAAAAAACTTTTAAGCAACTCATTCTTATACTTAAGGATATTTCTTCCAAAGAACTTCTTTTTGCAACCAGGTTGGAAATCCCCTGAGGGAATAGGTTAAATGAAGTATGTATTTAGTTGAACGCAGATTGAAGCATTTGCTTTCCCAGTATTTCCCATTGGTACTGCAAGAACAGAGGAGGAGGAATATATTAGGCTGTGCACTAAATGTTATGCAGAAATCCAAGAAATCACAGGGAATACCATGGAGGTTAGAGATTTGAAAAATCTGAGAAACTCAGCATCAGCCTAGTTTGTAAATGTTACCTGTTTTGAATCAAAACACCTCAAGGTATTATTTATGAAATTTGACATTCTGCTTGGTGTAATGGAATTATATGAATGATAGTTTTTTTCTGGTTTACCTACAATACTTACCTGGGTTCACTTACTTAAGATAGTTCTGACATCTATAACAAGGACAGTGAAAGAAGTTGTGTTTTTTTCAATAATACATTTTATATTTCTGCTTCTGTTTCAAGGCTACTTTAAGTTGATCAACCAAATTGAAAAGACTGCTGAAATGCCTGTAGTGGAAAGTTCTCCTAATCAATAAACTGGCGTTGAACTGGTGGGACAAGTTAGTCTCCCCACGAGTTTCCATGAGAAGAGAACAATCTGTCTACAAGCCAGTAGCGTGTCCTTGTGGCCTGGAAAACCAAAGATATCCTGGGCTGCATTAGGAAGAGCATTCCCAGTAGGTCAAGGGAGGTGATCCTGCCCCTCTACTCAGCCCTGCTGAGGCCACATCTGGAGTGCTGTGTCCAGTTCTGGGCTCCTCAGCACGAGAGAGACATGGAGCTCCTGGAGTGGATCCAGCTGAGGGCAATGAAGATGATTATGGGATGGAAGCATCTCTCTTATGAGGAATGGTTGATGGCGTTAGGCCTGTTCAACCTTGAAAAGAGATGACTGAGAGAGGGCCTTGTCAATGTCTACACGTATCTAAAGGGAAGGTGTCAAGACAAGTGATCCAGGCTCTTTTCCATAATGCCAATCAATAGGACAAGAAGCAATGGTCAGAAACTGAGGCACAGGAAGTTCCACCTGAATACAAGGAACAATTTTACTGTGCGGGTGACTGAGCACTGAAAAAGATTGCCCAGAAGTAGTGGAGTCTCCTTCACTGGAGATATTCAAGAACACTCTGGACAAAATCCTGTGCCATGTGCTCTAGGATGACCCTGCTGGAGCAGGGAGGTTGGACCAGATGAAGCTCTATGGTTCCTTCCAACCATACCCATGCTGTGATTCTGTGATCTGTGAGGTCACCAGGTCCCTGGATGAAGAAGTAGAAGTTTTGAAAGGTCCTGCTGAAATTGTTTTGGAAGGAATGAGCACAGAAAAAATGAGTGTTATACATAAAGAAGTGGCCTAAAGGCTAGATAATCTGAAACACAGACTGAGAATCTGCCAGGAATCTGCTACAGGAAGAGGAAATGGTGGAGAGTCACAACCAGCAAAATTTCTCAAAGAAGAAGAGTTTTTACTGTGGCAGTATGTATCCCAGCACATATAATTTATCCCTATTTTGATAGCCCGTGGGTTGTAAAATAAATTCCTATGCAAGGGGAAAAAAAAAACCTTCATTTCCTATATTTCAAGATAAAAAATATTCCTAAAGTGTGCAAGGCTCAACCAGACATGTAAAGTTTGTTATAAAGACCTATGTGTTCCAGTTTGTCAGTGGTGCAGAAGACACATGTACCTAATACCAACAACCCTGATCCAAGATTTAGTGGTTTGGGTTTTTTTTTCCATGAACTTCAATGGGCTGCTTATAAGAAAAATGGGAACTTTATGGGAATTATGATTAGCCAGAAAGAAAACAATTGTTATCAACAAAATATTTTTCCATCTTCACTTACAGAAATTTCATTCAGAAAGATGGAGGGGTGTTGCCTAATGACAGAAAAAAACAAAGATGATGTTAGAGAAAATATGCAGGATGTGGCTTTTCTTAAGCTAGACCAGCAACTACAAAAAGAAGTATGGTACAGATGTCTATGACCATTTCTTTTCTCTCTTTGAACTCTTTATCAAAAAGTTCACTGTTTCTTCAGATTTGAAGATATCTTCTCCTCAATTTCTCTCATAATAGAAAATAGAAATACCAAGAAATTCTAGGCAACTTTTAAATTCTGATTCTTTAAAATATTATTTAAAATCTTATGTAAGTCTATACTTGATGCATGATTCTATTAAAGTTACTCAGGAATATCTTAGATTAGTCCTTTTTTAGTCTTTTGGGTTTTTTTGTTTTCTATCTCCTGTTTTCTTATGCTTTGCAAATATATTTAGATAAACTAATTTCCACTTAGAGAGGAAATAAACAGTAGAGGATATGTTACTGCATTTTAGGATGGGATTTTTTGCTATTTGGAACTGTCATTGCAAATATTACCTATTATGCAAAGGTTCTAAGAATTGCTTTCTATGATTTAGTTTTTAAAAAATCTATGGCTTCTTTGCCATTTTTCCATTACAAGACCCGTAGTCAAAACCCTTTCAAGTTCTAATAGAAACTGAAAATCAGGAGCAATATGTAATTCCTTGACATTTTCTGACTCTCCTCCTTGTTCCTTTCTTCTCCTCATCCCTCCATCAATATTTAAGAAACTCATAAAACGAGAAAACCAATAATTAAATAGAGTTTCAAAACCAAGTCTCTGCATCTTCCAGCTATGTCTGTTGCAGGAATTTATAAACTGAGAACTATAACCGACATTGTCAGGAACATAGTTAACGTTCAAACTGACTTGAAATTGGATTATTTTGTTTCAGCTTCCACATTTCACTCTGATTTATTCCATTCTTAGATTAAATTTAAATATTTATATTAAATTCATATTTTTATATGCTTTAATGATTGGGATGTTTTTTCCATAGATCTCTAAATCCATGAATACCCTTTTCATACAAGTATCTAAATTTTGTGCTAAAATCATTATACACTGATCTTCCTAGAACCATAGAAATTAAAAAACAAAAATAACAAGTGAGATAGATGTGAATTCCACTATCAGTAATGTCCAGATTAAAAAACCCAGCATTTGCTTCTATCTTCCAGACTAAACATCCTGTTCAATTATATTTCACCAAAAATGCGGAAAGTGCATGAAGACCATTTATCCCCAACTCTTTGTGTCAGTGGCATTTGGGGACATTGTTCTTAAAAACCTGATGGAAGAAGTGAAGACATGAAATTGAGCGGGTTGATATCCTTCAGTTCACACTGTTCTTCTGTACAGTCAGAAAGAACTGAATGTCCTTAAAGTTAAAAGCCCCTCTGAAATTCTTTCTGGTGTACCATAGATCTGCTGTGCTCTTAGGGGCATGTCTGTGCCAAAAGAGCTTAACACCAGCTAGACTGTTAGTGACCTTAGTCAATATCTAGTCAAACTGTACAGATTTAGTTCTTTTAATCTTCACTCACAAATCAGTCTGGTTATTTTTACTTACATTTACTTATATTTGCTTACATGTAAATTCCTAACAATTTGTCAATATCTTTTTGGTAGTGTGGTACCCAGAATTGAGTAAAAGCAGTTTAAACAACTTTACAATACCTTTATTATTATTATTATTACTGATAACTACAAACACCTCATATTACATATATACCCATCAGGCCCAAATTTTAATAATAAACCTTGATTTGGCCTCAAAATCAATTGCAAGATAAATCAATTGTAGATATTTTTGACACCATTAAATACTTAGTGCTGAGTTACATTTGCCTAATTACCTGTAAATTATGTACCCAGGTGAAACTTCTTAATGAGAAAAGTCCTCTGAAATTATGCCTTGATATGCCTGGATTGCCTTTTCACATGTATCAAATCAAATATGAGCAGAGCAGACTAGAAATGAGGAAGTCATAGCAAATGGTTTCATAACTGCCACTACTATTGTGAAACAGAGCACTCAGGAAACATCTACAAAAGTATTTTGCTAAGGCATTTTTAACACCTTTCAAATTAATATGTTTAGGTTATGACAGATGTGAAATCTCTTTGACTCAAAGAGCACTTCAGTGACGTTTGGAAGTCCTTGAAGACAGTAAGAACAACCATGAGCCTGGCATAAATTATTTTTTTTTATATATCAGCTCTACAGGCAAGCTGCAGACGGCTTCAAGAAGTGCCTGGCAATCCAATGACTCTCCAAAACCTCCTGTTGCAAGTCCTTTAAAAGAATTTAAATAAAAGACATTTTCTGTTTTCTCAAAATAAATTATATTTTCGTGACTCACTAGCCCATTATATACATTCTGGCTAATAGGCCCTTAAAAACCTGTTTGTGAAAAATTCATGATGTACTCAAAAGCTAAGTATAATGGACATTTATATGAAGAGTACTGTTGTTACTACCTTTATGTTTCTAAGATGTAGACAAGAGATTTAGCTGATCACCTTCTTTCTCTAGGGAATCATTGTGGTACTTTTATTCCAAAAGTTTTGGAAAGTGTCACAGCACCACCTGGTAAATGAGTAAATCTCAGCTGTGAGTGAGAGTCCCACAGGTCAATATGATGTACAGCAACCCTCTGCAAGCAGTTAGCATGAGAAGCATTGCTATATAAGCATGGCAAGGAGACAACTATTAAGCCTGTTAACAGTTCACTACCTGAACTGCTGGAAGCTGCAATAAGTCTTGAAAATGTTTCTTTAAGCATATAAACTGATAATTCCTGAAGAAAGGTTTGTTGCGAGGCAGTGGAGGTACAAATGGAACAAGTCTATGAAAGTGAGATAGAACAGTACATTACGTTCTGGGAACAGTAGACTCAGGTAGTCTTAAAATCACTAAGTTTACCAAACAGAGGCTTCAAGGTAAAGAAAATTAAAACCGCATGTTTATGAAATTAGTATTAGCTGGAGGATTTCTGAAATAGTCAGGTCACAGATCTTCTGATGTTCAGTATTCCATCATAAAGGAAGAGATAATTGCCTTGAACATTATTCAATGTATGATAGAAAGGGTGCTTCTTGTTCTTTTCACAAGCAGTTGTAGATCAAAAGCAACACTATTAAAGTTGATGAAGTTAAACACTGATGAAAACAAAAACTTTTTAATGAGAATCCAGCCCAAAGTACTGAGGTTTTACAGAACTCTTATTGTATGTCAGTACCTAAAAAATACAAACAAATTTAAACTTGACAAAGTAAGTGACAGGAGAGCAAGTGTTTATGGAGTATGTAGTACAAAAGGTTGTGGCATTCCTGCCTGTTGATGTACACTGGCAGCAAAACTGAAGGGGAAGTTTTTAGAAACGGCACTTTCTCAGAGTTTAATGTAAAGCAGAATCTCAAAGATGGAAAAAAAGAAAACATATCAAGATGTTCTGTTCTGAATTTAAGCTGATCTATCAACGTACTTACTGCTCCTGGAATTACAGATGGGGATTTCGGGGAGATTTCTTTCTTTGAAGAAATATAGTTTGAATATTAGAGATCTGATAGTAGTTTATTCGAAATGTAATTAGCAACTAGGTATGTATGCCAGGAGGAATGGCTTCGAGTTTTATTACTTTTCCTGAAGACTTGTGGTTACATGTGGCTACGTACTGCTGTTTTCTAATGTGATGCATGAGGAATACCCATAAAAGTACCTATAAACTTATTTTTTCCAGCCCTGTATGTAGGGACAAAGAAAAATTGTAGACTAAACACAGAAAGGAAGTCTAATTACATTGGCAAGGAAAGAGCAACTTAAGTATTTCAACACATTAATATTGTCTCACAATCAATGAAGAATTTCTTCACACATTATTTGCTCATGAGATTTTTTTTTCCTCAAGTTGGCAATATTTGTAAAACAAAAAGGATTACAAAATTTATTTTTTCATAGGTAAGCTTGATGGGGTGGATAATAAAAAAATCTGAAGATATTTATCTTTTTTTAAAGTGAATTTAATGAGTATTTAAATTTTAATTCTTGTTAATTTAGAAGTCGAGACAAACACTATTTAACTTGAAGCATGTGAATGCTGCCTTTGGTGCGACTGCATTGAAATTAATCACATGCTCTATTGGATTAGATCATGAATATATATTGATTTCACTGGGTTGCCAGGAAAGGAAAAAAGTTGCAGTCAAAGCCAAATAGTATAGGTTTGTATTTGTGTACAAGTTCTTTGTGGCAATGTATATTAAGCTAAGTGACAATTATATTAGCTTGGCATATTTCAGAGATGAAATAAGAAAAAAATATAGTGACACGGGGGTCAATGTCATGTTCACAAACATCTGTTCTGTAGTATTGCCAACTGCAAGCAGACTTGCAACACCGCTGAATAATTAACAAATCATTCAAATTGCGTTAACCAAATATTTATATATGAAGTCACTGAATGTCAGTGATTTTCTGTTTCTAGTTCCAGTGCTAGATATTAAAATCTAGGTTTCATATCCTATTACCTCTGTTCTTGGACTTTAATATCAATGCTCAATAAACCATCAGTTAGAAGTAATATGTGCTTTTAAATTAGAATTAAGTTTAGAAGGTGTTTAGAAGCTTATAATTTTGTCAAAAAAGCAACTTTCTGGCCCATGGTAGAGTTTATAGTGATTTTATCATAACAACACTTTTGTCTTATCTGAATCCAGTCAAGAGAAAGAGCTTTGTAAAAAAAAAAAACCTGCTACTAGAGAAAGACTGTTTATATGAACAAAAATGTTCATATGAAAATAAAAATACAGTATTTTTTTGACATTTATACTTGCTCATTTTCTTTCTATCCTTTGAAATTTCTCAAACAATTAAAAAAATTTTTCAGTGTATAAATCTTCTCCTGTCCCTGTAGTTAAAAGAAATATGCAGCTCAGTATTAATATCTGCATATTTTACAATTGATAACATGCTAGTAGAGTTGGAGAAATCAAACTTGGTGCGTGGAAGACCATATCTGTGATGTGGATTCAATCTTCAATTATAGAAGAGAGCAAGCAATGAAGACCAAGGCAGATGTCTTCACATGATTTGGAGAGTATAGTACTATATTAGTACTGAGTGCAATAACAAAAAAAATTAAAAATTAAGGTGTACAAGATTGTGCAGAAAGATATCTCAGAAAAACGGCAAACATTTGCATGTTATTCTTCCAAAAGAGGATGAAGAAAGAATTTTTTTCAATAGTTGAAATAATTTCTTTGTTTTACAGTTTTGATCTTCAAAGACAAGTTCTCTGGTTTTGCTTTGTTGTAGAAGGAGCACAGATGTTTGTATACTCCTTCTTTGTGCCATTATGAGGCAACTGAGAGAAAAAAGACCTGACACCAAATGTTGAAGATATAAATGGTATTTCTACTTCAAAAATAAATATATACATACATAAAATGAATATATATATTTCTTTTCTCATAAACTGCGTCTCACTGATAAAGCACATTGTTACAGAGAGTAGGAAGCTTTGCTGTGACACACACTGCAGCCTTTTGTAGAAAGATACTGAAAAGATAAGAGAGTCCAGAAAATAAAGACTACTCTTGATACGTTTAAAAAGAGAATGGTAGGCAAGAAACAACCAATTTTTAAATTACACTGTTATCAATTTAAGGCTCCCTTCAGACTAAAATAAATAAATGCAGTCTAATGTATAATAACTTGCAGCCATTGGTAAATGATCATAGCAATATTTCTTCACAGTCCGCCCTTCTGACGGCCCTGTAATATACACTGTTGAGGTTAGAAAAGTAAGAATTCTAACACTAGATACATCACTGACTCAGGAATGTATATCCTAAGCAAAAAAGAGCATGGAGCATGCACAGCACAGATAATTATGATTCATTTCAAAAAAAGCACACAGTGGGTACTTTCAGAGTCTAGCTTTGTCCAACAAATAGAACTAACTAAATAGAAAGCTATAGCTTTCATATGTTTTAGTAAGACATCCTGTAGAATTTGTATTGAGCTGCTTAGAAAGCATAAGTTAGAAAGACTTTAACTTCTTCTTAATTTCTGTAACTTCCAAATAGATTTCCTATGAAAGTGCACTCTATTGTAAAGTTCTGCCTGATTTGTCTGTAAACATGTGCTCCAGAGTACAGCCTTTTGTGATATTGTAGTCTAGATGGAGAAATTACATGCGAGATAAAAAGTGAAAAGCATAAGAAATTGTATCAGCTCTGTTCCTTCTTTGTCATCATATGATCAAAAACTAGCACCTGAAATATTATCTGATTTTCTATAGTGCCCAACTTCAGCAGTCCCCCAATCAAGAGATAGTATGAAAAGTTTCTAAAATTTGTATAAACACAAGTAGAAAGTTTGTAGCAGCCCTTATTGACTACTGCCCTTTGAACACACAGCCTGGCTACTCAGGAGAGTAGACCAAGCTAACAGGGACTTATCAGTGATTTCTGTGACATCCCTGAAAATGAGAATTCTGATCATGTGCAAGAACTCTTACACAAAATTAGTAGTCTCCAGATTAGAGTGAAGAGGTTTTGTTTGATATATCTTAATCTGTCAATATAATTTCTGAGCCTACTACCCATATTTGCTCTAACTGTTTTTTATTTTTGTTTTGTAACTGAAAGGTGACACCCTGTCCGTATTATACTGTCTTTCACATCATCTGCTGGAAGTCTTTAAAAACAAAAGCCAGTAGGAATTAAAGTTCTCTTTACCATAGGAAACAGATTTCAGTGACAAATTCAATAAGCAGACACTAACTCTATATTTGTAAATGTTGGGATTTTTTTTTTTTTTCTGGAATCAATTTATTAATGATGTTGACTCAATACTATACATGTGAAGAAAGAAAGTAATAAGAGAGACAGATAGTCAGATAGGGAAATTTGAACGTTTTGGATGGCTCATTCCTGAGGCACTTTATCTCATAAAAAGTGTATCATGTTTGCTGAGGTGTATTGTCTCTCAGACACTCTTTAATGTTTAGTTCAGTCATTTGTTTAAAGGCACTTTTCTTTTTGGAATTTATACTGGAATTTCACTTCATTTATGTTGGTATCAGCCACCCACTGTCCAAACCGTTCATCCAGAAACATGCCTAACTACTTTCCTAATTAATAAATAAATAGTTATACATTAATTCCTTCTGTCTAGAAATGACCAGCATTTCAAATGCTGGTTTCAATCCTAAAGCTGAAGTGTTTCCCAGAATGGGAACATTATATTGAGACAGATCCCTGCCACTGTGTGCAGGAGTCTATGTTGCTCTTTCCTCAGTCAGATATCTGCCTCTCTTTAAAGCCTGAAATTTCTTTTCTTTCTTCCTTAGAACTCTCTAGACTTATATTTTGTATCACCCTCTCATATCACTCTCGCTAATATAAGGTTGCTTCTTTTTCTGGATAAACACAAAATGAGATATTGTGACTTTGAAATTGGTTTTGTACAATAATATTGCATTACATAGAATAATAGCCTTATAAACACAGTCAATTGAGGATCAAATATAGTCCATATCAGTGCAAAATAAAAGGTCTCTTCTCCCCTTCTTCTCTCTGTATCATACTGTGTAGCAGGAGGAAGGCTGCCACATACAACACAGACAGAAAAAAATATTGATAATTCTCAAGACCCACATATTTTAAACTGATCACCTCAAACACTAGAGCAATGCATGTTACCTTTTTTTACTTTTAGTCCTCTTCAACATGGTATTTTGGAGACAGTAGTGGGGGCTATCAGTAAAATCAACCAACAGGAATTTCTATTCAGACTGTGACTGTTCATAAGCTTCTCTGAATATCAAAGCAGTTAGTATGGTTTAGATGGAAAATTAGAATAGAGAGCAAAGAGGCACCAGCTGCTAACAGAGAAAAGTGCAAGAAACTGGAACTGGCATTTAATTATCTTTGATACCTCTACTATTCTGTCAAATCTGGCTAAAATCAATAGATTCAAAAGCTACAGGAACAGGGAAGAGACATACACAGACAAACGTACAGACTTACCTTCCTCGCACAGTGAACATTGCTACAAAGCCTACTTGGCTGATGTGTGCAAGGGATGTTCCATGCTGCTCAAAGGGACAGCACACACCATGATGAGTGGCCAGGTCTGTGTGAAGCAGAAAGGACATTGACATTCAAAGGCTTGAACTGAGACATGCCACATTTGTAGTCTGGATGCTGCACAAGAGCTTTGCAGTAGTCCAAAAGCACACACAGTCACAAGTGGGTTAAGGAAACAAAGTCAAAGGTTATTTCATCCAAATGTTCCCCTGTTTATTGCACTGTTCAGTAGGAAATATGGATCCATAAGGCACATCAATTTCCCCTCTGTAGGCTGGAACAAATGGACAATACCAATCTCTTTTTGAATCAAAGGTAAATGTTCTCATTTGTTCTCTATGGTGCCTGAAAGAATGTAATTTCAATAGGCTATGTTTTGTGTTGCAGAGATTTTAAAACCCCCCAAAAGTTCAACTCTAGACAGCATTTTACTGGATGAAATTGGAGACAAAAGAAGACAGAAATAAGTTGATAGAAGTGACCAGTGGAAATTTTATGTATAAGGCAGGATAGTTATAAGAGCGCTAAGGGTTCACCAAATACCTGATTGAGAACTAGATTTGTATTTTCAGACTTCCTGAAATCTAACAACTCAAAATCTGATGAATTACCATTCCTCTACTGAAAAACCTTTTCATCATATCTACGTATACATATGTATGTACGCATATATGTGTATATTTCGTCAGTTTAACGTTTGTCTGGGTTTGAAATAATCTTTATATAGCATTCAATTTTGCTTCTGTCTTCATGCATAAAGGATTAGATTAACCTGGGTCTAGATCTTCACAAGTTTTTTCTTTCCTTTTTAACAAGGTGAAAAAAAGTACTATTTTCTCCTTGGTGTATTCTGCTTCCTTTCTTTCATGTAAAAAAATATTTCCTGTTTTGAGTATTTCCTCCCTGGCATTTAAGGCACAAATCATCTCACAAGCATCTCTAACTAATCTCAGCAATGTAATAGCTGGGATGACATACAGGGATATTTTGATGGATTGGTTTTCATTTGTCTGCATCTGATCCAAAACTGAAATTCCCTTTATTTTGTGATATGATGATGATAGTGTCACTCTTTTTTGCTTATCCCTTTTCTGTACTTTTTTTGCACAATGGGATGTGGTTTCTAGAACATATCAACAAACTTAGGCACTTGAAAAACTACCTAATGTCTCCTATTCAAAACAAGGTTGTACTATGGGTGATGAGTTACTAATGTCCATTTCAACAGTTCATCCAATAAACAATTGATCCTTCAAATAATTTATTTTTAATCACCATCATGACTCCTGATTACATTTTTTTAAAGGAAGGATCTTTTGTGAAGGCTGAATAGGTCAATTTGTCTAACTATTCCTCCAAAGGATAAAACCTAAAATGCAAAATAAGAAACAGAATCTTCAATCTGTTTTAAAATATGACAAGGCATATTTTAAAGGATTCTTCAATAACAACTGATCAATGTGCATTTTATTTATATTTTTCAAAAAACGTTTTCTGCTGTTTCAAACTAAAAGGTATTTTCCCTGAATTCTCTCTACTATGCTTCACCATGACAGATGCCATAAACTAGGTGTAGAAGGGAATAGAGTGGAGATAAACATTCTTAAAAGTTAGAAATCATTCAAGAGGCAGAAAGGGAGGACTAGAACTGTTTCAGTGGATAGGAAATTGGATACTTCTATAGTGAAGGTAGAAGAGAGAAGGTTCATGCTTAAACCTTGCCTTGACAAAGGGAGATATACAAGTCATGGATGCAATAAAAACTTCCCTGTGACTTTTCACCCAAGCCAAGTGCTCTCTACTTGTAAAAAGCATATTTTTTTCTAGATATTTTCTAGATATATCTGCAATGGAAAACTGCAAATTTTTTTTCAGTTGTTTCATCAAACAGAAATTGCTGACTAGCAAAGGTCAGTCAATAAAATGCAAATGTTGATTTAAACATTTATACTAACTGTATGTGCTGACATTTAGGAGCCTTTATTTTGTTCATCGCATACCATAAATCCTTCATCAAAATGCATCATTTATCACCTTAAAAATTTCACAGCAAAAAAGGTTAAGGAAAGTAGGATGGGGAGAGGAATGCAAAACTTTGCTAAACTGTAATTACACATATTGTTAGCACAAAGCAAAGACTAATGGAAAATGATCTCTATAGCCAAAGAATTGCTGAGAAATTAATTGTCTTGGGATGCTTATATGACAATACTGTATTCCCCATCATCTGCTTGATCTCTAGTGTACCTTTAAATTGCAAAGGGAGTAGAGAGAGAAGCTGAGGGAACTCCTCAAAGTGGCTAGCTTGACCTTGCAGTTAGAATGTCTACATACTTTCTGCCAGTTAGGAGGGCAAAGAGAAGAGTTTTCTCTCTAGCTTCTTCGGTTTTCAGCAGAGAAGGGACTGTGATCTGCCTCAGCGGCTTCTGTTCCTTTTTGGACTGTTTTTGGCTTGCTTTTCATCTGACACCAGCTGTCGTCTCCGGACCTGCTCGGCGGGACCCTCCAAGGGGGATCGTCGGACCCTGCCTGGCCAGCCTGGCCCAGTGTAGGTTTTACCTACAGAAAAAACTCTAAAATCCAGAGTCCTCTTATAGGGGATGGGGGTGGGGGTTAAAATTTCCTTTTTGCCCTGTGACAGCAGGGGACTCTGTTTGTTAAATAAATAGTATTTTTCACTTTCATTTGAGAAATTATTTTCCTGAACCCGTGGGGGAGGTGCTGCCGGGGCCTGCTTGCCTGGCAGGCAGGAGAGCGAGAGAGAGACATCCCTTTTGGGTTGTTTCCTCCTGGATTTGTGTCCAAAGCAGCTTATTAATATTACACAATGCTCATACAGGGTGGGTTCCCGTCCTCCCCTTTTCTTTTGCTTGAATAAAAACTATCTTTAGTCTTGTCCCTGACTGGGAATGCTCATCATCTGCAGCTGGAAGGCATTAGGTGTTTCCCTGAAGGACATCCTCCAACAATTCCATCTGAAAGAAATCCAAGTGCTCCAAAAATTTCCCTAATATGATCTGAATCAAAATGAACAGGAACCATTGACAAATTAATTGAAAACTATGTTTCTGTTCCAAACTAAAGACCATTGCAATCTCAACCTGTAAAATAGTTCTAGCTCCTTGCATTAAATAAAAGCTGTTTACTTACCAACATGCAAAATAATGTTGCACTGACTAAAATATTATAAAACAGGCAGAGAGACACAAAAATTGTCTGTTCCATGACATTTAATCTAAGAATTCTAAGTATTTATTTGAAAATTTTTATTATTGTTTCTAGACATATAAACAGTTCTTCATTGGTCTTAACACTGTTCACTGCTGCTAAAACTATGAACTTCTGAAACCCATTCATATATGTAATGATATCTGGGATGCAATCCAAAATTTCTAACCTAATTATTGTAATTATGATTTTTTAAAAAAAGAAGGAAGATGGAGAGGAGAGAATAATAATTATGTTTTCCCCTTACCCTCTGTCTCTCTAGATTGCTGGTCTTATAGAGGCTGTATCTTTTTAAATCTATGAACTACAATTATCACAACTGAGCCCTGATCTCAGGTCTCTACTTCCATAACATCAGCAGCAGCAGGCGAGCAAAAGACTTCTATGGTACTACTCCTACACCTAAAGTTATGGATGTACTTAAGTGTTTTGCTGATTTTGACCTAGATGAGGAGCTGGGAGGGACCTTGCCACTTGAACCGTGTACAGTAGTTGTTGAATGTCTGTAAATTCCACCTCATTGATCACCATATTTCAAGTAGTCATATTATTTCGCCACTTGCTAATTGATATTCACCCTCCAGTGATGGAGAAAAAAGCTTAGGTGCAGTTATATTGTTGTTACTATTGTCAATTTTTTACCAATTTTGCTAAATTTTGTCACCATATTTTAGGTAGGTACATTACAATAATGTTGGTTAAACCAAACATTTGGATGATAAACTCTTTTAACTGTTTCCTCCAGCAACTGAATTTTCTTAAAGTTTAGTTAATTGGGTGTAGATTTAAGATGGCCAGCACTCAAACACTTCACTAATAGAGTTGCATGCTTTACTAATCTTAACAGTTGAATGGTATATTTCATTTATGTTAATTTGCATAATTTGCTGATTAAACTACATGTTTAATCTGTTGACCTTTACACTGTACTTATCCTACGTTTACAGAGATGTAATCAATGTGCAGATTTTACTGAACGGAGCAGACATCTCAAACTTACTTAGCCCTTAGAAAATTCATTTAAAGCTATCAGCACACTGTCTCATTGCTGTTTGTTGCTGTTCCTTCTCTTGCTCCTTCAAGTTCACTGGATGGACAATCAAAATAATCCACACAGATAATAAACAAACAATATCCATATTTACTACAGGCTATATCTAGTCCTGTAGTGAAGGATGCAAAAACAGTGAGCCCAAAATTGTCAAGGTTGTAAAATCAGCAAAACCAGATCCAAGGAGCAGGAAAACAGACCTGCTGTTCTTACAATTCCATGCATGTCTGATTCACTTCTGTGAGCACTGGCTCCCAAAATGCTTCCCATAGCACTGATAATAAGATATCTTGAGATGATAGGAGCTGAATGAAGTATTCCTTACAACTTATTTGTTCATAAATAACTACACAGAGTTCACCTGAAAAGTGAGTCCTGGCAGAAAGCACTACAACTGCACTCTATTATTGTGGTCTCCATCTGTCTGGGACAAAAATACAAAACCAAAGATGACAGTTTTGTCAAAGGCTGTATCCAAACCACTCTTTGTGGCTCAGTCAGGGAGTAACTTTTTTACAAAATGACTATTTTGTCCTCAAAACACTTTTTAACCTTCTTTTCTCATCTTCCTGTAACCAAAGAATGAAGTGTTCAAAAATCTCCATTCTCAAAACTAATAAAACCATTCCCTCTTTTTTTTTTTTTTCCCCTGCTATTTGTCACTTAGGAAGTGAGGACTCACTTCTTGATGACAAAGGCCAAAATCACTCAGAAAAAAAACAATGAGCATGTAGGAACTACCTAGAGTATTTAAAGAGAACGTCAGAAACCAGCTTCTTGGTGCATCTGAAGGCAATCACCTGGATGCAATCCTGTGCAATATGCTTTCAGATGACCCTGTTTGAGCAGGGAATTTGGACCAGATGACCCACTGTTGTCCCCTCCAACCTTACGCATTCTGTGTCTCTGTAAGGGCAACAAGTCATGTTCTAAGCACCTCAGAGGAACTCTGGCTGCACTTGCAACAGATCTTCAGGGATTTAGTTGATTGCCTGAAGACTAGATCATGGAGCTGGGTCCAAGACAACCTTGTTGTGTTACCTTCAGAATGTCATCTGTCAACCTCCTGACCTATGCAGTACTATCCTGCATCAAGTCCTAAAATTGACTCTTGTGTGGGAGTCATAAATGCTAGGGAGCTGCTGAGGCTGGAAAGCCTTAGACTATCTACCACTAAGTGTAAGAATGACCCTTTTTTCAGTTATGATATTGCTGATGAGATTTCTCCCATTCATCAGTCAATTTGAATCACAGCCTATCAACAGCAATGGTGAGAATTTGCTTTTCTGTTCAAGTAGAGAAATACAAGCTAGTGCCTGTTTCAGAGAATTAGGTGGAAATTTAAAGAAGAAAGCCATGGTAAAGTTTCCAATTTGTTCAGTTTGAGAATCCACTTTGGTTTTGAACATCTGTATTCTATCTGACCATTATGTTGTGTAGGGAACACTGCAAACTATGAAGGAGATACTGCAAGCCTATATAAATACGACAAGCTAGCCCATGGTGAGATTTTCGAGAGTTTAGTAAAAGAGAACATGAAGAGCTTTGAGAGAATATAATTCACCGTATTGGAGAAAACCATAAGGAATTTACACTATAGCTGAAGCAGCATGACCAAGGGAAAAAGAGGTTGCTGATACAAATTCACTCCCAGATGGGCAGCCCTAGGCTGGCTCAGTCAATAGCAATCTGGATACCTCAGCGCTTTTAGCAAAAATCACAATATAACAGAAACAACTGGAATTAAAGCTGGAGAAACAGAATAAGAGATTGCCAAAAAATAAAAATATCCAGGAGCTGCTGAAATGGAGACCCAGAGGCAGTCAAAACTGATGAAAGTGAAAAATGTGCTTGAACTGCTATGGAGGTGAGGCAGTGAACAAGATCCCAAGAGCCTCCACCAGCTGCAATCACCATCTTTGGGAAATTGCATCTGTAGAATAACTTGCAGTTACATTATTTCATCTGTAGAATAGCACCTGTAGAATAACATTCATATCTTAATAGTCTTTATTCCTACTGAAAGTCTGTACAGCTGGCATAAGGCAGCAGAGTTCTGTAAAGTATCCCCTTAACTGTCCAAGCAGGTAGGACAAAAACTATCTTTTCTCAGCATCCTATTTCTGCAAGAACTTTGTACAATACAAGCTGCATAGGAAAAACTTTATCTAGCAAGTTCAGTAACACTATGGTATTTTACCACAAGTAATTATGGGACTTGCTGAAGCACAAGGGAAGGAGTTTTAGGAAAATATCTATGAATTATATACTTTGATGTGATAAAAGCAAGGAATCCTTGGTCAATGACGCATTACTAATTTTTTTTTACCTCTTAGATAGTGTTGCACTGTGAAAAAGAGAGAGAAGTTTAAGAAACTCACAGAGATTGAATAAGTAAATACAAAGCCTGTCTTACCCGTAAACATACAGAAACTCCTTTTCAATAGCAGAAAACAGGGAAAAAAAATAGAAACTTCACTATGCATAAAGAAAGAGAAGAAAACTGAAACTATTCAGACATGAGCTTAGCTTTCATCTCCAAACTCACACAGTACTCAGTTTTCGTGTGGATCAGCAAAGCTTCTGTCCCCATAACATCCTATGTTAGTAAAGAGTGAATCTGAATCTCAGATTCTCCAGGGAAATGCTCAACAGAAGCAACATTAAATTAGAAGTATGCTTAAGGTGAAGGGAGACAGATATTTCTTATCAAAGGAGACATAATCCCAGGTCAAGTAGTAAGAGTTGCTGTGAAATAAATAGAAATGTCAGTACTAACTAAGATATCAAGGAGGTAGGAAATGCCCCTTCAAATAAAACTGACTGTGATCTCTGTGGTGGGATAAATTATAGTGATAATTGTGTGAATTTCATAAGCTACAGTGACAGAAATATTTGGTTAAAACCTTGGCATTAGGATAAAGAGGAAAGACGTTTGGGAAGAAATTAGGAAGGAAACAAAAAGTTTATGAGCTTCATACATTTAGTGAGACAGTAAAAAAGGATATGTAATAAATGACTGCACCTGATGCATTCCATTTCATAAAATTATTCTTATTAATATATTTCATAGTTTTTGCATAAAGTGTCTTAGAGAAACTCCTCTTTGAAAACAGGAGTCTGCAGGGAAACACCCATGTGACAGAAATTGTATTGCTGGTGGTGATCCACAGATTGTATGTGCTAAGTATTGAGCTGAGCTAAAGCACACCTACCTTCCACAGGTTCTCGTGGGCTATAGCAAAGTTATGATTAGTTTAAGGAACATTTTTGCTAGCCTGACAGGCAGAGTGAAATAAAGGACTATAGTAGACTGTGATGTATTTCAGAAGAAGTAAAGGACTATAGAGATTTCTTTCTTTATATTAAAGATCAGTTTTCTGAAGCTGAAATGGATATACATGACCCATTCTTAAGTGTGACCAAAGCAGAGAAATATCCATGCATCTCATTCCCTTTTCTACCTTTATATATGTCTCTTGTATAACATTTACACTGATGTAGTCTGAAGGTAAATTGCAACAACATACAGCAAACTGTAAATATGTATTCAATTTTAAGGTGTGGTTATTCTTAAAATAGAAACTTTTAGATGACTCATGTAGTGCACAGTAACCCAATATAGTAGAATTCCTAAACAGAAGAGGGAATTTTTTTCATTAATGGAATATTTAAGAGACACCATTGATATATCTTGGATACATTAAATAAATCTATAAGTCTTGTAAATTCTGTGCTTAAGATAGACCAGAAGATCTTTTGGTAGCCTGAATTACCTACAGAATACTTGGCAAAGTGCAGTACACTGAACGGCCTGACTGAATTCATATAGGTCTCAACATGTTTATGACAACCTGATGCCTTGTTTTTGTATTTTCATTATAACTAAGCAAATTTGGTTGACTTAAAATTCTGCTGTAATATGGCATATTATGAAGAACAAAACAAAACAAAAAAAATAGATATTAGGTTTGTTTGGGCTTTTTTTTCCAGTTTGTTTCCTCAAACTGGTTGTCAAAATACTGTAATCACTTTAATTAACATAGAGCACAATGTGACTACCAATTTTATTGAAAATCAAGAATCCAACTGGATCACCAAAGTATGCAGCTGGATCCATAAAATATCTGATTGGAACATCAAAGTACGCACTGTAACACATAGGCAATATTTGTACATTTTGAGGCATTAAAATCTGCAGCTGAATCAATAAAATATTGTTTATCAGACAAGGATAAAAAACCCAAACAATGAAAATGTGCAAGTGAATCATGAAGATGTTAAATGTAAGCAGTAAAAAAGATCAGGCATTATATAAACCTTTTAAGTACTATAATGTAAGTTGAGTAAAAAATACATGAAACCAAAACTAACCACATTTGCAAAATACTGTTTCAGAACACTATGCCAAGCAACTTGGAGTAGCATTTCTTCGCTGAATATTTGCGAAGTGTGGCTGCCATGATGTTTTTGCATATTGCTGACAAAATACATAACCAGGAGACAACAAAAAGGATGACTTCTTTGATGGAGCCTTCATGGTTGCCATGTCTTGTATTTCGTGGCATAGCTCACCTTGTCTTGGCAGCCCATGAGAACAGTCGTTATTTAGCATTATTTAGACTATATTTGAGTTCTCTTCCTACTGGACATTGCTGTTGATTTTCATCAATACGTTTCTCTATTCATAATTTCACAGCCCAAGATCTGAGTGTAGAACTGAAATTTATGTAAGTCATATGTAAGTCAGTCCAGCTCCACTGAACTCATGATTTACACTAGCGAAGTATTTATGTCAACTCTGCGTCTGGTCTTCCCAATGGAAGTCTGAGACATTTTTATGAAGTTTCACTTCCTGCATCAATTTGCATCAGATAAGGGGCAGATGTGCCAGAGTGCTCCAACTGCTGTGCAGTGATTCAAAGCAGTTACAAATCCAGTTTTCTGTGCCAAGTTTGTAGCTACTTTGGCATGCTGGAAGAGTGCAGAGCAAGAACACTGTATCCATGAATGTAAACTCGTGCCTCCTGCAGCTATGTCATTTGATTTAAAGTTGATTACCCATTCACGCCTTCAAATTTGCTATATATAGTATGATTTCCTTCTTTTTTGCTCACAAATCCTTTTTTTTCTTAATATGCACAATGAATACAAAGATTTCTTTAGGTTACCTATAAAGAGAAATCATACAGACTTTACAGTCTATACTTGTGTAAGAATAACTCTGGGAATGACTACATGAAAAGAATAACTCCATTAAAGTCAACGGATTACAACAATGAAGCTGTAATGCAGTTACAGAACAGGTACATAAACATCAGCAGGGAAATAAAAACATCTTTCCACAAAACAGGAAATGCACAGACTAAACAGAAAAATACTGAATCTTTTGGAAATAGATTTGCTGTAAATTAGTTGTATCTATATGGTGAACAAGACTGTATGTTCTAAAGTATTTTGAACTGCTTCTCAGGTTTAGGAGATCAGCAAATACAAGCTACATAAAACAACCTTTAGATTAATAGAAAGAGCAAATTCCTGACATCATGCTCTTCATCTTAAAAAATTAACAGCTTTTGTCAGTGTTCGTGAAGTCCATAAGCTCTGCATAGTGCCATTCTTTAAGATTTTTTTTGCTTTATTTTACAAAAAAAATTTAAAAATTTTATGAACAGGAAATATCAAAGTAGTATTTTACCACATTTTCAGAGTGCAACTTGTTGAAAATAAAGTGGTATTATTAGTAGTAGTATTATTATTATACAATTTACATAAGAAAAGGGCATGTTTTGGTATCTGTTTTAGAAATGTACTTAAGGATGAAATAAAACCTACCTTAAAAAAAGCTATTACTCTTGCCACTGTAAGAGAATTAACATGGCAAGCCCATATTAACCCATATCCATTATTAAGATCAAAAGTTGGGTGAAATTAGTCCTAAAAACAATGTACTTTTTACCCTTTCATATTTCACTGGGATAACCACTATAATTCTCCCTCTGATCATGGTACTATGCCTGAAAATTTTGTTCTGTCTTTCTCTGTCCTGTATCATATGTTTTTTGTCCCCACAGGTGGTTCATTGGCATGAGGAATTTTTGGGAAAGTAATCTGAAGTTCTTACCTACTTAGTGGCTCTAACTACCTCTATAGAGTAATACATATTGTCCTTTCACAGAAATTTTTCTGTCTCTTCAAAGGCCCCTAGAAGAGAATATCCAAACTTACTGGGCCAAAGCACTGCTGGCTCTGTCCTCACTCTCCTTTTCCAAAGCTCTGTTTAGATGGAACTTGCGTGGAACTTTCTCTAACTGTAATTCCTAGGGATATCATCCACAGGTCTGGTTGACATCCTGCCTACACGTAAAAATACACTACATGAGTATGCACACCTCATGTTTGTGGTCAGGTGCAAGTGTTTAAGCCTAGTTGTAAAGTGCATCAGTTGTTGGAGAGAGCTTTAGTCTTGTGGTTTTTCACGCCTTTCACAATTATCAGATATTTGCGTTCTGTATTTTTTATCACAGAATCACAGAATGGGTCAGGTTGGAAAGGACCACAGTGATCATCTGGTCCAAGCTCCCTGCTGAAGCAGGGCTGTCCCAGAGCACATGGCATAGGATTTCATCCAGATGGTTCTTGAATTCTCCAGACACAGAGAGTCCACATCCTCACTGGGCAATCTGTTCCTGTGCATGGTCACTCACACAGTAAAAAAGTTCTTCCTCATATCCAGGTGGAACTTCCTATGCTTCAGTTTCTGCCCATTGCCTCTTGCTCTTTGCTTGGCACCACGGAGAAGGATCCATCCTTTCGGCACCCTCCCTTCAGATACATGTAGACATCAATTAGTTCCCTCTCAGTCAATTATATTTTATATTTGAAAGTTAAGAACAACACAGCTCCCAGTAAAGTGCCTGTTTAAACCAAGAATGTCATAAATTCTGTTTCACAAGAATATCTTTTCAAGTATTTACTGGTATGACAGCACTTTTCAGTGGTAACAATATTTGCTTTACCAGACATTGCTGGCTATCAAGATGGCACAACATTTCCTTACCAACTGTTTCCCATTGCTAGTTGTGTTATGCGTCTCATTTCCTGTGTTTCTGCACTTATTTTTTCATTATATCATTCTTCTTATCTTTTCATTTTATTGGTGCTATAGCATACAGGTTTTGTACCAGATCTTTTGTTCATCCACTCTTAATTTTCTAAGAATTTCATTAGATTTTTTTTTTTTTTGAATTTTAGGAGTGCTTGACAATTTTCTTGTTGTTGACTTCTGGACTTTTTTCAGTTCTCTTTTGCCTTCATTCTTTATATATTGGAGGTTTTAACATTACTCTTTTACCTCTTCTCCCATCTAACTTCTATTACCTCAGAATATAAGAAAATTCCGTTTGACTCCACTGATGTCTGAAACCATCAGGGAATCACACACATCTCCCTGGATGGTCCTTGTAACAAAAAAAACCAAACCAAACAAACAAACAAACAAAAACCCAAAAAACCTAAGATATATTTTTAATGCTATGGAATTTTGCCCCCATATAAGCTAAATAATGTGATTGGAAACTGGCAGTAATTTTCAAAACACCCCAACAAAATCCTTTTTAATGATGATTATCTAAAGGGTGTTAAAATCTGAAGATGTAGATGCACTGAATTAAAAAAATGATTAAGTCCTCAAAATCCACATTATGAATTCCCTTGCTAATGAAGTCCCTTAGGTACCCCAAATATTTATCTCTGGGCATGACTAAAACCTGCCTGATCCTAAGTGTACCCAGACATAGCTAGACGTTCATGAACCAGATATTCCTGTGTATTTGATGTAGAGCTACAGATATAATAGAAACTAAATAACTAATTACTCCACTAAAAGTACAACTTAGTAAACAGGAAGATTTGAGTGGTTGGTGTTTCGAGATACCCTTTTTAATCAAGATCAGAGCCTCTACTTTCAGAGAACGATGGACAAAAAAGATATAGAAAACCTTCCTGGGGCAAAGGAGAAAATGTTCTACTGCAAAGGGTTTCCCCGTTTGTCTGGAGATACTGACCTTGCTAGTATTATGGCAACTAAGATCTATGCCAGTTTTTAGTTAGTGAGAAGAACACAATGTACCTACATACAGGTGAAGGCTAGAAATTATGAGCTGGGGACTTCAGTCATAACCTTCTATTCAAAATTTCCTATTACCTAGCTTATAAGAAACACTCTGTATTTCCTAAGGGCTATTGTGAGTCACTCAACTCTGCAGACACGATACAGAAAATTGAAGGCTTTAATTTACTAAGTAAGACATATAAAGTTAAGGCACTGCAACAGCTTTAAAACTGATGAAGACAGAGAATAGAATTGAACATTCAGCACTGATTAGGCATTTTTCAGATTAAGGAAAACAGAGAGGTATTTTATTTTGCATCAGAAGAAAACCTGCTTAGTAAAAAGAGTCTTTTTTTTTTTTTCCAAGTTTATGAGCAAGAGAGAAAATTAAATTAATGGAGGACTAAAAAGAACCTAATTAGTATGCATTTCTGAAATCTTTCACTAAGAAGCAAAAGACAGAAAACAAAGAATAAAAACTGTCAATACCAATAAGACTACCTGTACACCAACTGATAACCTTTCTAAGAGGACATTCAAAACCTTTCTAAGAGGACATTCAAATAATGCATGCATATGAAAAGGAGAGTGATTAAAAGTAGGCCCTGGTTCAGTGATTACTGAAGCTGGTGGCAGTAGGATAAAAGTGTGATTTCAGTATTTAAAGGCCATGTGTGTCAAGTGCCTGCAGAACGACCAGATCTTTCTGCTGTGTTCTTCAACCTTGCAGTGTTTTTCTATGTTAGCTCTGTAAATTTCACTGAGCTATGACATATCTTTCTGGCATTAACAGATTACTTCTCAGTGCATTCACTCTTTTGTGTAAGAAAATAAGCACATAGACTACATCATGCTATACTAGGAAACAAATTATTATATAGAAAAAAATTCAAGTAGTTGATGTTCCAAAAAAGAGTTTTTTACAGCTAAGAAAGCACTCTGAATAAGTGTCTGTCCAGATATGCGTCAAAGCGATTTCACACATTTTCTAATCCCAGTTCCTGATGTCTGTCAGCACTCAGCATACAACACCAAGCAATGAAGCTTATCTGATAAAGTGAGAGCAATATGAAGTGCTATTGTTATTATTATTATTACTGTCATTCTATGGTGAAGGACCGAATGAAGATGGTATGTGAAGAAATTTGTCTAAATAAAAGATATTAGCCCTGTATTTGCCTGCAATATCTTACTTAGGGTTTAAAACAGAGACTAGTGAAGGGTAAAGTAGTATATTGGATAAAAGATGAATACAATATATGAAACACATAAAGGAGAAAGGAAGAATACTAAAAATTATTAGATTAATGGAGCCAGAGAAAGAACAAAAGCCAAGAAGGTGTTAGTTAACCCATTAGGGGATCTGGATCTTTCCAAGTCAAATTGTGCTACCCACATTAAATTGAGTTATATTAGTTTCATGTTTATGTTGTTCTATTTTTCTGTACCAATACCTATGGTACCAAGTCTGCAACCTCTAATCACAAATTCCTACTTGAAGAAGGTATGCCTTATGAATTTATTCCTAAATCTACTCAGAGTGTCTCGTGTCTCTCTGGGTACATTGTGTAGGATAATCCCATGTGTCTCCAAAATTGCAAGTTTCTTTCATGGAAGACCGTGACAATCTTAGGCCCCAGAACAGAAAACATGCAACAGGCAAACAGAAAGCAGGTAAGACTTCACAGGAGAAGAAAATAAAACCTCATCCATGCCTTTCATTAGTGGTATTATAGCCTAGCATGTGTAAGCATAAGTACAGCTACATTTCTTGGATCATCCCTTTCTTAAAAGAAATATTTTTTTAGGTAAATGCAAAAATAAATAAATGAAAATAATAAAAAAATAAGAGGTCATAATACTTTTCTTCAGAAAATAAATTTATCCAAAACAGCTGTAACTGTGCTGGTTTAGACACAAATTTAGGAGGAAATAACCCAAAAAAGGGCATCTCTCTCTCCTGCCGGCCAGGCAAGCAGGTCCCAGCAGCCCCTCCCCGCCATTCAGGAAATAATTCCTCAAATGAAAGTGAAAAACTGTTGATTTAAAAACAGAGTCCTCCTCAGGCACGGGGCAGAAAAGGATATTGAAACCTCCTCCCGTCCCAGAGGCAGAGGCTGGTGGATTTTATATAGTCCCTTCTGTCTGTAAAACTTAGCTGCTCCCACAGTCCTGAGCCATGTAGGGTCCGGTGGCCCCCCGGAGAGTCCCGCCAAGCCGGTCCCAGAGATGATAGGTGGTCTCAGGTGAAGAAGCTAGCTGAAAACAGTCCAAAAAGGAACAGAAGCCACTGAGGCAGATTGCAGTCCTTTCCAGCTGAAAGTCGAAGNNNNACTCTCTCCTCTCCTAGCAGGCAGAAACTGCCAGCTCAGAGAAGAAGAAGTATGTAAACATCTAACTGCAAGGTCAAACAAGCCACTTTGAAGAGTTCCCCCAGCTTCTCTCTCCCTTTGCAGTTTAAAGGTACAAACTGCATTCCAGAGATCAAACACACAATGGGGAATACAGTATTGTCATAGAATCACCCCAAGACAGCAACATAACTTCCCTACAAGTATTTTCTGAGTAATATACAA
Source organism: Callaeas wilsoni (assembly GCA_013398955.1). NCBI lineage: Eukaryota > Metazoa > Chordata > Aves > Passeriformes > Callaeidae > Callaeas > Callaeas wilsoni. The sequence goes on from VWPU01005871.1 coordinate 461,870, forward strand.
TTCCATTGATTAAAAAAAAAAGTAATTGCCAGTTTATTGCACAGTGATTTGGCATTTCCTGTTCAATCCCATAACTACCCAGGAGAGTTTCAAAAAGGACAGAAATCTCTTGGAGGACAAAAGATGTGAATTTGAACATTAAATAAATATTTAGTATTTTATATAGATATAATTTGTCTCCTTAAATTTGTCTGTCCAAAGTGTCAAAGAAAATCACTTCCAAATGATTGCGCTTTAAAAGTACTATATACATACTGAGCATTTTAAATAATTGTAACTTAAAGTGACTTGCTAAAATTAGCCCTGAAAATGGATCCCAAAGACAAGTGGAACAGAAGAAAAGAAAAACATCCTTGACAACAAATTTCTCCTTTATGTTTTCCATTCTTTTTTTTTTTTCTTCATTTTTAGCCTTCCCTTCAGCAAAGCTGAAGTTTTTAATTCAACAGGACTTAACTTTCATGATGTGCTGGCATAAATTGTCTAAACTAGAACAAATTCCTAAATCAGTTCTCAGTCTTTAATATACATGCAGAAGAATACAGATTTTATTTTCATATGACTTGAAAGGGACCTCAAAGACCATCTAGTTCCAACCTCTCTGCCATAGGCAGGGACACCTTTCACCAGACTAGGTTGCTCAAAGCCCCATCCAACCTGGCTTTGAACACTGCCAGGGATGAAGCATTCACAACTTTTCTGCCAGTGGCTCACCACCCCCATAGAAAAAAATTTCTTCCTAATATCCAATATAACCCCACTCTCTTTCAATTTGAAGCCATTCCCCTCTGTCCTGTCACTACATGCACTTGTAAACAGTCTCTCTCCATCTTTCTTGTAGGCTCTCTTCAGGTACTGGAAGGCTGCAATCAGGCCACACAGAAGCCTTCTTTCTCCAGGCTGAAAAAACCCTATTCTCTGAGCCTTTCCTCACAGGAGAGCCCAGGAAAACATTGGCTTCTCTTGGCTGTAAGCGCACATTGCTGGCTCACATACATTTTATGATTCAATGATGAAATAATAGATTTATGGGTGTAGGGTTTTTTCTTCTTCCTGTTGTTAAATCTTTATTCTCTGTTTTTGACATCAAAGTTATTTGCACAGAAGCTAATCATTATGTCACAAATATTATATCAGGTAGTGAATAAATAAGATGACATCTGTTAGCTTTGGGGACCATCTGTTAGTCTGGGGAATTATGGATGTGTTGTTAAATTTAAATTATATTAATTGTAAGCACAATAGGAGGGTGTAGCAGGCAGTATAAGAGACTAGTGTTCTCTGACTTCTCTCATGAAAAGCAGGAAGGGTGGCTGCAGTCAAGAGAATTGCTACAACAACATAAAGGAGAGGTTACATTTGTGAAGAACAGAAAAATAATTTTAAAAAAGAGGAAATAGAGAAACAACTTTTGCATGGCCATGGGTATTGGATTAAGCATACATTTGAAGATACTCATTTAAGAAGGCATTTGAGCACATGTCAGACTAGAAGTACACAGTTAAATGTCAGGTAAATTACCAAAATATGAGAGGGATTTCAAGAAATTGAAACTCTGTAGCACAAAATTTTCCTTCAGAGGCTCTTCATTCTCAGAGTCAGACACTTTGACTTGTATTAGGAGCTTTTCATGTCAGAATTATATAATAAGTAAATCTTATTAAAGGTAAACATATTGGACAGATTTAAGCACAATCTGAAAGTGGCAATCAGTGTTGGAGGTAGAATATACAAAAATTTTCAAGAAAATACTGCTACAACCGCAGGTTGCATATGTCCATATTAATATATGGGCAATATAATACATAATATTATGTATTATGTACTGTATATATTCACATGCACTCTGTGTCTGAGCTTGAAGCACATCCATCTTACATATTTTGAACAGACACAAATACAAAGTTCTTAAGATGACTTACGACACTCATTTGATTCTTTTTCCTAAACTCACAGAAGTTTATCCAGATAGCAAAATGTTAAATACTGAGCAACTGCAATACTGGTTAGTTATCTGAAACACAGTTTAGTAGACTTCCTCTTCTTTCTGCTCCCTTGGAAGGCATCAGGTATGCACATTAAGTATTTTCACTGCTTCAATTTAAGCTTTGCTGGAGATTTAAGACTATCTATGTTTTTTGCAAACCATGTTTTATATATTCTCTGTCTCATATCTCATACAGGGTCTCATATGTTTTTCCCCATACTACTTTGCTGCTTCAGGCAATTAAATCAGTTGATTCCATTTTTATTCTTTCCAACTGCATTTTTCTCTATATCCTCCTGCAGAATAACTTACATTTTTGACTTTACCTCAGCTCTTCTAACTTAAGATACCTCTTTCCACATTTACTTCTACAGAATCCATTGAACTCAGTAGACTCTTCCCTCCTGTTGAATTTAGCAATGGTAAAAAAAGCAGGAAAGAAGTACTTTTGAGAAAAGGAAGGTTAAAATAATTATTAAAACATCATCTCAGTCATTGTCTTGAATTCCATTTCATCCACACTTTCCTCAGTCAGTCGTTCTCAAATCCATTTGCAGATTCCTCATAGCAGAATAGCAGTTTTTATCCCTCTTTTAAAGCCATTCTAACACTCTTGAAGTGCCCTGTAAATAGTTATAAAAGATATTTGGAATACAATGCATTTCAATGCAGTTCCTATGCCTTGATTAATATTGTAGCCAGAAGCTGGGGTAAGATAAGATTCACCCCATATCCCAGTTTACTGAGACCTAGACTAGTGAATTAGCTTTATTTGTTTCATTGTGATTAAATCAGGGAGTGGATCTCACAGTTTTTATTTTATTTTAATTTTGTTTTTACTTCTCAGATAATCTAATGAAAAACATTCTTAATAAAAGTTAATTGACAGGAAAGAAACCTGAATAGTTTCAACTGTGCTCCACTAATTAATTTAATTTCTGCCTAAATGGAACCTATCAAACAGAGGGTTTTTTTTAAAATAGATGACAGAATTATCTTTGGAAAACAAAAAAAGAGACACTTTTGTATGCATTGTCCTCTATTGAAAGTTTTGCTATAAATATTCACATCTAGATTTAGTCCAAATAAAGAACCCTAAAGAAAATTTATAAAAAGAAACAATGCTTTGTCTCTCATGTCCCAGAAATTCTGGATTATTCCTATTATCCAGAAGTTCTCTCAATGTCAAAATTTCTGTATATCTTCTGCATACAAAATATGTTGCACTGATGCTAATGTTAAACAGACACTCTAGTTTTAAAGTTACCTGAGATAACTTCCAATTTTAATTTCCAGGGAAATTTACAGTAACAACAGAGCAATATAAGATGACATCCTCATGTCTTTGTATTTACTTATGAAGCTTCTTGGAAAACATTAGGAAGGAACACAGTTAAATAATTCTATGTGTTCTGAGTCTTCAAAACATCTTTCATTTTAAAAACATCTTTCGTATTACAACAGGATCTCATTCTTAGAAATTCTGGCTGATCCAAACCTATAATGAAATATGTCCAGCTTATAGACATGTCATCAGTACACCAGCATGTGGTATGAATTATTATATGATTAATCCTGCTACCACTACTACTACTAATAATATAACTGAACAATATACTTTCTATCAGCCTGGGTAACTAGCTTCCGGAACATCTTTACAATTAATAAAAACATTCAGAGGCAAAAGCAAAACAAAACAAATCTTCAGCCATTAGTATTATACGAAGCATGCTGAGAAGTCTGCAGGCTAGGATAAAAAAACTTGACACAGACAAAAAAAGATACAAACAAGTACTGCACTAATGTATAGAGGAATTAAGGAGAAAAAATTCTAAATCACAATTGTACTCCTAAACGAAATATACATTGCATTGTAAATTTGTCCTAGATTTTTAATTTCTAACCTACACAAAAAGTGGGTAAAACATATCATAGCTTTTAAGAATATGAGTTTATTTGGGACTTTTTTGTTAAATAACACATTAAAGATTAAGCTGTGTCATCATTGGCAAATGTATGTTTTATTGACGGAATGAAGGTAAAGACTTGGGAGAAGAGCAAGCAGAAGACCTCTCAGCATTCCTGCTGCATCACATCAGTATTGTTTCTTGATTCCTTAACCTTTCAGTGCTCACTGTGGCGAAACGTTAAACTCCTACATGTTTCTGGTATCCCATCAATGTTTTTCATTCTCCACAGGAGAACTTAAATGACAACTGAGCTTCATGTAGTTTTCCATTATGAAATTTCCATTTCCAATATATTCCAAATCCATAGCTTAACTACAGGAAGTTATTGTGGACTTCCAAAATATAATTCACTCCTGATCCACTGAAAAGGAGGCTGTTCACAGCTTAACTATAACTAGATATTAAGTAAGGAGAATAGGAGAGTTATGCTTTTTGAGAGCAAAAAGTGGTGGTTTTTTTTTTTTTTTTCTTCCATGGAGTTAACAATAGAAGCATGATTTTTCCTTTATCAAATATGAAAAGTGAATGTACTCTCTGCTTCTAACTTCCCAAAAGAATAGGACTGACAATTCACTCAGTGTTTCATGAATGAGTTTCATTCAGATTGCTATTAGTTCTTCATTGTAAAAAAGATTTCAAAATCCTTTCAGGCCTGGATTCATCTTCCATCTGCTGCTAGATATAACCCTTCCCTCAAAAGAGATCTAGAAGGTTTGTTTGTAATTGAATTACCAATAAAGATTTAGACTATATTTAAGTGTAGTTATGCAAAGGTGAATGTTTACACAAATGCACAAGAAAGAGAGTGAAGACTACCAAGAAAAGAAGAAACTAAGAAGAAAGTCCAATGTTTAATGTGTTTCGGAGGACCTTTTACTACGTGGCAGTACACCAAATTGAATGGTGCAATTTGTAACTCTATGTATTAGCAGTTCTGCCTGAAAACTTTAGAAAAATCCTGCCTTTGTTATCATAGTGCCAAGCCAACAGTGTGACACTTCAGGAAGTGTCAATCAGCACTTGCAGGGAGGTAATCACCTAAAAAAATTAGTCAGTTAAGTCCCTTCCCAAGAAAACCATTAAATCAAAAAGTTTAATGCCAGAATGCACAATATCAATGAGCATCCATCCTGAAAGAATTATCTCTTTAAAAATGACAAAATGCATTTATTAGAGTTTAATTTTTCTCCAGTGATATTTTGACAGCACTAGAAGTTGCAGGTCTATGCCATTAAAGAAAGCCAGATGGGAATATTCTATACTTGGTTCATTGTCAAGGTTTTATGACTATAACAAATTAATTTCTGGCTAGTTGGCTAAATTAGGTTAATATGTACAGAAAAACAGATTTTTTTTTTCACCATAAATCCAAATGTTAAAAGATAAATAATGAAGTCCATGAATCAGGAATGGGTTTAGCAATTTTAATTTATTGTGACTGAAAAGTGTCAATTAGAAATTTAGGCATAAAATGGGGAAAGGGTCATTTTCACATTATATGCAGCCATCACATTTCTGGCTTTTTGTAAACATCTGTAATAGTGTTTGCAATAATAATAAATTCTAAGGGCTCCCATTCTCATGTGATATTCTGTGAGACAAGTGTATAAAAACAGTTTGAAATGGAAAATGTTCAATCTAATTTTTTCCCCAGGGTTTCTCCACTGTTTGATTAGAGAATGGCTGCATTCAAACATATTACCGTTCTGTCAGCAGCGCTCACAGACTTGTACTTTCACTGCATGATAAATGAAGTTTACACAGCTTTTGTTATGCGAGGATGGAGTGTAGTGATGCGGTGATGCACACGTGTCTGATTTGGTTAATCATTAAACATTACATAGTCTTAAACTCTCAGGAATTCTGTGCAAACATGGAAATCAGATGGGAATGATCCCCAGGGTGTTTTACATCACCCTAGTACTATGGAAGTAGAGAAAACATACCAGCTCCTACCCCAATGATCTGTTTGGCTGACAATTTTTTCCCCAGTTATATTTGTTAAAGAATTGTATTTAATATTAATCCAGTGTTTAAACAGGTTTATTTGTTGACACAGTCAAAGAATCACAGACTATGCTGAGTTGGAAGAGACCCAAAGGATCATTGAGTCCAACTCCTGGCCCTGCACAAGACACTCCAAGAGTCACACCATGTGCCTGAGAGCATTGTCCAAACACTTCGTGAACTCTCTCAGGCTTGGTGCTGTGACCACTTCATGGGGAGCCTGTTCCAGTGCCCAATCACCCTCTGTGTGCAGAACCTTTTCCTGATATCCAGCCTAAATCTCCCCTGACACAGCTTCAAGCCTTTTGCTTGGGTCCTATTACTGGTCACCAAAGAGAAGAGAGCAGCACCTTCCCCTCCTCTTCCCCCCATGACGAAGCTGCAGACTGCAATGAGGTCTTCCTGCAGTCTCCTCCAGGCTGAACAAACCAAGTGACCTCAGATGCTCCTGATGTAGCTTCCCCTCAAGGTCCTTCACCATTGTCATTGCCCTCCTTTGGATGTTCTCTACGCGCTTAATGTCTTTCTTACATTGCAGCACCCAGAACTGCCCCCAACGCTCGAGGTGATCCTCCCCCAGTGCATAGCACAGCAGATCATAACAATCCCCTCCCTTGCCTGGCTGGTGATGCTGTGCCTGATGCACCCCAGGACATGCTTGGCCCTCCTGACTGCCAGGGCACTGCTGCCTCATGTTCAACTTGCCGCTGACCAGGACCCCCAGGTCCCTTTCCACAGCGCTGCTCTCCAGCCTCTCATACCCAGTCTGTCCGTACATCATACATACATTCCCCTTACAGTGTGGCTTGGTAAGCTGTACATATGCAAAATGTGTAGAAATTGAATGATTACTTTGGGGTTTCTTTTTACACATACTGTTCATCCATTCTGTAAATTGATGGAAAAGTTTAATTATATTTACAGAAGGTCTGCCTCACTGTGAAGGAATATAGAAAGCTGGTCTTCTCAGTTTTGTTTTGTTTTGTTTTGTTTTGTTTTGTTTTTTGTTTTTTTTTTTTTTAATGGAATATCAAAAATCACTTGTTCACAATATAAAAGGACCTAAAAAAAAAAAAAACGAAAAAAAAATTCCTGAGAATGGTAGGCTCTTCCATTTGCCAGGTAAGAAACACAATCTGTCAAAAACTGAACACTGACATTAGAGGTTATTACATGAGAGTTATCATTCAGTATTGTAGTGAAAAGTTAGATTAGACTGTACATTCTCCTTTTCATCTAACTTCTTTCAAGGATGAAAATGTTTCTAAACATTTTGTTTTGACTCAAAGTAACCACGGCTTGATACCTGCAGGTCTTTTGGTTTAGAAAAAATTTCAGACTAGATGATCCCGATAGTCCCTCCTCATGTTAAAATACATAGATACGAGCAACTGGGGTGGGGGGGAAAGACACAGGTAAAATTTTCATACTTTAGGTGATGAGCTAGACTTAACTACTGTGGGCAGTAGAAAAAAATAGTGAAGTGATTGATCACTCCTAGGTGGTCTGCAGCACTTTTCCATGATGTTGCTCACTGGCAGAGCCAAAGGACTTGACTAGACTAACAATACATTTTTCCACAATTGTACAGTACTGCAGTCTAGGATCTCCAAACTGCCTATGACCTCTAGGGCACTGACCCAATGTTTCAGTGCCCTTGACTTTATGGAAATACACATTTATTCACTGAGAGTATAAAACCATGCTTGCTCTATCTGTATATTTATCTTAAGATGAGATCTACCCTCAGGCAAATATTCTAAGTTTCCAAATACCATCTTCAACTATATAAATATCTCTTACACACAAAATTATCAGTGTTTTCAGACAGTTAATGTCATAGATAAGTGTAATAGGTCACACTGGCAGGAAACTTATTCAAGGAACTCTACTTTTCTTCTTGGGTGCAAGACATGACTGTGTATCACTGAGCATATCATGTGAATAATCTATTACAAATAAAATCTACAGATTTTTGAATTCCTTTCCTATTAACCTGAAAGATTAGGAACACTAAAACTTTTATAAAAATAACCTAAAGAAATATGTTATAAGTCATAGCTTTCATTTAAATCCATGACTAACATTTTTCTTTCCAGACAACTTATTGGGGTTATTTGTTTTGCTTTGTTCTGTTTCTCCTCTATATCAATTAGAAAAGCAGGACCATGGTGAAAAGCAGAGTGTATACTTCCCTTTCAGAACATCTTTAAGTGTAAATGAGTACAAGAAAAATTCTATTCGCAAGATATTTTATTTCATACTGTTGCTTATATTTAGTTCTGAATTAGGTTTTGCATGCAATTCCAAAATATTTTTTGATAAAGAGATCAACTCACACCTGTTAACATTCTCTCAGGCTCTCAGTGGGTCTGAATGAGTCCAGTTTGAGCACTGTAAGTGTTCTGTATGAGTTTAGTTTGCACCATTTTCTGCTAAAGAATAGTACTGAGGTGGCTTCAGAGTTTGTGTCTTTCATATGACAGGGTGATTAGACACAGCAAAGGATCTTCAGATTAAGGAAAAAAAAGGAAAAAAATGAATATTTTAAATTAAAGCAATCAAGGTATCAACATTGCTTTATCTAAAAAAAAAAATTAACAGGCACTAAATGTAATGAAGAATTACTTATCCATATAGGAGTCTTATATAAGACACTGATGTTCTTAGTCAGCAGGAAATTCCCCTTATTCCAGAAACATTGTGCTCTTGTCCTCCATGTGCTCTTCTATACTTTCTCTCCATCACATTTCTTCTACCTTGCTTTATAAACATTTATATCCTTTTTTCCCTTCCTCTTTTTTACTCTTACTTTCATGCTCAGTCCTTGACTTTAAACAATTTAGAATTAACAACTTAAAAATCTTATAAAAAATAATGACCATGTTAAACAGATATAGAAATAAGTATATATTTATATAATTTTATTGCTGACTTAGCTCCATAGGTTTCAAAATGACAGATTACTTGGATCATAAATAAGAAAAAAAATCATATTGCTTATGGAAGAATCTTCTACAGGATGGATCAGCAACTCATAGAAACTTTAATGTATTGCTCACTGTAATAGGAAGAGGCAGCATGTGCAGAATATTTTATTTAAATATATTGATCTTTTGACATATGGTTTAAAAAAAGAGAAGAAATTCTAGGAGATCCAATGAAAAAAACCTTAAATTATATTTTGCAGTAGTTTTGCATAATCAACTGGCAACTCCAAAACAAAATTCTTTACAAATATATTAATGCTTGAGCTACTCATTTATCATATAAGTGTCAGACAAGACTCATAAGTCTCTTTCATGTATTGTTGATGAAGGTCACAGAAAGGCAGACTTTCAAATGACCTTCTCTCTCCCTAAATTACTGCAATGAAACTGTAAAATGAACATGTCAAGAATACTATATGATTTTCAGTGGCATACACTCCACCTAAGTGATGCTGTCACGTCAAATGCAGGCTACCAGATGCTTAAGCTGTAACTGGGCAAGTCTGTCCTGGGCTGTTCTATCTCCTGATCTGTCTGCCTGCCAAAATTAGGCACAAATTGTGTCTTTTAAATCCTTGAACAGGTAAAGAAGCTGTGTGTTCAGAACTTCATGGGTTCTGTAAATACCTGTGGGACATAGCAGTTAGTGTAATCATTTCTGCAAGGAAATAAGGTCTCCTTTCTGCCTCAACCAATAAGCATTTTGTTGTGCAACCTAAAACCTAGGATACACTGTTTTGTGGTCTCTCTTCACCAGAATCTTTCACCACAAGTGGAGAACAGAGATGATCTCCCTGAGAAATTTTATGCTCCTAAGGAAAGAATATCCACAGAGAATTTCCCAGAAGCCATGTGTATGCATCTGGACAGACGTGTGTATACTGACTATATATTTGGATGGTGGTGTTTAGATGTTACTGCTGGGTTTTGTGTAATCTCTAAACTGCCTTATACTGAAATGAAACTCCTTTGACAAACTAGGGCACCACTAGCAATCAAAAAAAACAAAACAAAACAAAACAAAACAAAACAAAACAAAACAACCCAACCCACAAAAAACCAGCTTCCTTTGAAGTCTAAGCAAATATTTCAGAATTAATGGTTTCATAACCCTCTTAAAAACACAACTGCTTCTAATGAAGAAGTTCCATCTTTACCTGGAAAAGGAAGTTCTTATATTTCTTACGCATTGTTTATGTTGCCTTCTCAAACATTTTTCCTAAAATTGCAAGTTGTCACACTTATCCTCTGCAGAGCATTGAGTCTTTTATGCAGGAGGTTATGCACTTTTTAAAAAAGGTTTTGATCATGTGAAGAGTAAAATACTAATGCCACTTTTCTCACAGCAAATAACACACTCATGAATCACCTCTTCAAGAAAACTGAAGAGGGAGAAAAAGATAAACAATAAAAGTCAAATATTCTTACTGATACTGTCCATTCTATCTAAATCCAGAAATTTCCACTTCTCCTCCTTTTCTGAATCCTCTTTCCTCCCCTGCCTCCTCCACTGAATGGGCACCGTATGTCTGTTCACCAGCGCAGAGAACATACAGGGGCTTGTAAGAATTGTGAATGGAAAGGCCAGAATGTTAATGAAAGCTTGACTGCACAAATTAGTAAGAATTTTCTAATTAATATCAGTAGGTATACAGGACAGTTCTATCTTGCTGGGCATAACTGAACTATGAATTAAATGAAGAAGAGAGAGAGAGAGAGAGAGAGAGAGAAAGAGAGAAAGAATAATGTTCCTGGTTGAACAAGTGCAGCTCTAATATCATCAGTACAGAAAAGAGATTGAAAGAAGAACTACAGAGAAGTTATGATTAAGAACTTCTTAGCTATTTATCACCTTTTTTATGTAGTCTTGCTGTGTTTCTGGCTGGTTAGGTATGCATTTATGACTGATGAATTTAGCATATCAACTATTTTCATACTGTATTTACAAAATACTTCTAATGGCTTATAATGGAATATTTTGCTTTTTGATAAAAAGAATAATCCATCAACACAACAGGCAGAATGAAAATGGAATAAAACATTTGTTCAGAAAGCTTTTAAATTACATTATTTTTTCATGTTAACGGTTTTTTCCTCTTGCCATGTCTACCTTCTTCCACGAGGACCAAACCAAGCAATTACGTAAAAAAAAAGCCAAACAACATTGCCTGATAATTGACATATTACCAGGGGAACCAGCAGGGAATGATTTGCCAAATCGTTGTTTGCTGAGCTCATGGATTGAGAACTGAAGTCCACAACTATTGAACTTGGAACACAACAAGCTGAACTGCAGGGAAGAACAGAGGGGAAGAGGAAGGGCAGATGGTGATCTCTCTCTGTGGTGACCAGTGATAGGACCCAAACAAAAGGCATGAAGCTATGTCATGGGAGATTTAGGCTGGATAGCAGGAAAATCTTCTTCACCCAGAGGGCGGTGGGGCACTGGAACAGGCTCCCCAGGGAAGCTGTCACAGCACCAAGCCTGAGAGAGCTCAAGAAGCATTTGAAGAATGTTCTCAGGCACATGGTGTTGCTCTTGGGGATGGTGCTGTGCAGGGCCAGGAGCTGGACTTTGATGATCCTTGTGGGTCTCTTCCAACTCACCATATTCTGTGATTCTATGAAAGATTCAAAAAAATATATGTTGTCAACATATATAATAAGGCACTACAAATTAGAAAGTTTCTGCCTTTCTCTGGTTCAACTACCCATTTGTAAGATGGGGTAACATAGACACATCTTTTACAGGAATATTGGGAAAATCCATATATTATTGTCTGAGGCATACTTTGTTACCCTACTGGTAGGCACTATAATTCTCCACATAATAATTAATAAAACAGTCTCCAGGACAAGTTCTCAAATAGAATGCGAAAGCTGTGATGATCAACAGAATGCAGAGGAGCTTCTCACCCAGATGTATCCATCTATTCAGGAGGCAGGAAATGTGGCCGAATGATCTGAGGACAGTGTTTTGCATGTACTGAACTTGAAGTTTTGTAGCTGGATTTAAACTCGTGAACAATTTTGCAGTAACTAATGCAATAAGTAACAACGGTGGAAAACTGAAGAACAGAGCAAAGGGATCTTATAAAGTGTGTAGAATGAGCAGGAACAGATAAAAAAATAAAAAAAAAAAGAAGCCCTAGATAATAATCTGTGTTCAGTAGTAAGTCAAACAGTACTCACTAGAAATAACTATGAAGTCTTATTGAGAAAGTCTTTGTGCCAGGCTCTCCTCACCATTAAAAACTGATCAGTGATACCACTTTGGTACAGTTCTGTGTATTCATTATGGACTAAAATGGAGTGGGAGGGAAAATTTAAAATTAAATATGTACAACAGCCCACTCATGGTTTCTTGGCCTATGAGAATATCAGGAGAAGACTAAAACAGCTTCTTTTTTCAAGACAGCAGAGGTGAGTGAGCCATGTAGGTCATGGACATCTTTAACTTCCAATTTTAGAATAACTTTTCTGAAGAAGATTCTAATATTTACCCATGGATTCCCAAGAATATTAAGTAATCCATTATTACATAAAATTGAATAATGTTTCACTTCTAAAGAACTATGAGAACATTAATTGATACCAAGGAAGGTGTGTGGTATTATTATACATATGCCCCATGGTAGTGTAGCTGCCTTTTTAAATTCTGTTTGGAAACGATCTGCCCTGTGGACAGATGTGACTATCAAAATCAATGCCTGCAGTATGTTTGTTGACCTTCATCAAGCTCTGCCTTTTTTATGTTGCAACATTATTTTGTTTTATTATTTTGTCCAAAAAGACCACTCTGTGATCAGCAAAGAGATGCTTTTATCTTAATAATTGTTCCCATATTCATAAATATTCAGATTTTCAGTCCCTCAGGAACACTGTTCACTATTTCTCGGTATTGACAAAAAGCAATGAAATAATTTCAACTAAGGCTCAATACACAAAAGCTGATAGTCCAGTTATGTTATTAGCGTAAGACCATTTTTGTTTCTGCTTGATAAATTCTGTAAAATTCTAAGCTTACAGTCTACAAATCTTTCACATTAGCTGCAGCTACATTTAATTCAAGAGAAATACTTAAAGAGTGCCAGGCCTTGAATTAGCAAAAATTTGAGGGAAGCATTTTCTTTGTTCTTATTACCAGGTTCTGGTAGAGTTGACCTGTGATTAAATATGTCAAGAGCCAAGGAAAAAGTCAATACATTAAAAAAAAGACAAAACCAAAAACAGGATGAAGCCTGACACCAATATAAAACTGGAATAATGTCATTAAATTTAATGGATTAAAACAGACACTGAGAAACAATCTGTCCATAGTGTTTTAGAAGGGAAGAGAGAAATTTAAAGAACTTTTAAAATCATCTCCATAGAAGATATGAATATGAAAATGGTTTTATGATACAGTGAATTCAGCAAGTTGTCTTCAAGTCAGAGTCCTTCAATTAAGTATGGCTATAGAATAAGCTATGTATATTTTTGTAAAAACATATGCATTGGAATGAGAATATCAGAAGCATAATTGTGACTATGACAGATAATCTCCTTCAGAGACATCAAATTACATATTTTTACAATACTTCTTTCTTTGTATATGAGTGTCACACAAATATTAAGAAGAAAACTAACCTAAAGCTTAAACAGAATATACATATTATATATAATACTTAGAACTGTACGGATATGTAATTTTATTGGGTTTTTTAAAATGATTTCAGTTACAATGATACTCTACTGCCAGGTGCTAGTGCAAAGAAAAATTCTTAAATATGAGTGTTTCAGATTATGTAGTCACTTGAGTATCAGGACACTCGCTGCCTGAAGTAAGACTATTATCTCTATCATAGTTTAAGATATTCATGTAACTGTAAAATTTTACATCATGATAAACCTACAAAATACCTATGCAAAACACTTGGTCTTGGCAAACAAAATTTTGGCTGTTGGTAGAGCAAAGGAAAGGATTTATCCCACTAGTAATACTTTGAATCTTTCATATTATATTTCTAAATTATATTATATGTAAGTACTGTAGGTAATACTTCTCCTCTATTAAAAATGGTGTGAGAATGTTTATAAAGCTTAAAATATTAAGACTATAAATATCTTAAGTATCTGAAGCAAAGAATTTGTGCCCTCTAAATTTTATATTTGTCAGCTATGAGCAAATTAGATTTTGTCAAGTAGTCAATAATGCATATTATTAATAAAACCAAAAAATTTGCTTGAGCACTAAGACTAAGCTTTGTACTGAGTAGTCCAATAATGTTCCTTTGTGGGCCTTAGCCTGGTGGATAGTTTATGCACTATCCTAGTATCCTAGTGCATAAAGTACTTTACTGCCAGTACACCAAAATAAATCATGTTCTTTATATTGAAATGTGAAGGTTTTTTGTCAGTAAGTGTATTTTGTGAGTGAAACCCAAAGAATCTAGAGAATAATTCTCCTAATAGTATTTTAATAGGCAAAGAAGTCATAGACATGTATTGCAATATTTGCAAAGAAATCTCTGTTGTCATCATGAAGAACTGAGGGCTGAGTTGCATCCTGTCCCAAGAAAGCAAAACTGTCTCCTTATTCTGATATAATTATCAGCATTTTCAAATCACTTCAGTAATAATTAAAAAATAGTTATTAATTTTTTGAAAAAAATACCTCTTTTCTAACACAATGCCCCTGCATCAGAAAATTGTGTTAGTTAAACAAATTTCAGTTAGAAATCTGGGGAAAAAAATCTAATATCACTGAATGTACAAGTTCTTGAAGAAGCAGAAAACACTCTCAGTTTATTAGGCACTTAACTTACCATGTGTTCTAGAGACATTTGCTGAACTTCAAAAATAAAGAATTTCTACTTCTCTTGGTAGTTTATCCCAAGAATAAACAAACATGACTATTAAAAATTAACTACTCATTTGCAGCCATTTTATCACACAAAATCAATTTTTAAAGAAAATATTTTTTCAGTGGTTCTAGGATTTTATTAGCACGTGACAAATGTCCTCATAAATTCAATTGTAAAAACATTATTGTGTTTTATTATGGATTGCTTGGATCAAATGCACTTATGTAGCAGCAGTATTGCAGGTAATATTCATACAATTTACTCAGCCATGACCAGCTTGATTAACCAACATTTTTTATAATGGAATTCTAGAAAAAAACACAGAAGTGTCTTGATATGATGCAGAAAGAGACACACAGCATCTGTGTATTTAAATATTTCCACTCTGTTCATTCTTCTGTCTCTGAAGAAGTAGCTTAAAAACTGCTTCTGACATTGCTATGACTATCTAGGAATTTGGAGAAGAGCACATGGCAAAAAGATAACAACAGAGGCAAAAATGTATGACAGAGTATAAAACAGCTCTCATTTTAAATTCTTTGCCACTGTACAAGTTCTTCACATTGGTGTTAGTATGATGCTGTCCGACTAGTCTATAAGAGACACTTCTGGAACTGTATGGAGGCCATTCTTTGCTAGCCAGTAAAAAGTTAAAGAGGTTTGATATTTAGTCAGTTTTTGTGCCTTGTCTTTTTCAGTACCCATTTTTACCATGACTTTACAAGCATGATATTGAAAGCGTAGCAGCCAAAGAAAAGTGGGAAAAGGAGGGACAAAGAATCCATTCTCACACACATAGGTGGTGACTGCCACTATCCAAGAAAATGAAGTTTTCCGTTCATTAAGAAGTTTTTATCCTCATGAAGGAAACAGAAGCCAAAAAATCTGTAACGAACAGCACTGGTGAAGTTTCTAATTACTTGTTTTCTCACCAGAAAGGTTTGCCAGCTGCTTAGTTAATGAATATGGAGTTTGTTCTGGATATTGTTTTAAAATGGAGATGTTTTCACCTAGGATAACATATGCAACATTTTAAAGTGAAAAATAAGATACATAAAAAAGTGCTTTACCTATCTAAACCAAGATATGTAGTCACTGGCATACTATCTGAAAACTATAAAGCAAATTATGAATTTTTTTTATCCTCAAAATGTCTCTTGCATGCAATAGACAAGGATAGAAGTAACCCCCCCCCATTTCAGAGACAAAAAAACCCCAGAAGCACAAAGTAGCCTACAACTTACCTAAACTGACACATTTGATGTGTGGTTACACTGGGAACTATAAAAGTCCTAATGGTATGGACCCTTTTATGGAAAAAAACCTCTATAGATTGCTTTTCCTAATTTATAAATATGGCATATGAAAATAAATTACAATATTGCAAAATAAAGAGAGTAAGAAAATAAGCAAATATAAATGCTTGATTCGTGCATAGTGCAGATTTTATACAATTTCATTATCATATAAATAGCTCACATATATAATCTTTCGTGCTTTAATTCTGATAAATGTTACAGTAAAAATTAAGATTAATTGAGGTTGCTTTGAAAGATTTGCTAAGAGTTATATCTGCGGTACTTTTTAAGCCTAGTTACATTATGTTCTAAAAAGTTTCAGTATTCTATTAGTGATTTACGATATCTGCTTACTCATATTTTTATAGTATTTTTATAGACTGCTAAACTGTGTAAAATTACTTTTTTCAGTCTTAACTTTTGATGCTTAGAATTCTTCAATGCTTTTTTTTTTTTTTTTAAGCTGGAGTCTTCATAATGTACAGAGATCTACTAGAAGACTCAATTGCTAACTGTTTTGGAGGTTAATACATGGTAGCTGAGAAGAAGCATTAAATCTGCATAAACCTAAAAAGGTTCATAGCTAAAATGGGTTACAAAAAGAAAGTGAAGGGCAAACATTATTTGTTGTCATTGAAAGACACTAAGTTTTTGCACAGTCACAAAGGTGTCTAGGGATATATTAATTCTTCCTTTGGATCTTACACATATAGAAATGCTGCATATCCTTTTGTGTAGGCAGAGATTCAAATAAGGCAGTTGAGAGCAGGGAAGGGCTTTATCTGGCATGTTTAACAAAATATGCAGTGAAACACTAGTAGGCTGATTTCTTACTGACTTACACCTGAATAAGGTATTTTTTGTGTTTGAAAACTTTATAAAAATTAGATTTATAATATAACCACATCAAAATGTCAGTATTTTATACTCATTTTGCATAGATTTATAAAACTGTTATATATGATAAACCATGAAAAGCACATTTCAGTACAAAAGCCTCTCATTTCACAGCTGTACCAAACATAGCTTTTCTTTCCAGAACCCCTGAAAAGCTTTGTGCCACACTACTGCATCCTGAGAGCCTGAGAACTGCAGATTTGGGCACCTTCATTCCCGTTAGTGCACCGTATCAGAATCTTGCATCATTGTCTTTAAGTTGCAGTTTAGCATTTGCAAATTTTCATAAGAGGGATCAACTTAACTTAGATCTCTCTCCTTTTAGTTTTACCCTTTCTTCTCCTGCATACTGACAATTTTCCTTTGAATGTCATCCATGTAGTTAGGCTAGAGGACTACAAGCAAACCAGATTATTTTGTGTGGCATTAACCAACCTGCTGCTTTGGTACTCTATCCAGAATAAATAGGCATAGTAGATCTTCAGTCAGTAGTGCCAGGCTCAACAATGCTTGGAAATTAAATTCCCTAGAAAACTTAATAAAATATGAAAAGCATTTATCCCATTTTCAGTGAATAAATGCCATGTCCCATAGTTAGTGTCATACTATAAAATCACACAATAGCATATTAATGAATAGGGCTATTCTTTGTTGTTACTTTGCACTCTTTAGAATTCTGTAATGCATATCATGGAAATGTTCCTCTGGGATGAAACAGCAATAAATCTTTAATAAACTATGAACAACATTTCAGTCTGAGCGACAAACACTTTCCTACAAAAGTATTACTGGATATATTATAATAAAAATAAACAAATGAGGAGATATTATTAAAAGTTTGCCTCTTTTGCCAGATGTGTCTCATACTGCTTGGAATTAAATACCAGTAAATCTTTAATGAGGTATGAACGAATATACCAATCACTTGAGAGTTATTGACACATCAATATCCATAGAATAGTATTTTATTAAACTATTGCAGTTCTTTTCCTGATCGGCATTATATATTCAGTATCAATAATACATGAGCATTTTTAATTCATTTCTGTTGTTACACCCTGTCCTTACTCCTGCAGCAACATTATTAAAACTGATTTTATAAATATAATTTTCTCAAGATACATGTGTTAAATGTGACTGGTACTGAAGAGTTGTAAATGTAGCTGGTTTAAAATTCCTAATTTATTACTGATAAATAATACATGGCTTAACAAACAGAATAGTGTTATACTTCAACTGTTCTTTCTACAAGATTGACCCAGAAGGAAGGAGAGAGCTTTTCTTTTACAAATTTGACCTATATTTGTAACTTACTAATTTGCAAAGATCAAAGAGCTACGCAACTGTGAATGCTGATCTTTTCACTTTGACATCTGGCTTCTGAGAGTCCTCACTGCAATACCATCCACACCTTTCTTATGCTTCCACCTGTCAATTGCTGTTACACTGAAGTAGGGGTCCTAATCTGATTCGGAGTACATCATCCCTCTAAAGACACGGAAAATGCAGTTGCCTTTGGCTTCTGTCTTCACCTGACACAGTGCCACTTACAATTGTTTTCTACCAGACCAAACACTGAAAGGTTTTGCTGTGACATTGCTCTGCTGTCCTCCCAAGTCAATTGGACAAGCACATAAAGCAGCACTACTTAGAAATGAGACAGCTTGAGAACTGCATTTTGTAAATGTAGATTTAAACCACTTGGCAGAATTTAAGGTTCTGCAAGACAAGGGAAAAGCTGCCTCTGTGTTCTGTACTGTTTGACTATATCCATGACCAAGTATATTTTCTTCTTTATCACTTCATATTTTTACTTCATGAATGTCAGATCATTTTGCAGTGATTAATGAATGATATCTTGTGAAATCTGTGTCTAACAAGTAAAAAGTATCATTTCCTGAAATCACTGATAAGGACAGAAAATCTTGGTGCCATGCTGTGATTAGTTTATATAATCTCTGGTAGTCTCTGTCATGGCTGGATCACTTAAAAGATATCACTATGATTTTTCCAAAAGGCACTTTGTATTTCATGTTTCTACAGACAATATACTGCCCCTCTACTGATGTATTTTAAGTACAGCACTATTAATAAATGTAATTATGTTACTGCCAGTAATGATTTTGATAATGGTGACTTTTAAGTGTTCATCTAGATTCCTGTTAACCATTGTTTCTCTATTGAGTTCCAAATTTTGAACATAGAAGGACTTTGCACGGGCGGAAAGCAGTAGAAGTTCAGATACAACAGAAAGGGTGGTGAGCAGTGGCTAGAAGTCCTTCTGGAGGCTACTCACAAATGCTGGCTGGGGGATGAACAGATTGAGAGCAACCTTGCTGAGAAGGACTCGGGGTACTGGTGGATAAAAAACTGGACATGAGACAACAGTGGGGGTGCACAGCCCAGAAAGCCAATGATATCCTGGCATCAAAAGCTGTATGGCCAGCAGGATGAGGGAGGGGATTCCTCCCCACTACTTCGCTCTCTTGAGACCCCCACCTGGAGCATCGTGTCCAGGTTTGTAGTCCTCAGTATAGGAAAGATGTGGACCTATTCGATCAGAGGGTTGGAGGCTGGGGCAGGTGGGACTGCTCAGCTTGGAGAAGAGAAGGCTTCAGAGAGATTGTATAGCAGATCTTCAGTACTTGAAGGGGGCCTACATGACAGATGGGGATAGATTTTAGCAGCATTTTTTATGATAAGGAGGTAAGGTGTAATGGTTTTAAACTAA